>CM060950.1:38057773-38507773 GCA_030765055.1 Mantis religiosa
GCGGCGTAATGATACGCCCACTTCCTGAGAATGGTGCTTAATCTTTGATCGTAATTTCCCAAAATCTCGATTTTTCATACTTTAGGTGCATGTTTATCAAAAACTATAAAATATATTGGCACAAAATTTGTAGTGGTTTTTTGTTAATGTTCCTTGAACACATTCGGCTAACATTTATATTCATGTATTTTATGAAATGGATGAAAACAAATATTCAGTCCTTGAAAATATTATCTTTTTCTTTTTACTCAAAAATAATTAATTTTTCATGTGCATAGTATAAACTATATGTGATTTTCATTTAGCCGACAATATAAAACTGTATATTAGGTTACTTAGGATAAAACTCGGTGCATGTAGCTTTAAATTCCTACAAGTAAAGTGGTGCATGGCAGGATGATATGCTCTGAGGAAAACTACTTCCTCCTCCGGTAGGTCGGTTGCCGGTCTCCGCTCCTCTGCTGAGACCATTTCGGGACCGCCAGCTAGGGACCTTTGGGGCTCGGATCGCCTGCCTGAGACCGTTAGGGCTCGGTTGCAGGGTTCTTTGCCGTCCCACTGCAGGGGAGCGGGTTCCTTGTCCTGGCCTGTCGGAGGAGGTCTCTATTCAAGTAAACTGTAGGGACCCTGCCCTCTGTACTGTCGTGGCTCTTTGGGTCGGCCACCCTCAGCCTCCTTCGCCTCATCCTTCCTCTCGGGGGTGCCACCACTTTGGGGCACAGGAACAATGACCCCAGCGTGGTGGTAGAGGTATCGAATCCCCTCCGTAATGAAACCCCAGTCCAGAAATTCTTAGGCGACAAACACTTGCATTTGAGTTAGCATTTAATCTCTGTCACTTTTAACGGATGCAGCGTGCAAAAAAATAAATGATATAGCGGATTGATTTTCAAATTAAGTCACGCCATGTGAGTCAGTGTTTATCCATGTATCTTTAGAGAGTAAGGGAAAACCTTTGAAAGAAGGGAAGAGGATAAAAAGAAGAGAAGAAAGAAAAACTATACTCAGGAAACTCACCTACACCGAGAGTAGCTATGGATTAGCGGATAGATACACTACCGGCACGTTAAGGAGGTGGGTTGCCATAGTTGCTGAACAAGCAAATAGAAAACTGAGGTGGAAGTCGCTTATACTAATACAAATATGAAACCTCCTTTGGAACGAGCCTACAATACCCCTATGTTTAGCAGTTACTGTAAGTAAAAGAATAGGTTGGGTGGCCTACTCTCCGGTAACTACAGGGCTTCTACTGTAATGTACTGGAAATTCAAATATGATGCTCGAAATAAGATTTTCCTATTCATGCAGCTGGTACGGAACTTTGCGGTAACAGCTTCTCTCACTGTATTTACAATCGAATGGTCTTTCGCTCGTACACTTAGTGGCCGATTTCACGAACATAAAAAGAGGTCTCCAGTCATCTAGCTGAAAGCCTTTGGTTATAAAGTGCCCGTGCTTATGTGCCATTACGCTGACACTCTCCAAACACATCAACTAATTCGCTGTTTCCGTGTCGTGGCCGCTCTAATAACACGAGTGATGAACTAATCACAATAACGGGGCGCGAGGCACATAGTTACCACACTTCAACCATGCTTAGGCAGTGATGGGAGATCGCGGGTTCGACTATGCACTCTGACTTCGTGGTTTCATCCATGGCGAATACTGGAGTGCTCATCCTTCTACCACGACCTTTCTACCTCTCGTTTCCAGTTCCCACCCTTCGCTTCTCATTCATTTCAGGGTTGAAGGACCAGGCGACGGTGTGCGGCGGCTTATGGCTGGGCAGTTGCAAAAGGTTTCTATTCCGGCGGGTCCTATCAGGTGCCCCACCTTCCTGTTGAGCTCCACCTGTGGAGGGACTGTTAGGGGTGAGGGCTCGCTGTTTAGGATACGGGCGACGTCGGAATCGTTGGCTTGCGCTCGTCATCCGAATCTGGTCACCCTTCGAGTTTCTTCCCTCGCCCCTCGGTCCCAGTGGTCGTGGTAGAAGCAAAAAGAACCCTAAGGGACTACGCCTACCTCTGCCCCGGTTGCCGCATAGAGTACATAGCTCATTGCAGTTGATGATAACCTAGTCAGATGGCGAAACAAATACCCCCAATTCTCACAACATGAACTGTACCTGAATCATCCTTACTTCTTAACATGGAGATGTCACAATGGATATATCGGAATGGTCAGTGCCACCGATAAATCTATAGGTGTAAACTACACATTTCATGAGCTCCAGTTTCTTCACACGACAAGCTTTCATCTATTCCTTGTGGTTTATCAGTTACAAAAATCAACAAAAAGAACTTTAAAGCAACCAAAAGAAAATTTAAGATATAAATATTATTACTTTTGAAATTATCTTAAATGTGCAACATTTAAAATTATCGTCAGCATTTTTAAGAAAATAAAAAACCGCAGAATTCTTTTTGAGTGGCTTCCACTTTGAGTTGAGGTAATTTTTTTTATGTTAGCCCAACATGCTTAAACAGCTGACTCGACTATGAAATCTAGTATTCATCCGCCCTTTGTTTTTGAGTTATGCTCTCTAATTCTATTTATATTCACTTCTATTTATGTATCTTAATGCACAATATACACCTTTTTAGAAAATAAATATATAAAAATTGATTTTTGTGAACCACAAAGCGTGAAGTTATGGTGAAATCTTACCAAGTATTTTGGGTGAAATATAATATTTCCAACAAGCCTTCCAACAATGAGTGACAAAGGAAACATTGGCAATTATCACTTGATTAGTTATGATGTAACAGTGGGAAAACAACTGGTAACTGACAACTGACGTGCCATTTTCCAAATGCAAATAACTCTAGTAATAAACATTCCTATGCCTATACTTAACAACTTCCATTTCATGTCGAATTTGACTTTGGAGTCCTGTTTCTTTGAAATCATTATGGATCAGTTGTTTGTGTAAAAATGAGAAAACAATTGCTTTTCGTCTCTGAAAGTAGTATCATGTCAATAAGGGCATCACTTTGAATTAGATTAAGCTCCAGGGTCACATAAGTTCCCAAATCCGGGTAACAAGCTCACAAGAGGAACATTTTTCGATTATCTCTGTAATATTAAAATCTCTTAGTTAAGTATCTACACTTTCACCTAAGCATTTAACATAGAGCAAATATGTTTTCGAAGGATATATGCTCATTTATTTTTAATACGCCGAAATCATTTTTATCTCTGCATCTTAGGGTTTTATGAATATGCATTATTTCAATATGTTATACATTTTATTGAACATTTAATTTGTACCTCAGCACAAAAGAAAAAAAAATGTATTATATTTCGGTTTAAAACATAGGAGAATAAGTTGATGAGACTGTTTCTTCTATAGAACGATTGGTTTATGAACAAATTGTACTAATATGACAGAAAAAAGCAAATTAAGAAAATGTTAATAACTTTGTTTATCATTAATTTACACGATTTGTAGTTACAACTCCTTTAAATAGTTTTATAGAACTCTTTGATTCCCACCGAGTAATAAACACAACTTATTTTATTATTCACATACGAGTGGTCGAGGGTGTTACGGCACAATCTCATGGACGGGAAACCCTTCAAACCCCGCTGGAGTCATCGTCCCTGCTGTTTTGTTACCAAAGGTTTCCTCAGTTCTTGTAACTGGCCGATGTCGGGAAGGTACCCTAAGCTTAGCTGTGCCACGATTCTATTCCAGATTTCATTTCAGTAGCATTTGTGTCCACCGTCTGTGGTGCCATATATAGTAAGAATCGTTAAACACTGCTAAAAATCATGTTATTGTTTTCTCTATAAGCTGTTTACAGTTATTATTTAGAAGGTAGGTATATTTTCCTTCCTCTCTTTTTCTGATAGGCTTTATCTTTGCTGGGCTACACCCCCCCCCCCCACATATACACCAGTGGCGTCTCGTGCTGAAAAATAACAGCGTGCTGCGGGTAAAAGTTTCGAAAAATGAAGTCCATGCGCCGATGTTTCTTCATGATATAAAACAGAATTTATACTTCCTTTCGCTTTTTGCTCAATGTTTAAATCGGATATTGCTCGCCCTAACAATTTTATACTAACCCTTTCTTCTAATGCTCGCCTTGAAAAGGGAGTTTTCAGAAGTTCATTAACCGTGTTCATTATTTATTGGTTAAAGTTTTCGTAATATTAAATTACTCATACACTGAATAAAGTGAATTTATAACACGTTTCACTCACACACAAAATAAAGAAACTGATATCAGCCACTAAATAACGTTACACAAAGAAATACTTGGATACAATTCAAACATGCGAACCACATGCACTTGTTATGAGGGATTCTTGTTATGGTCGCGGGAATGCAGTATCCTGCCTACATGATAGGTGCATAACAAACAATCTGCCCTGCGATTTAATAACCATTAGGTATTGGATCTATTTACGTAAGAAGAATGGAATTAGTTTCTAGAACTAAAATATAAAGCAATGATCGATTATATTAAACGATTTTCAATGTATATCCAATTTCTACAACTATAACTATGAGTGTTGGTGGCCCTGCTTCAGAGTGCAGCGAATGATCACCGCGCAACACCCAGCTGCAGCACGAATTTGTGCGAAAATCTAGGGAACTCAGGACATTAGGGAGGCAAGAGGTTGTACGCATGCGCAATAACTGAATACCGAACTTGCTGGCTCCCAGCACGTTGACGTCACGGATGCGCGCATCCAGAGTTCATTATCGGTTGTACTCAATTTCTTATACTTACAATAATGCATTGTTATTTACATTTTTTTTTTTAATTTCTACAATGTGATTTATAAAACAGAAAAGAACGTGCTGCAGCCGCCCCTGATACATACATACATGGCCGAGGTGATCTCTCATATATTCCTCAAATTATTGAATTGCAAAAAGCCCTCCGTAGGTGCGTGAGCTTTATTTACCAGAGAAGTCACTGAACCCAAATCAGACCTTATAGCCACCAGCCACTTTATTCAGGACTTCTTAGTTTGGACTGAAAGGCGAAGGATTATTTACCTAATGACTTTAAGTTACATTTCATGGTTTGACTGTAGTATGCTATTCTCTGATAATGTACGGAAAAATCTCTTTTTATAGTCATGTAGAAGACTTTCATGAATCTACGATCTTAAACAGAGTTTTACAGTGTTTTCTCCATACAGCTATTGACAGTGCACCGCCCATAGAAAATTAGATCCTTGCAACATAAACATGTTATCTGAGCTTTCTAATACCTGGTCATTTAATTTAGGTCTAAGCAATGTTGACTTACAAGAGGTGTCATAATAATGAGAAATAGCTGTGTGGATGCTATATATACGCAAAGAAACTTGCTCAAAGACGTTATAATTATAGAATTGTAACGCCAATTGGAAATTCTGAAGCGAAACACAAAAGATTATAGTATATGCACAAATGTAATTACTAAGAAAGTAATAATAATTGCCGCATAAAATTATAGCAAAACACATTGGTCTTTGCTAGTATAACCATCAAGCCGTAGTTATCTTGATAAAATAATCACAGATGTAAATTATTTTGGTTTTACGAAGAAAAGCTATAATTGAAAACAGGGAACACGTATTTCAGTACTGACATGAGTGAAAAAGCAGGCATAGTATTTCTGCTCCTGAATACTGTAAGCAACATAGACATGGAAACAATACGTCATATTGAGACTCAGGTACTGAGTGCTTTTTGTTATTTTTTATAAATAATGGTGAAGGTAGCAAGTGCAATTCGTCCTTAGGAAAGCTGATTTTTGAGTCCTGTCTAGGACCATGAATTCACAAGTTACAGGAATTTATGTTCATACAGCAAATGTTGGCATTTGTAACATAGATGAACTTATAAAGAAATGTTTAACAATTCAGCTGATATCCTCAGACTACCTAGAAGCTGTAATTGAATTCAATACGACCACACGACCAGGTAATCTTCAAACGAGACAATAGCATCCTTATAAGTAATAGAGTTAATTTGTATGCAGTGTAGAAAGCAAGTGAGCAGAATGAGTAGAAAAACTTCTAAAATAAGGAGAGTGCCATTATGATCATCAGCATCATCACCACCACCATCATCATCACCTCCGGACGGATTAGCACTTTACTTATTCCGATCTCACATCTGTTCAGCCCAGCGGTCTTCCTATGGTCTTCCTAACTAGGAAGAACAATAAGGAGAGTGTAACAGTCGTAACCCAAAAGGGGACTATAAGTTATGAATAAAACACGGCAGAAAGCATATAGGAAATTCGAATGTAGACGAAGAGAAAATTCAATATATAAGTGTTTTTCAAACTTAAAGATGATATGCCTATAAAAATCCAAAATTCACAGTTTCCTCCCTCTGATTTTATTTTATTGTCATATACCCACTCAGAAAATAATACAGAAATATGCTGTACCAAAACATTAGCGAAATATTTAAAATTCTTCTTAAGATATTAATTGTTTATTTAGAATATATCACCGTTTGATATTGTGATATAAAGTACTTCCTGGGACGTTGCAGATTATCCTATTCACATCCAAAAGTTTCATTTGAGATTATAATACAAACATAAAATACCTTTCGGACAGGTAGAGTCAGAGATCCGTGTTCAAATACCAGCTATGACATTAAATTTTTAAGCCTGACTCCACCTGTCCAAAATTTGGCCTACACATGGCTGCTGTTAAAGAGCAATTTAATTTCCATAATATACATTGTTGTCTAGGTATTTCTTAATCTTAATTAGTTTAAGAGAAAATCTCTAAGCCTACTGTTGAATTCTAAAACCTTTGAATATTGGCTATGGGAAATAATTTCAATTCAGTTATTTAATGCACAACAATGGTCAATTCCGTAATTTGTGAAGTTCTCTTGAGGATATCAAGCTAAATTCCTATAAATTGTAGTCCAAATAACATGTTGAGTAGAAAGAAAAAAAAAAAACACCGAAAAGAGAAACTGAGAAAAATGGTGCACGAAGCTCAATGCGATCCTTTTCTAAATGTTACAGGACCGAAAAACCATTTCTACTTATAAACTGTTGATATTAAAAACAAATTGTATTGCAATAAATTGCAAATCTTAAGTGCAATAAAATTGCAGAGTCAAAAACCGAAATGTTCTTTTTTGTGCCAAATTTCGCTGTAAAAGCTGTATATTACATACTGAAAATACTTGACTCTTACGCTGAGGATTAGGATTTCACTGCGGAGGGAATTCGTTACGTAGGCCACCGTGCTGGGCCCATTGTGCCTATGCCCCCAAGTGGGGCACTCCCTAGAGGAATGGCCGCGCCGTGGCTCAGTGGTTAGACCGCTTGGCTCTCACCAAGGCGGCCCGGGTTCGATCCCAGGCGACCGCAAAGTGAAATTTGTGGTGGACAACATGGCACTGGGGTGGGTTTTCTCCGGGACCTTCGGTTTCCCCCGCCATCTCATTCCACCGGTGCTCCATGTTCATCTCATGTATCATCAGTGTCACCGACTGCGGTGCCGTATGTAGTAAAAGCGGGCGTTAAACACTACACACACATTTCCCTAGAGGAAGATGAGGGGAGAGGAAACAGAGGGCGGCCGTCCAAAGGAGCCACGACAGTGCATAGGGCAGGGTCCCTCAGGGTCCCTTCAGTTTACTTAGATAGAAACTTCCCCCTACAGCCCAGGACAATGGACACGCTCCCCTACTGCGGGACGGCAACCAGTCCAGCAGCCGAGCCGAAAGGAGGAGCTCAAACATGATTTAAACTATGGCAAATATATTATTCTTAACTTAAGAGCTTTCTAAACACGTGGAAGTGCCAAACGGTAGTGTTTTACTTATGTTTTACTAATAAATTAAAGGGATTGCTTATACTATAACTTCACTTCCACGCATTTTAAACAAGTAATTCTAGCTTAGTTTCAAATCATATTAAAAAGAATCAGAATAACTTCCTGTATAATGTCCACCGCGAATTAACGTTCGGATGATAGTGGGAGACAAATTTATGATCTGTGCTGTGATCATTCCATCAGTTTCAGTTTAGTATCATAAAGTATATATTAAACCGGTTTTGAAAATTATCTTTCGTCATCTTCATCTAACAAATTCTGCAGAATTGGTTCACTGCCAGAAACTAAGGGCTATGAAGTATGCTTTTAATGCATATAATACGAACATAAACAGATTTGATTGTATATAATGAAAGTTGCTGAAATGTATAATGGCTTCACTATAGTTTGTCCTAGTGAAGTATGGTTTATGAAACGAGATAGGAAATTTCACCTGTACTTTATAAATAGTGGTTATGCTTTATGAAAATCCCAACCCTGCTTTATGGGTGTGAAAACTGGGTCTTGACTATCTCACAACAGAAGAAAGTGGAGGCTGCTGAGATGAAATTTCTGAGAAAGGTGGCAGGTTATAGACTCATAGACAAGAAAAGAAACGAGGATATTAGAAGATAATTGGAAATTCAGAGTCTAAATGAAAAAATCATTGCATACAGGCAAAAATGGCAAGATCATGTGCAGAGAATGACCGAAGACCGTACACCACAAATAGTATACAAGTATAAACCTGTAGGTAGAAGAAATGTTGGCAGGCCACGAATGAGATGGTCCGATCAATTTCCTTGTAGTCGGAACGAGCCACAAGGCTTATACCATGATGATAATGATGATGATGATGATGATGATGATGATGATGATGATGATGATTATGTTTTATGAAAATAGCTTCTTACAGTCGTAAATAACCAGTTGGTAACCTTATGAAGTGGACTGCAACATGTTCCTGGCAGCATGGGTCTGAGACAGTGCCTTATAAGCAGAGACAAGAGTTTTTGTTTTTAGCGACTTTTTCGCGAATTTTCACGAATTTGTTCCTTTTTACCAGAATAATTTTTAGCGATAAATGAGAAAATTTCTAGTATTTTTTTTGAGTCTGCAGAGAAAAGTTTACATTTATCACAAATTGCATAAATATAACTTTAATTTGACACTCATGTCTTCATAGCATGAAGCTAGAAGTCGTAAAAAATGTTTACAAATTTAACAAAACCAAGTTAAAATGTAACACTTAAACAAAACCAATAAAGTGACATCATCATGCGCACTAAAATAAGAGCTAAGCGGTGCAACAATTAACTGATACCACAGCACCGGGCTGGTCCGTGATACTAAGAACTGTTTGTCATATGCTAACTGAAAATTTTATTTATTGGATAGCACACCGTCCACAGTAAAAGCTCTAATTATGCCGACTAAAGCTACGGAGAACATTGAACTTCTTGGCAGCTACTCTCAGACATTACATTAAAACGAAAATATTGTCCGGCTGAAATCTATGAAGCTTTTGAGTAGTAGAATTTTTACAAGGTTGGATTACCATTCCAAAGCTCCTGTGGCAAATATTACTAATGCAATAAGAGGCATATACACAAATACAACTATAAGAATTGATACTGGGGAGAGGTTAACAGAACAAATTTCTACCAATACTGGACTAAGACAGGGGTATAGCTTATCACCTACTCTTTTTAGTCTATACCTATATATGGACGATATTCTAAATGAATGGAAGATTTTAGTAGACAGAGGAATCAAAATAAAATAAAATATTTATATTAATGCCCTGCTGTTTGCTGATGACCAAATATTGATTCATCGGAATGAAAATCAACTGCAAAAATCAATGTATATTCTAAATAATATAGTACAAAAGTATAATTTTAAAATATCAGAAGAAAAAAAAATTATGGCCTTTAAAGGAAATTATAATGTAAGATCAAAAATTGTTTTAGGAAATAGGATTTTAGATCAAATATCGAGTTTTAAATTTTTAGGATGTAACATAAGTTTTAGAAACAATGCTGATATAGAAGAAAAAGTAAACAAATTCCGATCAATATGTGGGACAATCCAAATAACTTTTAAAAACAGAGTGAGAAGGGATGGAAAAATGAAAATGTATAAGCTAATGGCTATTCCTTCTTTACTATATGGAAGAGAAACCTGGGTGCCAACACAAAAAGATTTAAATAAAATACAGTCTGCAGAAATGAAATTTTTAAAAAGTGTTAAAGGTTGTACAATATTGGACAAAATAAGAAATGAGGATATTAGAAAGGAATTAGAAATCGAACCAATCCATGACAAAATATCAGAACGAAGGCAACAATGGCATGAACATATATTAAGAATGGAGGAAGGAAGATATCCAAATGCAGTACTAAACAATAATCCAAAAGGAAGAAGAGGCAGAGGACGACCCAGGAAACGCTGGAGAGATTTGTGAAGCCGGAACGGGCGATATGCCCAAACCATGGAGTGAAGAAGAAGAAGAAGAAGAAGAAGAAGAAGAAGAAGAAGAAGAAGAAGAAGAAGAAGAAGAAGAAGAAGAAGAAGAAGAAGAAAGAAGAAGAAGAAGAAGAAGAAGAAGAAGAAGAAGAAGAAGAAGAAGAAGAAGAAGAAGAAGAAGAAGAAGAAGAAGAAGAAGAAGAAGAAGAAGAAGAAGAAGAAGAAGAAGAAGAAGAAGAAGAAGAAGAAGAAGAAGAAGAAGAAGAAGAAGAAGAAGAAGAAGAAGAAGAAGAAGAAGAAGAAGAAGAAGAAGAAGAAGAAGAAGAAGAAGAAGAAGAAGAAGAAGAAGAAGAAGAAAAGAAGAAGAAGAAGAAGAAGAAGAAGAAGAAGAAGAAGAAGAAGAAGAAGAAGAAGAAGAAGAAGAAGAAGAAGAAGAAGAAGAAGAAGAAGGAAGAAGAAGAAGAAGAAGAAGAAGAAGAAGAAAGAAGAAGAAGAAGAAGAAGAAGAAGAAGAAGAAGAAGAAGAAGAAGAAGAAGAAGAAGAAGAAGAAGAAGAAGAAGAAGAAGAAGAAGAAGAAGAAGAAGAAGAAGAAGAAGAAGAAGAAGAAGAAGAAGAAGAAGAAGAAGAAGAAGAAGAAGAAGAAGAAGAAGAAGAAGAAGAAGAAGAAGAAAAGGTATTGTCCCTTAGGCCTTAAGAATGTGTTCCGAAATGCCCGAAAGTTAAAAAATGAGTACAAACAATACCTCACTGAAAACCATCCGGATTTAGAGGCTAAAAGTGTTCCCATTGTCTTTACTGACACGCTGGTCTAGCTGGTTTAATTCATTAGCATACATTGCCAGCTATTTTGATGCAATTGTAGATTTCTTTTCTTAAAAGGAAAAATTTTCAGTTCCTGCGCAAAATTTGTTAAACAATCATTTTTGGATGTCGTGCTGCAATATTGTAAAGGTACAGGCAATATTTGTTTCTGAAAATTGCAGATTGATAACAGATGCAATATTAGAATTTCAATCTAAACAAAAATCCGTGGCTTATCTTGTTTTTTTCCCGAATTACCTCGCTGAGAGCTAATGTGAAATATTAGAGAGCGGTCACTTTGGAAACAGATAAGTGCACTTGTATAGTTTATCATGGATCCCAGTGTTAGAGAAGCAGTAGAAGAGAATCTAGAAGTTTGCTGCCGTATGATGTCTAAATTGAACTCCATTATGGCAAAAGAAACTGATGATGTAATAACTATATATGCTTTAGATCATTTGTTTGATCATTTATTTAGATCATTAATTCTCCCCGAAAATTAGCGCAAAATTAATGCGAATTTATGGTAAAAAATTCCACATTACCCCACCAATTAAAATTATTAATACGAATTTTATAAATAATTGTCACCACAAAATCTTGCCTCTGCTTATAAAGTAATAAAGTCGCATATTTCTTAGGTCACTCTTCCGAACAAATAAGATAAACAGCTTATGTGATTACAGATATCATTCTATACTTCCTCCTTGGATTAATTTACTAACCTATCCCATATAGTAGATGCAGCAGATTAATGGTCTCGATTTCAACTGGTACATGTGCACATTAGTCTTGAGGAAATAATCAATAGTGGGAGGATCTAAGGGTTTACGGATGAGTGAGTTTATGCAAACGAAGCGATATAAACCTGGCATATACAAGATTCCGTAGCAAACAATGAAATATACCTACTATTGTGATGTAGGTGTAACTTATTTATCTGTTTAGTGACGGGTATAGGAATAACTCCTTAAGGGAGCGTGCCAATACAAGCTGTTTAACATATTTAAGATAAATGACATGTAAATCCAACTGCTTGGCTTCATTTGTGATATCTTGTAGTAGCTCTGAAGGGATTTTAAATTCCAATACATTCTATGCACTGTAGAGAATAGATCCACATTTGGTATATCTAGTAGTAGAAAATAACAGTTTTTTCACACTGGCCGTGTGTAGGCTAAAGTATGGAAAGAGAGAGTCAGACTGAAAAATTCAATGCCATAGCCGAGATTTGAACCACGGATCTTCTGATTGTCGTCCAGCCGCTCTAACCCTTGAGCTGCTATGGCCAACGTGCCGACATGACATTAAATTCTCCAACTGACTCGTGTTTTTCCCGGTAAACCACTTAGGAGTTCTCGTAAACACATGAGACAACTACCTCAAAGGTGACTTACAACAAGTAAGTACTTTAAGGCCCAGGCTTTATAGTTAACCACTATTAGATTGGAGAATTTAACGTCATGTCGGCACGTTGGCCATAGTAGCTCAAGGGTTATAGCGGCTGGACGGCAACCAAAAGATCCTGGTTCAAATCCCGGCTATGGCATTGAATTTTTCACTCTGACTCTATCTTTTCATACTTTAGCCTACACACGGCCAGTGTGAAAGAATAATTAGTTTCCATTAATTGATCTAATAGTGGTTAATTATAAACTGATAATGATTAATAATAATAATAATAATAATAATAATAATAATAATAATAATAATAATAATAATAATAATAATAATAATAATAATAATAATAATAATAATAATAATAATAATAATAATAATAATAATAATAATAATAATAATAATAATGATAATAATAATAATAATAATAATAATAATAATAATAATAATAATAATAATAATAATAATAATAATAATAATAATAATAATAATAATAATAATAATAATAATAATAATAATACGCTTCATTATTATATGCCGAAATTATACTTAATGTTATAGTGAATCCTCTGTAGCATAAATAGGCCTGATTAAATATAATTTCATTTTATATTTTCTTTGAAGGAGGTTTTATTTATTTTTTATTTTTTATTTGTGAATGAGGTTATCAGCTTAAACGAACTTCAGGGTATTCGCTTTACTGAAAATTAATCCGTTTTAGTAAACATTGTAGATCTGCTGCGGCAGAAGTGGATACTAATGGTGAGTATGAATGAATGAAAACGCATGAGCTCAATTGTTGACACGCAATATAATATGCAGAAGTATATTATATTATTATTTAAAAGTAAATAGCTATTTATGCATTGTGAAAGGAAAGGAAACACCAAAGAGGCAAAGACATTTCCATGTGAACATGTTGCAAGTCACTTAGCAAATTATGCATTGTGCTTGCATTTTACGACGTTGCAATTTGATGTACAGAAAGTTTGCTACAATTGCCACGAAAATGTTTAAGGAGAATGGCGGAGGACAGAAGGAAGGCGAAGCCATATACATCTTTCGCTGTGCCTGATGAACATCTTTGTAGTCCATGGGAAGTAATGCGTTAACTTGTACTAAACCAGTGAGTTGGCCGCGGTAACATGTGAAGCTCCCATTCGGGATATCTTAGCTTCGACTCTTGTCGATTGCACACTCTGACCATCGTTTTTCTCTGGTAGCGATGTTTTCTCATCTTCACCATTTCTCTTTCATTCCACTTCACTATCATATTTCAGCCATGGTTTCAGGTTTCATGGCATTGGATGTGCAGGACAGATGGCGCGGACGCTTGATCAAAGGGAAGAATAATCCCCATGGACACTCGAGGCTGCCTGTTCATCGTCCTCTCTAGCTAGCCCCAGCAGTGGGACGGGCCTTCGGTCCTGGTATGTTGGACTTCTGTCATCTCTGTGGCTTGTCTGCCAGCGGCCTGTGGCCTCCAGTCGTTCTTTCACCTCACACCTTCCTCCTGGAGAGTAGCAATAAATCAATATTGTTTGCAAGGAGTTCCCCTCCATTTTATAACCTATAATTTGTACTAACCCCCAAAAGATTTGTTCCTGCAATTGAAGAAGCACAAGGAGAAGCTGAAAACAGACATAGGGGATGCTATCTCGACATCTATGACGATAAGACCTAACGAAAACTAAGTACATGCTTTCGTAGTAGACCTGCCACTTTTAGAATATATTAACAAGCATTTGTGGCTACTGGTAGGCTATTGTCGGAATCCTAAAGACCAGACTCGGCTTAAATTTAAACGAAAAGTAAAATCCATTATTGGTGAGCCGAAATGGTGTCTCACATATTACCTATGCTGTTATGGTATAATACTTATATTACCAACTTGGATATTATTAGCCTAATATCCAAGGGAAGGTTAGTAAAAAATCATCACAATTTTAAAAGGGTTAAATTGCAGCAATGTGCATTAATTTGGGAGGGATATTTACTTGTAAATTAAAGAAGCACTTTTGATATTCTGGTAGTTAATAATAATTTTTAAGCAAAGATTGCACGTTAGAGCTTTGTTTATTGCAATCGTGAGCCGATTTATCCTAAAACAAATTCCTATATTCTATGGCAGCTACAGGTGGTGAATTTCAGTTGGTCTAACAAAGCAGTAAATACTTCAAAATTAAGAAAAAGAACTAAGGAATTAAAGAAAAACTAGTAAGGAAACTCTATTACTCTTTTTAAATGTGGAACCTTTTTACAAGGATGTCTGCTAATTTTACAAATTGAATAAAGTTAAGCAGTGTAATTTTTTGGGGGTGGGGGGCTTCTGTAAAACAAAATTTTAATAAATAATCACGTACATTCCGCATAATAATTAAATGTCATAACTTTAGAGCTCGAGAAAGATTAGAAATACTTTTAGATATATATTAGAAGTATGAATGGAAATCCATGTTAGCATATCCATGTTAGGTTCCATACCCACGGTCTCCACATCTTAATTAAATTACGCAAGTGCTAAACGCCAATAACTTAAACACTAATAAATTTATAAAACTACACTAAGTAAAACACTATGTAACTTCTATAAATATAAGAAGCTTAATTAGCACACATAAGAAGCACTTTTGCACAGTCTAAGCTAATAGAAGGTACTACAGTTCTAAGGACACGAGAAAAACATTGCAATGGCGCTTTGTGAACGTATTAAGAAGGACCACCCCATATGTTTAAGACAGAGAGAGAGACCTTTATAATTGCTTACATATGAAAATGTGTGGTCAGAAGGGAAAGCTTTGATGTCGACTGGGATGGAATGAACGCGGCTACTATACGGATGGTTGCTCTTTTGGTCGGGCTCAACCATTGCTTTCTTTTCCTTAGGTTAATATAGACACAATTTCTCGTCACCAGTAAAGGTCCTGGATAGGAATGCTCGATGTTGTTCACGAGCCAATGGATGGCGAGCAAGCGGAGATGCACATGAGGCCAACCATTGATTTTTGAGGTTTTGGGTTAGAACATATGGCACCCATATACCCGATTTTTGGACCTTGTTACTTGAATGCAAATGTCCCACGATGGTGAAATGGCCATAGTTCACATTCGCCGGTTCTCGACTGCATAAATGCTGTGATATAACTAAATTAAGTTGGGAGGGAACAGATAGCCATGAATTTGTAGCAATCCCTTAAACGAATCCTTGTGGTTTGGTTATGCATTTTCTTATATGGCAGGAGCCATTTAGCTTCCTATTAGAGTTAAACGTACACGAAATGCGTTTACGTAACATTGTTATCTGTAAGTTCATGCATAAGTAAAACTTATACTTGCAAAAACGTTCATCAGTACAAAGTATATTTGTGTATCTACCTCTTATTTATATCTCCTAACTCACATCGCAAACCGTTGCTAAAACTACAACTTTAGGATTCTATACTCCTATACACAGTTATCATTAAGCAGCGTTGTCATGCTCAACAAGAACTTCGTGAAATGAGGAGTTGGAAAACTAATTACTTACTGTTTTGTTGTCCTACAAACCTTGCTAATTCGTGACCTGCAGCAAACGGTGCATTTTCTTCATTATTTTCTTATTTCCTTTTTATTCCCGTTTTGCTCTTTGATGAGCAATACCGCCAGTATTTTCTCGACTAAATCATGATCTCCAATGTCCTCTATCATGTTTAATGTTTCTCTAAACTATCTGTTTCGTTTCCAGTAATTAGCTATTTGTTTCCATTTACTCTTTATACTTTCTTTGCTGTACTTTCTGTAATATCTAGGTAAATAAATTTAAGAGTCTTAAGAAGAAACTATTTTATCTATCCAAACTATATACATGAAATAACCTAGTGTTTTGGAGCAAATTAAAAGAATATGATCAGAGCTCCGATTCTGATGATATGTCATCCTTTATTATCTCAGAGCCATTGCTAACATTTAGTGTATCCTAGCGTTTTCTTTTTCTTTAAGTGAAATTTTAGCTTGCAAAATAAATTGTTTTTATGATACAGTGCATTCTTATCAATGCAAAATATTACGTTTCTTTTTTGTACTGTAACAGGAGCGTTGGAGCACCCTGTAACCAGCTGTGAACGGAAGGTAGGGGAGGACCGCGTTAGCCACGCCCTTCCCTCGTTTGTCTTATAGTGGTGACAGCCAGTGGTCGGAAAGAAACATAATTGTGCGTCTGTTTTCCTTCCACCTGGTTCTCGATCTTTCTGTTACCAGAACAATCTTGTAAACACCAGAAGTAGGGATATTCCTATATAAAGAGGGACATACAGACAGTGTGTGTCAGTTGTTGTGCTGTGTTGAGTGGTTTTGGTTTAGTCAGTCAGTTGTTGTGCTGTGTTGAGTTGGTCGGTCAGTTAGTGAGATAGTCGCAGTTCTTGGTGTAAGAGTTAGTCAGTGACGTGTTAATGAACGAAAGGGTTGTGCAACGGAAGACTGTACGAACTGTGTATGAGTATCGGAGTTCATGTAATCGCGAGTACAAGTGAAGTTGTAACGGACGAACTGGTAAATTGTAATTGTGTGCGGCAAGTAATTTTATGTAATTGGCAAGTGTAAACGGTAAGTCGGTGGAAATAAAGAACATTTTTGAGTGGTGTAATTGGACTTTTTATTTCACGAACCCACAAAGTCACAGTACACTTACATACTGTCTGTTATTTTCTATTCAATAAAATGAACAATATATAAGCATACTATACCTACATTCTCCATCAAATTCATTCTCTCCTGTAAACTAATTTTATTGCATTAAGAAAATCAGTCTTACGTCATTTTTTGCAGATTTTTAGAAGACTTTAGAATCAGCTTTCCGCCAGTTTTTAAACAATTTAGCTCATGAAAATGTGAACGCTGATTATGATTACAGCTAAGAAAATTGCTTCTAAATAAATATTTCATAATATGGTTAAATTAACGTAATAAAAACAGTACAATGATATAGTTTCATAAGAAATAGGTTATTGTTAAACAGCTACAGTGCAACATAGCAATTTGTGTTTATATATCGAACTTGCAGTGTGTTGGTAATAATTTCAGGCATAACAAAGATTGTCACTCCACAGCTCATCGTGCTCATAGCCTACTGCAGACAGTGTAGGGTCCAAATAAACATGAAATTCACTAAATTAAGAAGAATACCTTAATGTATTTAATCACTTTTCATGTACGCAAACGCCGACACTTGCGTTACTAGGACGAACACCTGATTGATTTAAGGGTTGAGTCAGAAAAGTGTATATCGTGACCTTGTGGGTTCTGAAATTAAAAGTCCAATTGCAAAAACTCAAAATGTTTTATATTTACACCAGATTACAGTTGGAACACTTGCCGATTACATAGAATTACGTAGCGCACACAATTACAATCCACCAGTTCGTCTGTCACAGGTCCACTCCACACTCACTATTACGTACAACTCTCTCTAGAGCTGACTAAAAACTCCTCTGATGCACGTACGCAGTCTTCCAGTCCGTTCGCTAGCACCACGCTCTTCACGGCTGCTCGCCAAGAACTGAACTGACCCGTCCACTGCAGCCCTTATATACGCAGATCGCGGTGTCCGGAATTTTCTAGGCTCAGAACATCATCCCGATTGTTCGAGACGTCAGGAGAAGGGGAAAGAGATGGACAGTGCCTAGTGACACTTTCCTAACCATCCCCTATGTTAGCGCTACAAGATAAATGGGTGGGCGTGAGCTAAATGCCTCCTGTCCCCTAGCCAGCTCCAGTTGGTCGTGCCTTCCGATAATTGGGTGACAATATTTTCAGGAAATGTTATGTACAGGACGATGATGTTACCAATACATTGGTTCTAAGATCTTTTATGTTGTTTGTTCCTGAAGTGTAACTAAGTTTTATTGTGAAGAAAAGAAGTGTGCAAAAGTGGTTTTGACAAAACAAATATTCGTAGTATTTCTTATTAAGTAGTCACATTCCGCAAACGATGCTGATTTTAGTTCTTGGAGACCTACATATTGCTCATAGATGTAGCAGCTTGCTAGCAAAATTCAAGAAGCTGTAGGTACTAGGTCATATAAAGCACATACTACGTACTGGAAATCTATGTACTAAAGAGTCTTACGATTATTTAAAAACCTTGGCAAGTGATTTACATATAGTACGAGGGGATTTTGATGATAATCTCAACCATCCAGAGTAAAAAGTGGTCACAGTGGGACTGTTCCGAAATGGTTTGTGCCATAGCCATCAAGTTGTTTCAAGGAGAGAGCCAGATTCACTTGCCTTAATTCAAAGGCATTTGGATGTTAATATCCTCATATCAGACCATACACACAAATTTGAACCTTATGAACAAGAAAACAAATTCTACATCAACTCAGGATTTGCAACAGGAGCTTACAACCCGTTGGATACGTCAATTATGCCATTATTTGTATTGATGGATATTCAAAGTTCAACAGTGGTCACATGTTTACCAGCTTGTGGGAGATGAAGTAAAAGTTGAAAGGATTGAGTATAAGAACAGTTAAGTTTCTGCACGTGGGCAGGTTAGATCTCCTAAATATATTCAAGAAACCACGTTTTTAATAAACAGGCGAACAAATTATTTGCCTAATTCTTCTGCACTTCAAAATGTTACCTGCAGAGACATGAAATGTACATATGAGCACAATATACACTGAATGTGTAGAGAAATCTCATGGATCTTTGTGTAAGTTATGTTTTTGATAAGTGAGTAAACTGATACTTCTTTGCTGTAAAATGCATATGGAGAGCAAAATGTGTTTCAAAGACAGCATTTATGAAAGACTTGGAATTCTGAATTCAAGTATATTTTGGAGATCATTGTTTTCTTTTCGCCTTTGTTTTGTTGAAACAAATCTATAGCATTTATAAATAAAAGAAAGAATATTATGTAAATATTATTGTCAGTAAATGATTACTGCTCTGAAAAAAGGTCGCTGTTTCAGTCATGTCCACTGTTTAAGTTTGTATTCCTGCAATCCGCAATAACAATACATTTCTTCAAATGTGCTTTTCTTTTAAATATAATTTTAAGAATTCTTAAGGTTCTTTTTTTTTTTTTTTTTTTTTTTTTTTTTTTTTTTTGCTGAGAAACAAACCGCTTCATGCAGATCTAGAAGCAATTAAAAAGGATGAAATCATCCAAGACTACTTGGCTTAGCGATGTTCCATCGGTATAATTTCGAATGACAGTTTAACTTATTTAATTTATACATGTATAGCGGTAGCAGACAAATGAATGGAAACAATGTAATAAACGAGCAAACACCCCAGCATTCGCTTATGACCACGATAAAACAGAGGTCAAAGTGGACGCACAACGGGAAACGAAGCCGCGTCTCCCGAATAGGAGCTTCATACGTTACCTTGGTCCTTTACTCCTCCAAGTTCTGCAAATGCTGCAGTGTCTATAAATACTCTTTGCTGGTGGAACAATGTTCGGCCGAATTAATGGAACAATCATCTACATTAATACAGTAGATGACATTTTAAACCTTCGTAATTCCTCTTTTCATTTAATAGTATTAAGTCTATATTGCTTTCATATAATACAGAAACCCTTAACATATACATAGAAATAGAGATGAAGCTGGTGAATATAAAGACCCCCGCTCCAAGACACCACTCTTTAGAAAGGACACATAATCTGCAACCATCGAGAAAAAATATGCAATTGTTAATTTCAAAACTATCTGTTTTATACAAATATTTGGCACACCCTGCTGACGAATCAGATTACAACATATCGTACAAAGGGAATAAAGTAAACATTTTATTATATGAGGATCATTAAAATAAATATACTGGGGTTGGTGTCGTAGTGTATCGTACTTTATAAGTAGATTTGCTTCTGTTTTGTTTCGCTGTTTCTCAGTTGTTCCATCGTAACCATCTATAGCTGTATACGATATTGCTTGCAATAAATTATGTATCCGTGGTGTTTGTCTTTTTTTCCCCATGGTTTTCCCTGAAACAACAATTATTTTTATTTTTTGACACTGTTAACGAGGAGTTAAAAGTCTTCTTTCAAAATGCGTTGTTTTATAAATGCCAGTGGTTACTTATTAAAATACATTTTAGCATTTTAATAATTTCTAATCTAAATAAAAGGTATTTAAAGGGTATGACGTCATGCTAACGAGCTGTCATTGAATTCATTCAAGAATTTCCAGTACTGCAGAAACTATGGTATATTCTTCCTACTTATTCGTATTCATAGCAGGGTTTGAAAAGGTAGAATCAGACAAAGAAACTAGCTCTAAACACTGAGCTACCATGGCAACATGCCAGTACGATGTTAACTTCTCCAACTGACTCGCAGTTGTTTCAGTAAACTACAAAAAAATTTCATATTCATACGACATAACATATCTTCATAGCGACCTAGAAGCACACCTGAAACATGGGAAAGAAAACGGAATGAAAAGGAAATGATGGAAAGGAAATCATATTAGATGAACGATCGCAGCATTCACCTACCGATCAGGGAAAACAAAAAAATACCAAGTTGAGAGTGAGCGCTCGACACAAAATCGAACTCGAAACATTCCGAATGCGAGACTCATGCGTTGCCCTGATCCATGTCACTCGATTTGGGGTTTAGAAACAGTTTTATTGGGGCTCTATAAGAGCCATTTGCTGTATGTATTGTTGTTAAACGATGAGAGTAACTCGAGAGTTAAATATTTCTTCGACGTACCTAGTATTTACTTTGGGTTGAACTAAACCTGCATAAGTAATGTAGAAGAGTGCTGCATTTAATTTTCAGCAGATATTTAATGCTCCATCATTTAACAGAACAAGCATGTAAGGTTCAATAGGTATGTGCATACGTTATAAAGTAAGTTAAAGCAAATGTTGATGCACAAAGTTGATGTAGGGAATTAACCACAGATATGCAATTAACCGCTTACAAGCGCTAAAGGCTATGACATGAGAGGAAAAACTACGCCCCTTTAAAGCAAGTTGATGATTTATATGCAAACACATCTGGTTTCCTTTTCATTGCAAGTTGAAATTAGTTCACAAATCTTTAGCTGCATCCAGGTCATCGAGGTCCTTGCACATATTTAACTCGGAGAATGAAGATAACGATACCAACCATATGAAGCATACGTGACCCCAAAAGATGACCCTCTAAACAGTTTGTGATAGTGAATCTCTCCCCCCTCCGTCGTCTCTTACTTTCTTGACAGAATCATGTACAAGATTCAAATGAGAGATTTTGGTGGGTTATGTATAGAAGGGAAAACCAACACCTATCAATGCGTGTTTAGCATCAATCTGTTTGGGTGAGGACGGAACGTATGCACCGCCTAACGTTTAAAAATTAAGAATCTATAGGCATGAAGAAAGACACTATTATTCCAATTAAGTTTCTTCACTTTCGTCAATAGTTTTGCGTAACATGTTCAAAGTAGGCTAACGTATAGCTCATTACTCTTGATTTTCTTCCATACTTCAACATTTATATGTGCAATAAATAGAAATGCTATGAAGTAATGTAACTGGGACAGGATTAAAATTAATCATTCATAAACACTACGATGCCAGAGCTTTGTCAATACAAAAACCAAACATAATTAATTATGTTTGCCATACTAGGGCGCTCTGAACTCCATATTTAAGCAGAACCGTCGCTACGTTAGCAACAGTGGTAAAAGGATGCAGAAGAACGATGCAAAGAGAACACTACGTGTAGGCTATAAGGACATTTCAGTTTCTCCCGCAACTCCTGGAAGAAAGAGGAGATCCGCCAGTAGCCCTCATCCAAGATACGATGCACGCCAGAAACGATGGGATCCTGATTATAGGCCAGAAGGCTGAAGAAGGTTGCATCAATGACGTCATGCTCAGTTGACATTATCACGTGTTTAGTAACAAGTATACATGGAAACTGCCTCGTTAGTACCTGCATCATAGGAATTAGGAATGCAGAATATTATTATGTGTTTCAAATGGGATGATGTTTGTCCTTGAGCGCTGCTAGGTGAGCAACCAATCGGAGTATTGCATTCCTCCTATGTGATGTATGACCAGCGCCAAACTAATCAATCTCAAATAAATACAGGCCGCGCCGTGGCTCAGTGGTTAGACCGCTTGGCGCTCACCAAGGCGGCCCGGGTTCGATCCCAGGCGACCGCAAAGTGAGATTTGTGGTGGACAACACGGCGCTGGGGCGGGTTTTCTCCGGGACCTCCGGTTTCTCCCGCCATCTCATTCCACCGGTGCTCCATATTCATCTCATGTATCATCAGTGTCACCGCCCGGTGCCGTATGTAGTAAAAGCGGGCGTTGAACACTACACATTTCATTTCAAATAAATACTATTCGCGCTAAGACAAAAATTCGATTTTGCAAAAGCTGATCCATGTGGAAGGAGAGAGTAATGTATTTAACATAACCGTAAAAACCCCATATTTTTAGCTCAAACAGTTTTCCTAATACAAATAAATAAATGTTATACCATTATAACAATGCATTGCGATGTAAGTATTGTAATGAATATCATTATTGGTTGGCATGTATGCGTGAACATATATTTCAAATTACTCAGAACTGAAACGTAAATATTGACATGACGTGATAAAAGAAATATGAACTTACTTTGAATAAGCCAAGATGTTTGTTCAATTCGATGAGAGGAAACAACACAATTCCTGCTGGTCTGGCAGAACGAGTCTGGTCACACTATATCTTTGTTTATGAATGATTCGTAATCTCTATTTACTCTAGAGAGTTCAAAGCAGTACTATTCAGGTACTCTTCCACGAAAAAGTGTATCAGCTGGATCAATGAGACACGATCCACCTCCCCCCTTACTACCGCCAGAACAATCCAATTGAGTTAATGTGGACTCAAATTATGTTACAAACAGAAATAATACTTTTAAACTGACTGATATTAAACGACTTATTCACGACGAAATTAACTAGGAACACAAGACTGGGAGAACTGCGAGAGACATTAGATAAACTACAACAAGACGACTTCTGGAAATAAATAGCGCATAATGAGATGTTGGAACCTATCATCATAAATTTCCAGAACTCAAACGATGAAGACAATGACGTAAGGAACGTTCACAGCTATACGGATGCACCGCTGGTATTTTCGTTGAATTAGAAAAATAAATAATTCATAAACTACACTTAATTTTAAACTAAGCATTTAAACCATTTGCGTAATACACGAATATCCACGTTGTAATTGTGATTTCAACAACTTCATTATTATAAAACTTAGGAAAATTCAGTTTGCGTTCCCATAAGTCTAGCGCCAAGAATACTCAGTGTACGAGAGAGAGAGGGAAATATAAAAAGAGGGGGTAACGAGGTGGCAATGCTGAAGGCTCTAACGTGTCTGATTCGCTACAGGTGAGAACTCTTCCCATTTGAAACACATAATAGTGTGCAGTTGGAAAGCTAAAAGGCTGTATGTGTCTCAGAATGGGCCCATAAATTATTACCAAATAATTCACTGAGCAAGGATCACACTATACACCAATGTAGTTTTACTTACAAAATGTATAGGAAATGTGTGCGGGTTGTAATTCAATCTATAAAGCAAGTGTTGGCAAGTATATTACAGTGATTTTATTCCCAAAGAATCCACAGAGGAGACAGCCGTGGGTAAGTGCTATTCACAGAGATAATTATGAACCAGATGTTGCTTCTGTGGTAAGTATGTCGTATAAAACATTATTCTGAACAACACATGTGAAGGCATTTACTGCTAAGAGAAGTAGTGGCAATGTTCTTGTAGTATCCAGGACAATTTCTAAACTTACTGCATATGCGTGTCCCTCACTTTTCTTTGCAAATTTACCATCTTACCTGACTTCAGGATCAGCTCCCAAACGTATAGCTTCAGAAGAAAGGAGAGAGAACATTTTGGAAAGGAATGCAGCAGCATTTCATAAATGGCTCGAAGATGACAAACATGTTGAATTTTAGAGCTTTAAAATAGAATTTGTGGCATGCAATTAGAGGGATTCATGCCAACATAAAACAAAGCAATATAATTTCTTTAAAACCTACACAAAAAAAAATCACCAAAGCTTGTTGCAGCATTGCGAATAAACTCAAATTTCATTATTCAGGTTCAACAGGGTAAAACTGTAATACTCGATCATAGGTTCAAATATATTCTTGATAAAGAAATTATATTGAATAAATATTTCAAATTTGATGCCCTCTTGTGTCATATAAATGGGTTCAAAGTAGCAAGTGATCAAACAGAGCATAAACTACTTCACTCCGCCAACATTTTAAAGGAATGTTGGGAGAAAAGGTATGAAGATTACACAGTGTATCTCAAAACTAAATTCCTAGAAGAGCAGATAACGCTGGTGAATCGTAAACCAGTTAAATATAGATATATCCTATATCGTTTATGGGCGTGCTCAACTAATTTTTCTCACCCATCAGGTTATGTGATTCCAATATACTTTCTTTACTTCATCTTGATCACCTCAGTCAGCTTTGTCAAACCTTCAGTTCTGATGGTAATGCGAAATCAGCGCCTTTAGCAAATTTATCAGAGAAGGTGAAAATACTCAGTAATCTGGAGAAAGTAGTAAATGTGTTGCAGGATTTCTTATTCAGAGGTAACATTCAAGATCTTTAAAACACACAAGAGTCTGCAAATACGGAGCAAATCTTTAAGATAACGTCTTTACCATCCAAAAATAACCATTTTGCAGTTTTATATACAGTGAAAAATTTAACAGTGCGAAAGCTTTATGAAAGTATTCTTGCCGTAATTAAAGATTTGATTGGATGTGTATTCAAGGTACTGGCCTTGATATAGATAACAACATATTTATTGGAAACACTTTCCAGAAACTTTACAGTGGCTCTTTAAAATGCAGCTTTGAAATCTAAGCGCAGTCAGATGAAGATATCTCCATAATATTTGATACGGTGTAACCAGTTACATATATTATAGATAATTGGTTAAATATAAAGGACGACGAACAAACATTACACAAGCCAATTCGAATATTATGTATTCCTTATTCAGCTAAAAGACTGTCGGAGTTAGCACCAGTACTGCTAGAATTCCCTTTTCCTCCTCGTCCTCATCCTTAAGCATAATAATCAAAAGCGGGTATTGGAGTGTTAAAAAATGCATGTCAGTGTGTAAAAGGAAGTGTTGGGAGTGTAGTGAGACTACCAGAACGATCTACTAAGGTTATACACCCATCATCAATTGAAATACAAAACTATCATATGCAATGAAACGTTTTGATGGAAAGGACATTGTAGAACTTAAAGTAATAACAGCCGTGGAGTCAAAAGGGGACGGTTAAATCAATATTTTTGCTTGAATATAATTCAATTATTAAGGGTACTTTGCTTATATTATTTACATTTTTGGACAAAATTTTGTTCTGATGAAAATGTGTAAATGTAGAGCATGCATTCAAAGAATAGCTCTTACGAGACACACTTTTTGGTACAGTCGGAAGTCTAGAATGCCCATCAATGAATGCTCAGAAAAACTTTAAGAAAACGGTTGGAAGAATAAGGCAAGATTGGCAGTTATGAGCCCGCCTCGGTAGTGTGTCTGCCTCACGTTCAAGAGGTCCGGAGTTCGAATCTCGGTCAGGCCGAGTTACCTGGTTTTTACCGGGGTTTTCCCTTATTCTTAAAGGCGAATGTCAGGTAGCTCCAAGCTCCAAGGACCACGGACTCATTTGAGCATCATTTCACCAATTCCATTCATCGTCCGATATGACTTAACGTTGGAGGACGTAAATTACAAAAAAAAAAAAAAAAAAAAAAAAAAAAAAAAAAAAAGATCGTCAGTTATGAGAATGAGGTTAAACTACATGTGAAGCTACCATCTGAAAATCACACAACACTTTTTCTTACCATTAAAACTCTGGACAAAGTTACAAAAATTGTATTGAAAGAAACGAAATTCCCACATGTGCTTCTAGGAAAACTTCATACAGATCACCAGAAGTTCGTTTTGGACATAACAGACAAAGAGCGGAGGAATTATGTTTCGGTAATGCAAAATTTGGAGTCAGAAAAGAAGTTGAAGCTTATGGGTGGCTCATAACGTGGCGAATTTTAAATTAAATATAACCCATAACTGAAAATTCATATGGAAGATGAAACATGCAACTTTTTACGATACATTTCGAAACATTTGATTGTAGCAACGTCAATGTACTGAGCAGAATAACACCATTCTCACATATATTGCAGATTATGCAGCTAAGGTTGCTGTGCGTAGTTGAAAGTGTCAAAACTGAAGCAAAAGGATGCGTATGCTGTAAACACTAAATGGATTTTGATATTCAAAATTCTGAAGTTAATGTTTATTTAACGCTAATGGATAGGGGAGGGATGACTTGGCCCTCACTGTTCACATATTATATAAAGGCATGCACCTTCAGTATATTTCATTGCTTAATTTCTGAGGTAAATGAAGAATAATTCCTTAAAGTGGTAAACCAGAGAAATATTTTAGTAGTACTGTTGCTCACTGCAAAGTTAGTGATTACAAAGTGTTGTTTTGAAGAGGGAAATAAACTGAATAGCCAACATACTTTTAAGAACTAACTGCATTACTAAACAAGACTGTTATTAACTACAAGTACAAACAAATGAAATATATTCGCATTAACAAGGTAAGAATCATGCTAATGCTCCGCCTTTAACAAATACGACAGCATGTTTCCCACCAACATACTAACACAAAATAACCATTAATACGGAAGTGTAAAAATATAAATGGATGTATGCTTCTTTCAAGGCAAAAATGCTTGGAAAAACATGTAATTATTTACTACAAATAGTTGAGAACGTGGGCCTTACGTTGTGCAGTCTGCCACAATACACTAACTGCTGTCACGTAGATCTACAGTCCTAAAAAAAAAAAAAAAAAAAAAAAAAAAACAGGAAAGACATGGGATATGGGAACAGTAAATAATGGACAAGAAATTCGTGGTAGATGGGGAGCTACTCAAACGTTCGCCTACCGTCCTGAGGAAAACTCGAATAAACCCATGGTCAAGTCCTATACGGAAATCGAACCCGCATTATCTCAAATGTGAGACTCAAACTAACGAGAAGCTACGAGGGCTGGTCAATAAAGAATGACCATAATTTTTTACGGTGATAATTTTTCGCACTAAAATTTAATCTTGTTGCATCCTGTTAGCTTATTGTGAAACAAACACGCTATAGTAGTTTCACTGTTGGTACTCCTGGTTCCCGCCTATGAGAACCAGGCAATTTCAGACATGTTCAGTATCGCCTACCGCTGCAATGAAGGTAACATGCAGTTAAAGTTGATGTCAGAGGAAGATCCGGAGTTTCTTTCAAACGTAATCACTGGTGATGAAACTTGGCTCCATCATTTTGATCCTGAGAGCAAACAGCAAAGCTCAGTGTGGAAATCTCTTTCATCACCAACTCCCAAAAAGCAAAAGTGGTTGCTTCTGTTGGGAAAGTTATGGTCATCTCATTCTTTGATATTCATGGAATGGTTTATCAGCATGTTGTACCTGCACACACATCAGTAACTGGGCAATACTACAGGGATGTCCTGAAAATATTGCAAGTTTATATCAGGTGCAAAAGATCACATTTACCTCAAGCAGGCTGGATGCTGCACCACGATAATGCCAAAAACATATTGCCAATGTTGTTGCTGAGTGTCTTGCAGAAATCAACGTGAAGTGCATCCCTCACCTTCCCTATAGTCCGAATTTAGCTCTATGTGATCCTTTTCTATTCCCTAACTTGAAGAAACGCCTTCGTGAAAGGCATTATCCATCTTCAGAAGCAATGCTGAAGGCTGCGGAGGCGATTTTGAAGGATCTCTGAAAAAATTGTTTCCAGCATGTCTTTGAAGACTGGCAGAAACGCTGGGACACGTGCATCGCGTTCAGGGGAGACTATTTTGAGAAGGGCCATCAAAATTATGAGGATGAGTAAAGCTACGTTGGCAACAAAAAATTGTGATCATTCTTTATTGAACAGCCCTCGTATTTTACTCACTGTCTGTTGACTAAATGAAAGATGTCATTTATCAGCATGACAAAAAAAAAAAAAAAAAAAAAAAAAACTTTTAAATATTTACAAGCTGTAGAAAAATAAGGATACGTAGAGCCTAAGCTTCTTGACGGGACTCACATCCAGACAAATGTGTTAATCAAGTGATGCCAAACTATAATGCAACGGAGTGGAAGGCGGAATTGCCGTCACCTAATTTTCCCCGAGCTATGGTGATATCAGGTATTCAAAATCAAACCCTTGTAACGCTTAACGAACGAAGTGGCTCCGCAGCTACATAAGCCACTCACATTTGGATGATCGTGGTTTCAATTCCCATCGACTGACCACACTGATTTGGATTGTTTACATGCTTTCTCCTTGCCACTAAGCGAATGCTGGGTTACATCTTCTTTTGCTTTGAAAATATGGATTCTTTTCATTTCTTTTCTCATTTCAGCCCCTTGTCATCTTTCAGATTTGGCTGTACGTCGGATAGTTCCGGCAGATGCGGGCAAATGGCGTAGATGAGTGTGCTATGCAAAGCTATCTAGTAGCTATGAAGTAGCTACCCAGTCCGTTAGGGTTGCTTGATTGCTCTATTTCTACGACAATCTATCAAACTGTCAGGAACTTCTGCAGTCTCTGCGGCTGTGCGGGCTATGCTCTTTGCCTCATCCCTTCCTCCTGGGGGCGTTAGTCCATAATAGGTCGCGATGGGTGTCCCTCCTCCGTTCCTTACATCACATCACATCTCTCCGTTACTAAAAATATGTGACTAAACGCGTATGGTTAAGTAGGCAAAGCAGACGGTTTAAGCACTATTGCCATGATACATTTCCAAAATAACGAATTAATTCTGATATTTCCGAATATTTTACACTGTTTGAATGTATACAATGTTAAGAACTAATCGCTTTTTATTAAAAGTTTAATTTTGGAATATATACAGGATCATTAAGCATCTCAAAGTGTTACGGAAAACAAAAATACTGTATTGCCTCAAAATTAAGAAATTGAGTATATTGGGGAGGGGGTTTTCACTGATTATTTTGGTGGTTTTCTCTTCGTTGTTCCCTCTTTTTTTTGCTCTGTGGGCTACTGTTAGGTGTGTATGCAAGCAGGTGCGGTCCGAGGTCTGCAGGTATGAAAGAATGAAATGAATGATCCTGAGGTCCTTTGATATGAGAATTACCCGACCTTGTCTTAAGAGGATAAGGGAAAATTCCAGAAAAATGTGCCTGGCGACAGTTTAGGGAACCGAAATGTATCATAAGGAGCGAAACACTCTAAAAGTTTCATCTCCAATGGAATCAAACAAGACATCAGATTACAGCCCGATGCTAACTTCGGTACAGTTGTTACCCGCGGAGAAGCACCTGTTTGAGCGGAACCAGGAGCCTATCGCATTCCAACAGGACGCATGGACTTCCAACTCGCTTCCGTTAAGTGGAACACAGCACTGATTCAAAGTATAAACCTGCTGTACTTGTACGGTTCTACTATCGTTTCCTGAGGAATCGCTGGTCTCTCAGGCGAATTTAAACGCAGATCTACATCAATGTAACACCTGCAGAGCGCAGTGATTCGAAATAAATTATTGTGAACTAACAAATCATATGAATCAGCAACTGTTATAGTTCCGTGAGTGCCAAAATTGTAAGCAGCTGGCTGGTGTGTATCTGTTTTCATGATTCCTTTAAACAATCTTTGAAGTGACATGTTACTATATAACACTTAAGCTTTTACGGAGCGGTAAAGCTCCACGCTGAGGCTCGCATTAATAAGGTCCCAAGTTCGATTCGGCCCCCCTTGACCACCGTTTTTTCGTAGTTTTTCCTAATCAGTAGGCGAATGTTGTGGGGTTTCTGATTTAGCACGGTTTCCTTACCATAATTTTCCTATCATGCCGTTTCCTTCTCATCTTTCAGCTGCATTTCTAGATTTTTCAGCGTCTGGTGGTGCCGCATAAACTGACAGATGTTGCGGTTGCTTGCTCAAAGAAAAGAGTACGCCCCATGGACAGTAGAGGGCTGCTTGTTCGAAGAACTGTTTATGGGTTTCCGTGTGACTGTTGCCTGTCTCTGGCCTGTACTGTCTGCCGACGACAAGAAGGTTAGCGGGGAATGAAGGGCAGAGGAGCTTAAGCTGTTTATCTGCTGTATTAGTGCATCTTTGTACTACAACTGAGTGCATGAGAGTGCATTATCATGCATTGGAGCTTCCATATCATATCCTGAAGGCGAGCATAAACACAGCAAAAGTGATTACGTTTCACATTCCTAATGTTTGCCTTCTCGTGCTGGGCAGACAGTAGTCACCCGTGGTTCCTTCACTACATACCTTCCTCTTGGAGGAGTTTAGCCTCTATACATCTATGTGGCTCTAACTGTGAGGTCGATGCTTACAGCTTATTACATAATGTGCTTGCTGTGTAAGTTTTGGTCTACTAATTTAGCACGTTCTACTACGCATATATGGCGATACAAGTGCAGAAAATGATTATTAAAGAAAGAGGAATAGTTTGAAAATACATGACTTACTACGAGGCTTTTCAATAAAGTATGATCTAAATGAATGAATCTAAATAGTCTCCCACTTGTCCCAGCATTTCCGCCAGTCTTCAAAGACATCCTAGAAAGCATTTTTTGAAAGATCCTTCAAAATGGCCTCCGCAGTCTCACCACTGTTTCTGATAATGGATAATGCCTCTCACGAAGGCGTTTCTTCAAGTTAGGGTGTAGAAGAAAGTCACATAAGATTAAATCCGGACTATAGGGAGGGTGAGGTACGCACTTCACGTTGATTTTTGCAAGATACTCAGCAACAACATTGGCAATATGCGGCCGCGCACTATCGTGGTGAGGCATCCAGCCTGCTTCATGGAAATGTGGTCTTTAGGGCCTGATATGCACTTGGAATATTTTCAGGACATCCCTGTAGTATTGTCCAGTTACTGATGTGTGTACAGGTACAGCATGCTAATAAACCATTCCCTGAATATCAAACAATGAGATGACCATAACTTTCCTAGCAGAAGCAACCACATTTTTCGTTTTTGGGGTTGGTGATGAAGGAGATTTCCACACTGAGCTTTGCTGTTTGCTCTCAGGATCAAAATGATGTATCCAAGTTTCATCAGCAGTGATTACGTTTGAAAGAAACTCCGCATCTTTCTCTAACATCAACTTTAACTGCATGTTACCTATATTGCAGCGTTAGGCGATACTGAGCATCTCTGAACTTGCCCGGTTCTCGGAGTACCAACAATGAAACTACTACGCCGTGTTAGTTTCACATTAAGCTAACAGAATATAATAAGATTGAATTTTAGTGCGAAGAATTATGACAGTAAAAAAATTATGATCATACGTATTTTTCGAGATACTCCAATATACTTAACACAGTGATTTGATACTATGTATTCGACGATAGTGAACAACAGAAATAGTATTTACACGAAAATATAAACAATCAATTACTAACAGCGGTTTTATAAGATAGTGTCAGTAACGATGTCACTAACCTTGACAGTGGTGGCGAATCGGCAATCGATTATCGCCTCTGCTTTATCACCTTAGAAGTTCAATAGCTTGCAGCACGTAATTAGTTTTAGCTTGAGTTAAACATAAGAAAATATTAACAATTAAAAAGTAGGATTTTATTATGCGTCATTTCTGAAAGAACAAACATGTCAAACTTCAAGTTCATGTGTGTTCAAATAGGCAAAACATACTGATAGGTTAGATTACCAGCAATAAATGCAGGAAATTAAACTTTCTGGAGTGATTATATGAAAGGGAAGGGAATCAAAAACAGTATCATAGAATAAATAGTTTTAATCTGAAGAAATAATCCTGTTTAATGGTTAAGTTAAATAAAAGATCAGAAACAAATATTTATTTACTCGTACATTACCTTTCTGTTTAAGCTGTCATGTTCTTTGGTCTTTGGCTTCAATTATTTACTATTCATTAAATTGGCTGTAACTGTTTCATAGTACGAGTTCTTTAGAGTTAAGTAAATGATCTTTTACTATTCTCCTGATTCCCATGGTTACAATAAACTATACCAATATTGTTGAGCCACAAATTCTCTTAGGGTTATAAGCATTATATGCAAGACATTTAAAACCGTGATATGGATTGGCTAAAGCATATTTAGCATTCGTTTGTTGTCCCGTCAAAAGAACACTAAATGTATAATTCAGTTAATCAGAAAGCATATTGTATTATCTATCTGTAGTATAATACAAAGTGAGGAAGTGCAGGAGGGAGATTATTCTTTCAGATTACACTTAACTCATGAAGGTGTATGCCATTTATTATTATTATTATTATTATTATTATTATTATTATTATTATTATTATTATTATTATTATTATTATTATTATTATTATTATTATTATTATTATTATTATTATTATTATTATTATTATTATTATTATTATTATTATTATTATTATTATTATTATTATTATTATTATTATTATTATTATTATTATTATTATTATTATTATTATTATTATTATTATTATTATTATTATTATTATTATTATTATTATTATTATTATTATTATTATTATTATTATTATTATTATTATTATTATTATTATTATTATTATTATTATTATTATTATTATTATTATTATTATTATTATTATTATTATTATTATTATTATTATTATTATTATTATTATTATTATTATTATTATTATTATTATTATTATTATTATTATTATTATTATTATTATTATTATTATTATTATTATTATTATTATTATTATTATTATTATTATTATTATTATTATTATTATTATTATTATTATTATTATTATTATTATTATTATTATTATTATTATTATTATTATTATTATTATTAATCATCATCATCATCATTATCATCATCATTATCATCATTATCATTATCATCATTATCATTATCATTATTATTATCATCATTATTATTGTTATTATTATTATCATTACCATTACTTCTACTTTTATATTACAGAGTGGCATGGCTCAAGTGGTAGCGTCAGAGGCTGGCTCCCTCGCTGACCCGCTTCTGGTTCAGAGGCTTGTGGAGGTGGTGTGTTTCGCACTGCAGCTCTACTTAAAGGGGAGAACTTCTTCTACCCTGACATTAATATCTCCGATGTGTACCTGTTTTTGAGGATAAGGGAATACTGGAGATGCGCTCTGTCCGGATATACAATCTGGAGACGTTAAGGACGCCGTTGTGTTCTACCTGCCGCTACCATTCTGGCCGCACTATCACCTCAGTCCTTCCTCGCAGATTAAAGTAAGAGTTGTGAGCCTAGACTGGTCTGCGATACTAAAATGCTGCTTTGTTATTAACCTATCATCATCGCATAACAACACTGATATGATCTTGCTGAACAACATATTTAATTCAATTAGACAGTTATTGTCAGCCATGTTAACGTTACCACGATTGTTAATTTAATCGGGCTCATCAAGCAAAAATGTAGACAACTTGGTGGCAGGGATACCCACTGCTCATCTTTGTGGGATGAGGTTAGTGGGGCTACATGTTATTACTAACCCAAATTGCTCCGTTAGGGAGAAATTATATTGTGATTGACACACGCTGTTCTGAGTCATCTACCGGAGGACTGGTTATTTGCAGACCAATCTTTTCAGGAAGTTAAACCCTCTATCAGACATGATTGATCATCAGTATGACGAACTTTCCAGCAACTGCCTGAAACAAGTTATGCCAATCACAGCGTAACTTTTCTATTAGTGTATATGGATCACTCTTCTGCACGCTAATGTAGACTGTGGACAAAATATTTGATTTCTCGAATCTTTTTTTAAGTAATAAAATACCACACTATGCACTTTGGTTCTAGCGGTGCCATTGTATGAACTGTCCGTAACAATCTACAATGTGGAATTATTGATTTATAAAATTAACCGCAGATAATTTTCTGTTCTCCACCATACCTAATAACAGATGCGAGCTAAAGAAAAACATATTAAGGTCGTTCGGCCTTTACCATCACTTAGCACATGCCTCTGAAACAGCTAGAGGTTATAATTAACTGTAAATAAATGCAGAACAATGATAATGCTTCCTGGTGCTTGGTCCTTGTGAGCTGATGGAACCTAATACCAATGTATGACAATGCATGTAGCTTTTGGCTCATATAATTTGCATGATAACTGCGCACATATATCAGACGCATATATATATATATATATATATATATATATATATATATATATATATATATATATATATATATATATTCTTGTGAACGTGAAAAGAATAGTATGGAAGTGTTTGAAAGTCGCAAATGATCTGAGAATATACTACGAAAAGGCAGTAATATATTATAATCGTCTTAAACTAGAACGACCCTGTAGAAAACATACGGAAGGGGATGAAGAGAGAGACAGTTGAGTCCAGAGGTTCTACTCCCATTAGTCCTGGGCCCGTAGGACCAAGACCCGGGCCTCTTTAACCAGGGAGTATCCGAGCTGTCCCAAAGGGCGCCCGGCGTACTCCGCGGGGCTTTCCATAGGGCAAGACCTGGGTTACTCACAAGCCCCTTCCCCATCTGGTCCAAGGACACAAGACGGGATGGAAGTGGATACGCTACTTACGCGCGCCAACTCCAAAATGGGAAGGCTACCGATATGACCTCGGTGGGGCTGCCTGGCGATCTAGCACGCCTTCTACTAGCTCTGCAGGCTAGTACCCGGGAATATTAATGGCTTCCCTCAACCTCGTCCGGAGACGTACCCGATACCCGTGGGTGATCGGGTACCACTGCCCCCTCAAGACCAACCCAATCCGAACAACTCCCAAAGGGAGGGGTTCGAATGTTCGGCCCGAAGTTCCTCTAGTAACGTCAGAGGTACCACGAGTGCTAAGGCAGCTCAAGGGGACGGATCCCCTCCCCTACGAGAGGGAATGAAGAGAGAGACAGATGTGCTGTAACGGAACGCTCTTGACTGTGATTGATGAAAGGAAATTCATGGGTATCTGAAGAGTCGGTCCCCGCGGGAGCTCAAATGTAACCTATACGTACGCATTCTACAGAGTGTCCAAAAACTGTATACCCTGTTTAACATTTTATAACTTGCAAACTAATTGGCGGAAACATCTCATTATTTGGTAATATAATAGTTTGTAGTTCTGGCAATCATCACTCAAGCGATGTCCATTTTAACTGCCATCCGAGACTTGTATGTGGAAGTAAGGTTTTACTTTCAACAAGATTGTGCACCAGCCCACTATCATAATCGTGTCAGGGAGTATCTGAACGAAAATCCACATGCACGATGGATAGGCCGAAGAGGTGTTGTACAAGAGTATCCACCACGTTCTCCAGACTTAATACCTCATGATTTTTATCTATGGGAAACACTAAAGGATAATTGTTTATTGACATAAGCCACGCCCATTGGATGATCTACGAGAATGTATCGTACATTCGTGTGCTGATATTCAACTGAACACGTTGCGGTCGATAGTTTGTGCCGCAGTTCGGCGGCATGTCTATGTATGGATGTTAATGCTGATCATTCGAACACCTAGAGTGACATCTGTAAGTTGGACTTTAAGCCACACTTTCACAAAAAATTAGGCATTTCCGCCAACTAGTTTGAAAGTTATGGGCCGTTAAACAACGTATACATATTTTGGAGCACTCTGTATTTGATAACATTATTAAGAATATATTTTAGTTATTTATTTTGTAGAACACGGAAGCATAAAAGTAAGTGGCTAAGGTGCAGTTATTCTGGTGACATGAAGTGGGAAAGGCACCATTACAGGTTGTGTCCAAACACATAGCATATGTTCAGAAAGAGTTCCAGCTGGACAAGCAGGTGGCGGGCATGAAGGGCGGAAGCTAACAATTTAAGTAGTGCCACACCACCGCCACCTCTCCTACTACAGCTGCTGCTTTCCTTCTCTGCCTGCTGCTGCTGCTAAGCAAATCGAGTGCTAATTCAGTGTAACATCATGAGGAAGATTAGGGCATGTCCAGCGTTGCCAAGCGGTGACAAGTCTACTATGCCCAACAGCAAAACAACGCGTTTCCAAGAAAGTCCAATCAACCGTTCCTGACAAAAAAAGAGTAAGTAAACAAAATAAGCCCTAAGCTGGCTCAAGGTTGCCGGTGACATAATTAGAAAATAACATTTCTTGAATTGTTTAGAGTTTAATGCCCGCGCTGACTTCAGTGAGATCTTGCACGCGTACTGAATTTTGATGACTTAAAGAAGTTAGAAAACCCACTTATAAAATGATTAAAATTAAAAAGTCATCTCAAACTGAGGTTTGTTTACTTTATGAAAAATAATCTTCGTAAAGTTATACATATCTTAATCTACACGTGCCCGCGGTAACGTAGATGGTTGCGTGTCTGCCTCACGTTCAAGATGTCTCGAGTTCGAATCTCGGTCAGGGTGGGTTACCTGGATAAGGTTTATCCGTGGTTTTCCATTATCCTTCAAGACGAATGTCGGGTAACTCTAAGCTACATGGACCCTGGACTCATTTGAGCATCATTTCACCCAATTCATTCACCGTCCGATATGACTTAACGTTGGAGGACGTAAATTATTAATATTGTCTTCAAGTTCTTCTCGGGAAGCAAGTCAGTTGAAAAGACGATTAGAAATCGACGTTTTCGGAGTGTGAATCTCTCCCATCATCAGGATATTTATTAAATGTTATAACCACAAATGAATCACTGGATATAACACAAATATAAACAAAGACAAAGCACTATCAAAATTCGCATTACTGAACAAAAAACTGTTTTCAGTAAATTAAATACCAGGTCAGGAAATGGCGTGAGTATGGAAAATTAGTTGTGTCAAAGAAACGTAACTACTTAACTTGATTATCAAGCTTGAAACTATTTAAATGATTATTTAAATCTAGTTAATAATTTAAATAAGTAAAAAAAGAATTATTTAGAATACTGAATAATGGTATGAAAAAGTCATTACACAAAATTTATGAAGAAATCTATAAAAGTTGAATGATAATATATAAGCACCTGGGCTGGAGGTGATTCCTTCTTCTTTTGACTTCCATGGTGAAAGGACGTGTAAGTCCGCACAAAGACACTCATGTGCAAAGGCAATTTTTGTGTGTGAGAATATATGTATCAGTATATTTTACTTGGTGTAACAGAAAATCGATTATTGGTGAACAGTTAAAAGGATTGCACCACAGAATATTGATATAGATTGATTTATGTTAAAAATGTTTCATTCTTAATAAATCTCAAAGTTTGGAGATTCGTTGGGGAAATTATAAATCATCTTTTATTTAAACAACATTATCTTTCTATATCCACGACCACCCCTGAAATAGATACCAGAGCAGCCGAGGAACGACTAGATGGAACTCCGAGAACTTCGAAGAAGTTCATCATCACCCAACTTCTTTCTACACCCCACATTTGGACATTTTGTTTCAAGCTGTATAGATCTGTGCTCTCTAAGTCGTCGAATTTCCATTTTTAAGGCTGGTTTCCAAGAGGCTTCCCGAGAAGAACTTAAACATGTTCGTCGCCAGGAAAGCTTCAGGTCTTATTTTAATTTCGTCTTTTTTCATTGATTAAGGGTATCAAAGATTTCCGCTTACACAGAAAATATACAATTCCACTTTTCTTATTTTCTAAAAACAAAAGAAGATGAGAAGATGAGAATTTTTAAACGAACCAGACTTGTTGAAACTGTTATAATTCTGTATAAAATATACTTTAATTTATAAAGAAAATCTCATCTTAATGAAAATATTTGCTATGCATATTTAGAAAAGTTATTTCAATTATGGTGTAAATACTCTGCAGAAAAATTCATTATCTTGGAAATCAAGGTGTATAAAAGGAGAATGAAATGCCAAATAATAAAAAGCCTAAATTTACACATAAACAATACATCTATTAATTAGATGTGAACTCGATAATACTTAGCTAAAGGCACAGTTATACAAAATGCACAGCTTTTAAAATATATTTTAACCAAAATACCAACGAAAAGTATTTTATATATATATATATATATATATATATATATATATATATATATACAATAAAAATAATTTGGAGACTGAAAACTGTGTTCCAAAAGAATGCAGCAATTTCTAGTTAAATATTTTTGTAGGGTGTACAAACCTGCTTTCAACTATAAAAAGGCTCAAAGAATTGCCAAATGGCCAAAAGGGACAAAGTAAGGTGATGAGAAATCAATCGAAAACTGTAACCACATACTGCAATCGCATCTAACTATTCCAATGACATTACTAATAAATATTTGATGCATGTTTAAAGTTTATTTTTAATGTATATGTATTTAATAAATAACAAGAATGGTATCCATTGCAAAATGGTTAAGACGTACTGGCATAAGCCAAGTGAAAGCTGGTTTAAAAAAGTGTTTCATTCTGTATCATATATAATTATCCCTGCTTTGTTTTCCATATTGTTGTTCATATTGCCTGTATACTATAATATGTGTCTTATGTTAACTTTTGTACATATATATGCTATTAAACTTTATACCTCTGAACATGTTCAATGTTCACAGCCTTTTCTGGCTACAAGTGAACCTACTGAACACAAATCAATCTAATCTAATCTAATCTAACGGGGGGGGGGGATTTTAAAGGCACCATATATAGATGAACAACCTTATTATTATAGTATGTGCCAAAATGCTTACGTATAGATCGAAATCCTCCGTAATATGTATTTTTCATGAATATGTGATAACTTTGAACCAATTCCTCCTATTTTCCCTGACACCCCAAACTTTTAACACTGACTTTCACTGATCATTTTGAATTCCCTGAGTTTCGCTGACCTTCCCTGACTTATCAGATCGACGGAAACCTGTTACATGTTGTTGCAAATTGGTTTAATGGTTTTGAAAAAAAAAAATAACACAAAACCTCTGCACTTATTTTGCGTTGATGACCTGACATTGAGGCACCATAGCAAGTGCGCTAACTACTTGTCTTTACACCACCAGTTCCTATTTAGCTTCAGGAGGCAACTAAGTCTGCACTTAAAATGCAGTGCACATTTCCTTATTTTATGCTAAGGTGTGTACATGCTCTTACCACTTGTGAAAACCTGTTTATAGCAGTCGAGTAAAGAAAAGAAACCACATTATCCACAGAAACTGAAAGCAGTAAAAGTTTCGCATAGCTTAATACGCCGCTGTTCCAGTTATGTTCTTCCTATGAAGTACCGCAAAACAAAGAGAATTTCACAAAAAGGTAAATGCTATTTCGTCATCATCGTATATGTGAAAAGATTAGAAAAAGCATACTTGATTAGAGACGTCCTCTTCCTGCACTTGCAGCTAATGTGCCGGTCTGACTGCGCGCAGTCATTGAGTTGATGTCAAGGGCCGCCAACAATAAAACAAGAAAAAAGTTCCATTTGTTGGCGCCGCGAAACCGGTTATCTGTCTTACTATTAAAACAACATTACGTCCACAGTTTTGCAACTACAGGTGCATTATTAAGCATTTTCCAAACACGGCATAAGCACTGAATACTTCTCCCTTTGCACGCAGTTCAAGGAATTCAATTCAGCACATTTGTTTTTTCTTTACTCCTTTCTCTAGTTATTTATCTCTCTCCATCTTCCTTGATTAATGTAGCCGATTATATTACCACTAATTTTAAACGCATAATTATGTTAACTTATTTGTCTTCGTTTGAACGTGCAATTTTCATCTTAACCCTTTCTGGAAAGGGGGGAAGGGACCATTCCGTGTCCACACTTATTTTTAAAACCATTAGTTAAGCTATGATCAGCCTGTATCAAAGTTGATCTTTCACGACTGTTTCGCAAATACATTCTTCTTGTAAATCAATAGTCCTACTGGCCACGCCGTGGCTCAGTGGTTAGACCGCTTTGCTCTCACCAAGGCGGCCCGGGTTAAATCCCAGTCGACCGCAAAGTGAGATTTGTGGTGGAAAACACGGCACTGGGGAGGGTTTTCTCCAGTTTCCCCCGCCATCTCATTCCACCAGTGCTTCATCTTCATCTCATGTATCATCAGTGTCATCGGCTGCTGTGCCGTATGTAGTAAAAGCGGGCGTTAAACACTACACTACACAATAGCCCTCCTAACATTTGCAATTTATAAATATTAAATATTTCTGTGTAGGTAAAAATATCATGTAGTATAATTGATATATATTATATAGTATAAAGTATAATTGTATATATAATTTTGGTGTACACTGAAATTAATTTCTTGGCTTTTTAATGATAAAATTAATTTTTAACTCCTGATCATACCATGTCTTAAGGGGAGATTAAGGTAGAGTCTGTCTAGTGAACGGGAGTGCAGTTTGCCCCTCAAAGGAAACTCGCCCTCCCATCCACTAATGACCGTCATAAATCTATCTCCACACTTCAGAAATGGAACACTGTCGTTGAGGACTAACAGCAACTCTGATTTTCTCGAAGTGACATGTCTACTCCACGTGGAATCTCAGTTGCCAAAGTTTCAACTTCTAGTTGATCTGTTTCATTACGTGCAGAAATTCCTTGTGTGTCCCGATGTGGAGGCCGTAGGAAGGAAATGCCGTGGTAAGTGCAAATGAAGTAGCAGATAGCTTTCAGTCAAGTGAAAATAATCAAAGTGATGACAATAGTGTGAATAACTGGGCCGAGTTATATTACTGGAAAAGCCTCAAAAAAAAAAAAAACCAAAACAAAGTTATAACGGGAACTGTTTCTAAGCAAATTCAAGCGCTTGTTTTGAACACATATAAATACGTGCTCACAAATAATCTTAGTAAGGGGCCGTGCAATGAACCTGATGATAAATTCTGGGTATTCACAGAAATACAGTAAGAAATATTGTGACGAAAGGAATACCAAAGACGCCTATCAAGTGTGAAAACAAAAGGAAATGTTTCTCTAAAGTAGATAATTTTACATGCGATTTAATGATTCTATGCAAAAGGGAGAGCGCCCACCTTAGACGAATTGGTTGCACATTTGCAAGAAATTTGTTATTTTCCTTATGGGCACTGCACTTTGCGCGGTCTCCTAAAGGAGCTGGGTTTCAAATACCGCACTTTGAATAAGATAAGGGTTATTATGGAATCCAGTAGCATTTTAGCTTGGCGATATATATTTGTCATAACTAAGGACGTTTCGCAGTATGATATATATATATATATATATATATATATATATATATATACTTCCTTAGTTTTGACTATATATACATACATATATATCATCAAAACTAGGGAAGATTGGCAGTAATGAACATAAGAAAATTTATTTAGACGATACCTCGTACGATACCCATGATGTATCGAGAAAGGTGGCAACCTTGCAGAAAGGTCTGGAAGAAGGAGGGCCGGGGTTGTAAAACGATTATAAGGGTTCGTCAAAGGCAGCGGCCGACGTGCACATGAGTTAACTAAAGAGACTCTAACTCCGCGTTACTAAGGTATTTTGATTGTCATGAGTATAATTTGTTGGTATTTAACGTATACATGCTTGCACTGAGTATGTAGATTATATATACCTATATAATCCGCGGCATAAGAGCCCGAATCGGGCCTCAGCCTGCCAAACCGACTGCCCACCTCACCCCAATATACGCAAGGAAGTGGTGGCACTCACAAGCGGAAAGTTGGCATTCCTGACCGAGATTCGCTACCTATTGGAACTCTTCAAGTTCTTTATGATGCTGAGTGGGTACTAGTACTATACGGTGTTCATTTTGTCTGTGATTTTACCGTGCAAAATTTGACGTCATCAATAGCATCGCTGATGGAGCGAGTTTATATACGATTCCCTTACCAGCTTGCGATCGTATTTGATGTGTTGACAGCAGCTTTGGTAAACATACTATTTGAAAGGTGGGTCTGCCCGCGTGATTTCGCCTGGTGGGTAGATACAGAACTAATTAAAAAAAAACTTTATTTTGCAATGCAATGCACTGCAAAGCTAATTATGCAGCCATAAAAGTATACCATCAACAATATATGAAATGATAAGTCAAATGTAGGAGTTACACGTCCCCACAGAACATATAGGTGAGGTCTGGAGTTAGAGTCTGTGGAGAACCACACATAAATTCGATTAGAGCAGGAACGCAGGATCGGCCCATAACCAGGTATGAGAATGTGGAATTGTATTTTAGAATGAAGTTGAAATTTATGAAAGAAAAGGTAATGGTGGAGGAATGAATTTGAGGAATGAATAATGGAAGAAACCAGAGAATCCGTAGAAGATCCATCCAGATGCCACTTCGATCACTATTATCCCACATGCCGTCATATAGGATGCAATCCGGGCTGCTTTGGTGAAAGGTGAGCGGTAACGTCGCGGCCACCAGTAGTATGTCTCAAAACAAAAATACAGAATTTCAAATAAACTGTTTCTCCACACAAATGTTTCTTCGAATTTTATATTACGCATTACATTATATTTATATGATAAATCCGAGACGAAAAGAGAATCAATAATCAGAAGAACAACAAAATCCTTTTAAAAATATTAATATTGTTAACGCATCACTTACTAAAATGTCAGAAACTGAATATCCTCAAATATTTTTTTCCACAGAATGAACTGAAAACACGAAGCCGGGTTAAGCACGACCATAACCACCTACAACTCGAGATCTAATGAGCAAGCCCGTCTCATGGTTTCGACATACTTGGAGTTAAGAGCTCACGAAAGACTGCTTTGTGTAGATCTGGGGGGTATGAGAGGGCACCCATACTCAGCCATGTCTCAACACGTAAACATCTAATCACATTAGGGTACAAAACAAATATTCCCACTTTGAGTGCATGTCTAGTACAGAAAATAATTGCCTAACATAACACATTTGAAGTAAATTATCAAGTAGGTACAAGTTTAAACACTTCAAACTAAGCGTTTTATATGTACGAGAACAAAGTACAAACAATATATCAAAATACATTTGAAATTACTTGTACCATGTACTTAAATATTTACAATACTAAAAATAAATCAGCTCAAAAAATTAATAGCCTAAATAATTTAAATGAATGCAGTACACTTCTTCACAAAACACTGCACTGAAATACAAGATGCATTCCCAATGTTTCGGAACAAAAACTTTCACACATTTTCACTTAAAACAAGTCATAATCTAGAGAAGTTACCAAGCGGGATGGCTCAGGCGGATCGGTCTGTGGCCCGCATTCCAGAGGCCCGGGTTCGATTCCCGTGGCCAACCTATTTGACCCATGGTTTTTTTCGGGGGTTTCCAGTATCGCCAGGTGAATGCTGGGTAGGTTAATTTCACGTCCCTCCATTTCATCTTCATTATCATTTCACATCATCTCTCTTCTGGTGGTTTCTTTCAGGGTAGAAGTGCTGGCGGGTGTCTCGGCAGTGCATGGCAGGATGATATGCTCTGAGTGTACCACTTTCTCGTCCAGTAGGTCGGTTGCCGGTTTCCGACCCGACTGCTGGGACCGCTTCCGAACCACAGTAGGGGGAATATCCGTTGTCCTCGCCTAACGGGGGAAGGGGTTCCATCTAAATAAAATACAGGGAACCTGCCCTCTGCGCTGTCGTGGCTCCTTGGGGCGGCCGCCCTCAGTCTCCTATAGCCTCGTCGCCCCATCCGGGGCATAGTTATCATAGATTAAGAGTGGTCGCAGTGCCGAATATCCTCCGTCCCGTAACCCAACCCAATCCAATCCAATCCAATCTAAGTCTTTGTCACAACAGGTGAACAGTGGAAGAACGAGATATCAGATAAATTTACCTTCTAAGGTTTTGCAAAACCAGAGTTTTTCTCCAGGGCATTGTTGAATTTGAATTTTACAGCCGTAATAACAAATTCTGAGTACGGTTCATTGAGTTATGCAGTGGTTCATTTACAAACTAAAGAGACCTCGGCATTTCGATAATTAAAGCCTACAGACGCGATAAAGTTTTACAGAAATCTTCAAAAAGTACTTTAATGAATAGAATCTATTCCAGTTATAGCTGTGTAATGAGAGATTTCACAAGTAGCTGCACTGTATTCTGAATCAAATGCGCCCGCCTCGGTAGCATAGATGGTAGTCTGTCAAGAGGTCCCGAGTTCGAATCTCGGTCAGGGTGAATTACCTGGATAAGGTTTTACCCGGGGTTTTCCCTTATCCTTACGGACGAATTTTGGGTAGCTTTAAGCTCCATGGACCCTGGACACATTTGAGCATCATTTCACGTATTTCATTCACCGTCCGATATGACTTAACGTTGGAGGACGTAAGATTATAAAAAAAAATAAAAAAGAATCAAATGCATAAGTCTGTGAGTTACAGAGCAGCAGTACGAATAACGGCAATGGCCTTTGCTAAGCGACAACTGTGGTACTCCGCTCCACGGGCTAAGCCATCAACTCAACCCCGTGCGTTCTCAACTTCAGTCCGCTGCCTCCCTGATTCAAAACCAAGGACTGGTAATGAGACGTAAAGCAAATTTCCTCCACAACAGCAGTAATAGGGAATTTGCTTGAGAAACTTCAAAACAGCTGACCAATCAGCAAGTATTAAATACCTGCTATTTAAATCTTCGTTTTGAAGCCGTTTCTTACTTTTCATTTTTGCTATATTTTCCAGATAATGGGGATTTTTTAAGGCATTATGAAAACTTACTACACACAAGTCATGATGAGTTTTCTGTTAACTTTATAAGCAAACTGTGCTACATTTGACGCCATGTATTACACCTAAACGTTTCAATCTCACCCACCAAGCGAAGTGGCTCCACTATAAGAGTGAGACTCGTATTCAGGAGATTCTGGGTTTAAATCTTGCCAATACCTCCCTTCCGACTGAGGATCTTTTCATGTTTTCCTCAGTCTTTGTAACTGACAAATGTCGGAGAGGAACCCTTACATTAGGCCTAGACTGTTTCCTTCTCCCAAAATGTCTTTTTCTAAATAATATTTCATGTCATGCATTATCTATGTCCACCACCTGTGTTGCCGTATGTAGTCGGAATGGGCATTAAACATCAGTATTAAGAATCTCACACTACAGCCGGTATATTTTGAGGCTCATTGCAAAGTAATGAATCACTAACACTGGCTAAGGCATTTGTACATATACGCTGCAGTAAGAATGGAGAAACCAGGTTTCAACATGTATATTATGAAAGCATGTTGAATTATCCGCAATATGTTCAAGGCTGTCCCCAAAATTTTCGAATAGCACTTCCCCCAGAACTCTCTGGTCGGGAATTGGCCCATTTTCCTGGATGGCTATAGTGATCTCATATACGCTGCAGTAAGAATGGAGAAACCAGGTTTCAACATGTATATTATGAAAGCATGTTGAATTATCCGCAATATGTTCAAGGCTGTCCCCAAAATTTTCGAATAGCACTTCCCCCAGAACTCTCTGGTCGGGAATTGGCCCATTTTCCTGGATGGCTATAGTGATCTCCCCCCCCCTCTTTTTGAATCGTAAGCTTTTCACCTCTATCTACACAACTCTTAAATCTAACCAGGATAATATTATCCTAAACAGAACGTGTCCGCCTCGGGAGCATAGAAGGTAGCGTGCCTGCCTCACCTTAAACAGCTCCCGAGTTCTAATCTCGGTCAGGATGGGTTACCTGGGTAATTTTTGGGGGTTTTCCCTTATCCTGAAAGACGATAAGGGACGAATGTCATGTGACTCTAGGATCTATAAATCCTGGGTTCTTTGAGCATCATTTCATCCACTTACTTCATCGTCCGAAATGATATTGGAGGACATAAATTAAAAGTAAATAAATAAACAGAATGTAAAAAATAGTTAAGGGTGAATGCGGACATGTCATAAAAATGCTTTTCAATCGATTGTCGATCCAAAAATTTAGTTTATTCTCTCGAAAATAAAGAAACTATGACTAAAGTCATTCTAATATATTTTCGTTGTTTACACTGTTCTGTTCTCATGTTATGGAGCACACTCGCTAGTTTGGTTCTAGGAAGTACCTCTCATTGCACCGCTTCGCAGAACATCAAGAAGAGCAGAGAGAAGTTCGCTATGTCACTGTCGTGCCTTTAGTTCAAATTTCCCCTTGGCGTTCTGCAACTTTCTAGCGCAAAAACGGATAACAGCTTACGCATAAGACGAGGCAGTTGGGCCAGCTGGTATAAACTTTAGTTTATACTATTGTATGACACTGACATGACCCTGAAGTTGTTTTCAAATATGACATGAGAGTCTTGCAGTGCTGTGATATTGTCTTCCCGCTAGTAGGAAACGCTGGGACAGCTCTAAGAGGGACAATACTCAAAGTATTCTAATTTCGTAAAAATTAATTCACCAAGAAGTTAGACATTCATTTTTGCATAAAATAGTACCCGCCCAATATACAACAGCTCAACAGCTTAGTAAGTAGGAATACTGCACCCGAGGAACATCCGCAGTGAAATTATGACGCGTAAGCGGGCCTTACACTTAACCTTCAGAGCTCACACACTTCATTTGGGCAATCACTTGTTGCTTTAAGTAACAATGCGTGAATTCATTTAGTTACCTAAAATGGTAAATTTAATGACGAGGCAACACCTTGTATTGCGAAGTAAGTTATGAAATGTTATTGACATGCATGTTTTAGGTTACCAGAGTAAGAGAGAAATGCATTTAAAGTTTTTCGCGAGCCTTATTCTTCATATATTGTGACTAAAATGAAAAGACGAAGTCCACCTAATTCATTTTATATGTCACTAAAATTGATAGACTAGTGCTAACTTAAAATCAATTTCAGTTTTTAAAAATACAAGGAGTAAACACGTCACTTTATGTAGCACGACTTTATTGCACGCACCACTTCGCAGCTTGTAGTTTCTTGAAGTACACAGAACGTTTTGCTAATAATTCCTGTTCTACGTGCTTGCCGACTCTGACATAAGTCCGATATTGACTTGTCAACCTACAACTACCAACTGCTTCTCTGCACTACACACACTACCTGCACTCATGATAGAGTTAAACCACCACTGTACTCCTTGCACACTGACTCACGACAGCTCTGCTCTCACGGCTGACTCTGAACTGACTGAGGCTGGCTTTTGCGTTATCTTTTACAGACCAACTGCTCGCGAAAGTAAGGTTCGGGAAACCGAAATTTCTAAAATCGAAGGAACGGACTCGAGAAGTCAAAGTCGAATGTTCCAGCTCTAACGAAATCGAACTGTCTCGAAAACATTCAGCGCGCACCGAAGGAATACTTCTGGTTTCGTGGCGTCATCTAGTCCTTGAATGTTTATGTGTTTATGTCGTCTCTCACCGGTAAACAACAAAAGTGGTGGAATGATTTAACTTACACTCAAATCCCAGGCATTCACTGCCGCTGTGAAAATATTATTGATTATTAACGGCACTTAACTAGCATTAACAGCGTTTCCTTCGGGATGATGCAAGTAACTTGTCAATAAAGTAGGTGAAATTAGGAAAGAGGGCAAGTAAAATGGTTGAAGAGGGCGGAACTAAACGTTTCACTGTCGATGAAATGGAGCCGTTCCTAAATTGGTCCCAGTTTTGGAACAAGATGTGGCAGTTATAAATATAGAATCTGCAAATTCACGCAAAGGTGTTACACTTTCGAAAATAATTATACTAAATATATCTGTAGTGTTTGAATGAGAAGGGTTTAATTGACAAAAACTACCGGAGATAAGACACACCACGATAAATTCTTTGGTGGTCTTTTATAATTTTCTAAAGGACTAATTTCATTATTTAGTTTGCACACACACCCATAATTGAAATTGAGTATATGGACGCTTTTTTACTGCGGTGGTCCACAGCGTCCTATTTCATGCTGGGCGTGAAAGTTCTCTTACTCTACGAACAATACTACCGGATTTCCTTCCCTTCCGAAAGAAGCATGCTAACGACACATGCCCAAAAGAAAGAAACTTCTGTGTAATATTTTACAGAAATTTTTCTTCTCATTGTTTTAATTTTTCAAGGTACTAGAACTATGCCTGAAAATTTACTGCACAAACCCTGGAACATACTGTTACTTGACATTCGCCCTTTGTTTGAGAACAAGAATCTCAACCAGATTGCATGACGTAAGCAAGCTGAAGGTTCGCCCTCCACTTATAAATCTGGTTTCGAACCAAAGCTTAAATAACGGTGTCACACAGGCAGTCACAATTTGTATCGGTGAAGCATGACTAGCCTCACAGAAATAGTATGCCAAACCTGTACTTTATTCGGATTAGTTTTCCATAGTTTAACTATGCAAAGGTTTTTGTTTCGAAAGTGTAATTTGAAAATATTTATTTATTCTAAAGGAGAGTGAAACATTTGATATTAGCAGCGAAATACATTCATGAATGGCAACAAAACTGAATACAACCAAGCGGGATGATTCCGGCGGCAAGAACTGTGGCCCGCATTCAGGAGGTTCCAGATTCAATTCCCGTGGGTCGACCAATCTGACTGCTTCTTGTTTTTTCCGTGATTTCTGTTAGTAGGGAAAATAAATACAGAATTAGGTATTTTAAATAGACCCGAAATACCACTTTAACTTATAAACATATTATCTAACAAAACGAAAATAAATGACAGCGAATATGCTACCATATCTAGAGATGATGAAATCAGTCAGTTTGGAGGGTATCTTAATACCATTTGTGCGGCAAGAGTGGAAGGTGGAATACAGTTGCCTAGAACTAAGGTCTTCATGGACACGCGTCGAAGTCGCCGTGCTACCTGACACAGAAACAGAGCCACAGTTACCTTGCTTAAGATGTCTGTGGACACTTGACGAGGTAAGATGGCATGTACAAAGAGGTTTACAAAATTGACGGTTCGCCACACTATGATCTTTGAGTTATCTCCTGACAGATCTGTCGCGGTTAAAGCGAAGCAAAATAAGAGAACGAGAAAAAGGTGAGCAAAGACTATATACGTGTTCCAGTAGGTCATCGAGCTGATTTCTCAACTTGGGGCCCCATCTTAGATATAGCCCCGTAGAGAGAGACTTATCTTTAGTTGGGATATTCTCTGCCCTTCAGAGAGTCCCACGTCTGGATGTGAGAATGCCTTTGCATATGAATACGTTAAAACAAAATAAAAACCGAAAAAATCCTGCAGTACTCTACGCCAAGTATTCAAAGAGAAGAATCAGCATCAAATGGTTCAGTGGAAGCTTCCGATATGAGCATAGGATTTAAAGTGAGGGGGCTGCAGAAATAAACAAAGACTCAGTAATCTCTGTTATTTGAAAGGTGTTCGTAAACATGCAGCGAAAGAACTGCAAGTGTGTTACCCTGATATTCAACAGGACAGTTAGTATCACTTCTATAAGTCAGTACACATGAAGCAGCTCTTACACACATTTGAAATCGTATGCAGTTCATAGAAAATGTACCGACACACACCAAATTTGGTTCAAATCAGCCTGAGCTAGAAGTGCTTTATGAGATTCTCCTACAAATCTACAATTTTTCGAAGAATACGAGGAGATGAAATTTCAGTATGTGTTTTTGATGTATCTCAAACTATTTTAAATCCCCTCATTATTATCGGTGGTTAACCTGGAAAGCTTCCTAAATTGCGATGTTGTGAGTTATTTTTCAAAATAGTCTTGAAAGAATTAAATGTTACCAAAGAACTATTATTTTTGCCATCAAATGATACTAGATGTATAACTCTATGCGCATACTTAGGGTCGCTGTATTTATTTTTAATATTCGCGGAGAGTTGCAGCATTCTTAAAACTATTTTTTCTCAGCCCCCCTCCCACATCAACATGTCACTGTCTCTGCCCTCGGGTTTAAATAGAAAATGCTATAGACAGTTCTAAGCCTGCAAAATGGAATAGAAATATTGCTTAAAATACTGGAACTATACAAATCTTTCAGAGATGCAACTGACCTACGATCCAAGTAACTCAGGTACGCAAATGACACAATACAGGAAAAAGAAAAATTGAAGAAACGCAATGCCGTACAAAACCGACCGCGGGGGTAATCGCCGGTCTCCGAAATTTCTACACTAGTGTAGCTTAGAGAAGATAAGTGATATGCATTATTGTAACGTATACCTTACAACAATGTATTCTTCTGTGTAATCCGTAATTGAATTACCCGTCTTACAAGCAAACGTCGAACATGCAACTGAATAGTAGACATCCTGCTTTTATAATTCGTCATATACGACTGCTTCTGCAGTTGAGTGGTCAGCGTTGTGGCTTTTTAACTCAGAGCTCACGGTTTCGATTCCTGCCTGGGGCGAGGAAATTTTCTTCACTTAACATAATTTCCTAACCTCAACAGAATTGGGAAGTATGAGTTTGGGAGTGACTGTGAGTGTGTATCGCAATTAAAATTAGTAATACCAGTAGCAGAAAGTCAACAAGTTAGTTATATCCAGAGCCTGGTCCCCGATATATTCACAGAAGCAAAGGGGAGCTATAAAAAAGAAGTATTAAAGAAAAGAAAAAACACATATCCACGAGTCAGCTGAGAAGTATAGACAGGGTCTCTTCTGAACATTAACGTATCAACAAACCGTGTGTCCACGGGAGAAAATCTGGAGGAGATGCATGCAGCCTATATTGAAACACCTGCAATTAAACTTCTCGTTTTACCACCCTTAAGACAAGCACAATATAAGCATGTCGGCTTATGCGCCTTTTTCTATATCTATCAGGTACATTGACCATGACGTGCCTGGCGTTTGTAACAGTATGGATTGTGGGTGTGGGAAATGTCCCCCAGTTCAAGCCCAGACTCGCTGTATAAAGCGTGTGCTTCAGCATACAGAACACGAAGCAGTGAACAAAAACGTGTAGAAAAGTTTATATCGTATTCATTACCTTTGCTGTCTTGAAATTTTAAGTAAGCTGCATTTAGTTTATTTTTTATTTGTATACATCCAGAAACACATTTTGATAAGTGGTTTGCTTTTATTGCAAGCATGTATATCCATAATTCTCTATGAAAAGTATTTGTTTAAAAGGCATTCTCGTTATTTACAATAGTTTCCAGCAGTTTTACTAGTTGTTACACTATTTAAATTCGAAAAACATAAGCCTAAAAATAATGATAAACAGAGAGTAGGCATATTCTACTCTATAATCTGTCTAAACTAGAACGACCTTGTTGTAAGTATATGGGAGAAGAGAAAGAGGGAGACGGATATACTTCATCAGAATGCTCCCAGGCTGCTGATTCGTGCAGTGTAATTCATGGATGTTTGTAGAGATGGTTCCCAAGTGTGTTGCACTAAAGAATTTCTGGAAATTAATTGTTCTTTCACACTAGTCGTGTGTAGGACGCACTATGAAAGGGTAGAGCCAGAATGAAAAATCAATGCTATAGCCGGGATTTGAACCACGGATCTTCTGGTTTCCGTCCAGCCGCTCTAACCATTTGAGCTACTATGGCCAACGTGCCAACATGACATTAAATTCTCCAACTGACTCGTGTTTCTCCCGGTAAACCACTAGGAGTTCTCATAAACACATGAGACAACTACCTTAATGGCGACTTACTATGCTGTAAGTACTTTAAGGCCCGGGCTTTATAGTTCGGACCACTATTAGGTGCAAAGAATTTCTGTCTCTTCTATCTCTCCTTTTATATGTGTACAACCGGATTGTTCTAAGTGGAGACATTTATACCGGTTCTCGGGCTTAAAGTCAGGTGAGGTTATGTTGCTCATCGATGTTTCGCTAAAGCCCATCTCTTCCGCTTCTAGATGCACGTTCCTGAAACCCTGCTTGAAGCCGGAAAACGTCTAGATGATGCACGTCACCAAGAAAGGTTAAGCTTTTACTTCACAATGTTCCTGTTCACATTATCATCAAAATTATTCCAGTTAAGGATATGTATTACTGAAATTTCATTAACATTTTCAAAAAATCACCTTTTCCTCTTTTTAGTCTATAAAATAGTGTAAGCCTTCCTGAATCCAAAGGAAGCTTAGATAGCATCCGCAAGCCATTTTAAATGCTCTAATCTAGTTTCAAAGTTACGTGAATGCGAGTGTTAGATATGAATTCTAATTCTTTATCCTTGTTTTCTGGCTAATTAAAATTTCAGCATTTTTCATAATTTAAAATGCTACTTGCGTCGCAGTTTTAGTGTTAGACTAATGAAACTTGCTACACACGTTCATAGAGATACAGTGCATAAAAATTCCCCTGGGTTTTATTGTAAGATGCATTTTAAGCACACTTTCTTTACTTGAAAGCACACAGGTTTCAAATTTTGGACAAAAAAGCCATATTCGTAGCTTTAAACATTTCAGGAGCCTAAAGTTATTGAGACACAGAGAAACCTAGGAAAACTTCAAAAAAATGGATGTCCTGGGAACCTGGTATTAAAATATTATACAAAGTTAAGTTATTTTGTAGCAAGGTACTTTTTAGGGGATGTAACCAAAAATAAATAAATTTGAGCATATTTTCCAAAGTATCAAAGTGAAGTTGACAGAAATTGGGCTGTATCATATTTGTACTAAGCTACATCTGTGGTATAAATCTTAAGAAGCTAGCCTTATTGGTTCAGGATTTCAAATTTTCAGTCATAGGTATCCTTAAGTTCGAGTAGTTAACAAGTAATTAATGACAAGAAGCTTTACTTCTAAGCAGCCAACAGGTGTTACAGGAACCCCTCAATAGTGCCCTCTTTCTCCCTTGCATACTCAAGCTCATTAACGCGCTTGCTTGCTAAACGTTACCTACTTAAAAGTTTACGACTGAAAATAAAGCATTCAAAATGACGACAACATGTTTGCCATTTATCCTGTATTAACAGCAGATGCCATTAGCGGACGTATAAACGACGGGATATGAATAATTGTTATTGCTATCTGCCTGCGGCCAACATCTAATGCTATCTGAAACGCATACTCTTGAGTTAAGGAAACACTGTAATTGAAAAATTAAACAGAGCTGCTTTCATTATTTCATGCTCTGCTCTTATAACTAGCTGATAATGGTTCAGCGGATAATTAGTACATACCAGCAGAGAGATCAAATTTCAACACAGCTTCCGCAATGTAAAATGCCTTTGACTGCCATCACAATCACTGTCAGTTCGTCAATTTTGATAATAATAGAAGCATGTATTCGGAAGGGCATTCGAAATTAGTTTTACACATTTTAGTTGAAGGTAAAAGAAGAGCTCTTACAGTGGACGCAAAACTTCTCGAATTGTGACTGCCTCGTGTCTCTTAAATGTCACGTGACTAAATCGTGTAACCGCAGTATCAGGCAGCGATTAGGAGGCGGCGAATTAATCGAAATCAGATAATTAAGAAAAGAAGATAAATTAATAAAAAATGCTTTGCTAAACTAATATAAAATCTTGCTATAATAATATGAAATTATAATGGATAGAGTAATGATTAAAATAGCGGTTGACTTAAAGAATAAGAAGGGAAGAATATAATGTAATATAACATATATACCAGCATCCAGGCAAGAAAGATAAAATATTCTTGTAAAAATATGTACACGTCGGAGAGACAGGAATGTTTTGGGACAAAGGGCTTTCAAAATGCAGTTGAGCGTGAACGCCAAAGAGATTTACTTCGCTGATTTGATAACGATGTATACCGTTACAAACAACTCAGGGTAGACGTTCCCCAACTCAGGGTGGGCTGAACGTCAATGAGTTAGATGAGTTTTGCAAACCAATGCGAAAATTCGAAATAAATGAAAAACCAATAATAACGTAACATTTTAGAAGTGTGAGCTAGTTTAGTCATGTGATACAGTTAGAGAAGGGGTCAGAATAAGGTTCGAACTGAATCGTGAACTAAGAAAAACTTACTTAAAGGTGATACTACCAGAGGAAGGGCGTGTTCATGTGCGTTAAGAAGAGAAGCGGAGATTTATAAGTCTGAAATGTAGGGAAGTGAAGAATAGCTCATCCAGCGTAAGTGGAAGCAGCATTAGAAGTTTATTAGAGCAAAGTAGTCGCCGTATAAAGAAGAAATAGAAACCGCGCGGAAGTAACTTTAAACAAGTAATCCAAGGTTTCAAGTAAAATTGAATTTAGGTTAGGAATCTTACTAACAGGTGGTCACCGATCCAAGTCGATAAGCAAACTTAGTAGGAATTAAACCAAATAATTCTGCAACAAAGTGTTATTAATACGACTGAGTAGCCAACAACCACCAAAATCCATTTCCTACAACCATTCACCTGAGGATAAGAGAACTCATAGTTCCCATTAGAACCCAATCAATTTAACACTGGTATGCGGGTCTGCCGCAATCGCCTCTCATTGCTGCCGTGAATTAAGTTATTCTGCGATGGAAAACAGTTTTTATTTAATATTAACATTTGTCTTAATATATAATCGCAGATTATTTTCAGATGTGCATTATAGTAAACGTACGCATTAAGTATACATATTACGTAACAGAGTTAATTCACCTGGAATTACTGTAAATTCTCATCAAGAAATGGATGGGTGGACCCTTCGGTATATACCTGCCTCTCAAGACGACGAAAGCACGCGCTATCACGACAGGTTTGCATTAGTGCTATAGATAAATCAAACGTTTTAATCAATTAACCGTGTTACTTTAATCGAGTAATCTACCGTTTAATCGAGATATTATATTTTCAAAAATTAGGTGTAAGGATTATATAAAGTACTTTAATACTCTGCACATTTCATTATTTATGAAACTTCTAAATATTTAGATTGAAAATTTTGTTGCATCAAGTGCACCTGCTTTATATGTGTATTGAATTAGATCTACAATATTTTTGTAAGTAATTATTTAGTAACGTATTATATCAATATCTACTAAGATTTGTAAGGCTGATATGCAGTTCTTCTTTTTATAACGTTTTCCCTTATTTTAACTTTTTCAACACAAAACTTTCACCCACTCTCAGGAATTCAGAAACGTTACTGGCTTATTGCAGTTAACAGCACAATTACACCACCACCAGCCCTGAGAAGAGGGATCAGCTATTGTTTCCATAGCTGCGTAATCGAAGTGTTCGGTTCAAGGTTGTACAGCTCAGTTTATGCTAGCAAGCGATAAATAATCAGTTGTATACGATATGTTGTCACACACAAGCTGTAAGGAAAGAAACCTCGCTGTCAGCATCTTAGAATATTTCACAACAGAAGTGTTATTTAGACTCCCTCGGGGTTCAGAGTGATTTATTTTAGCTATCAGGAGTTATGTTATCTCAAAGGTCAAAGAACATTACGTGTCTAGTGAAAGCTTGATGCTTTGGAAAGGCTGTTTAGGTTGGAAACAATACATCAAAGCAAAGAGGGCCACATTTGGCTAAAATAGTTTTGATTAATATTTATTGTAATCGATTAATTTTAATGGACTCGACTAATCGATTAAAATTTTTAATCTTTAATCTAAATCGATTAAGTCAAGCAGCACTAGTTTATATCGCTTTTATTGTCTACCCTTGCATTTTAAAGGGGATGTTTGACAGCATATATAGGCGTCCATCAGTCAGTCATAGAAAAGGGAAAGCAACACGGAAGAATACATGTCATAAGAAATAAGGTATAAGAATCGCTTATATTTAACTTATTCCGAGGAGGCGTTATGATATCTTTGCTTACTCACAGAGTTCGAAACATGCAATCTGCATCCAAGGTGTCTTAAACAGAGTAATAAATAGCGGTTATTTTATATTTATGTTATTTATGAATATGGCTCGTACGTTTTCAAAGTTATCCAATAAGGTATTATGAAGTCGAAAGGTAGGGAGACCAAAGATAAGATGGACAGATAGCTTCAAAAAGATAGCAGGAACACAGTGGGCAACAAAAGCTAATAACAGAGTTACATGGAGGACACTGCAAGAAATAGCTAGCCAGGTGCTATAAACTAGAATTGTGTGTGTATTCCAGCTAAATATATACAGCAATAGTAAATGTGTTAAATGTGTGAAGTAAACAGTGACAGTGCTAAAACACGAAAGCACGCCATTACTGGAGCGCAGCAACTACACAAGGCTCTTAGGAGTTGCAACCGTAATGAGCTTCTCAATTGCTACTCCCTGAGCAGCAGGAGGCCTTTACCCTCAAGGGATTTACAGGCTTTTCATTCATTCATACTCAAAAACAGAGAAATACTTGCACATATTTTCGACTTCATGAAATAAGAGGTAGAGATGAAGGAATGAATGAAGATTTGGTGCAGTGCATAACGTCATCCGGATATTTATTATTGTCCCTTCACTCTCCAGTATACAGTCGACAAAGTAACTAATTCGCTTCGTAGCTGTCATCCATTGCACCAATTATGTTAGATATTGATTAAAAAGGAAAAATTAATGCCACTGAGTGGTACAAATTTATAACACCCCATAGCTGCCAAATCGTCCTGCGACGTGGCCTAGCGGGCTAAGGCAGCATGCCTTGGCTCCCTGCCATGGAAAGTGGCCCGGGATCGATCCCACCCCTGGGTTGCGGATTTTAAGTCCCGGGTATTGGAATGATGCCCACTCAGCATCGTGAGGAAACTGAGGAGCTTGCGATAGGTAAGCGGCCTTGGTCATATAAGCCAAAATCCCTGCTGGGGATGCCGAAATGTTGACCTCCTCGTATCGGTTGGATGATTGCCCACCTCTACCTTGCGTATGTGGGCGTGAGGCCGGTAGTCGGGTTGGCAGGTCCTGGCCCTACATGGGCTGTAGCACCCTGTGTTATGTTATGTTATAGTTGCCGAATTACCTTCCTGGTAGTTGTAAAGTTATTTATCCAAGAAGTTTGTATTGTTAGTGTTATAGCATATAATTCGTATGTACTAATTATGAATTCTAAATAACTGGCCGAAATTTTACTAGTAGCGTAGCAAAGCATTATGCATTACTGCCAAAATGTCAAGAAGGTGATACGGCATACATAGCATATAACAGGTTTCTTCATTTGTGTCAGAAACGTAGCAAATGTGCTGCTAGCATTATTTTACGGATAAATAAAACATAATTGAGTAAATTATGTAATACATAATTTCTATATCTACTTCCTCCAACCAAGGAATTACATTTTAAATGGTAATTATTGTATAATCAGCATTTTTGTTTATTCAAAACAGTTATCGTTATTATACATTTTTAAATTTACGTTACCTATTTGTTACTAATTGAAATTTGAATAATTGTTATTTTACATATTTTTTTATTCTTATAACCTTTTTGTGTTTAAACCTTTTGCAGTTGATGTGTTCAGCACTGGTGCTAAAAGAAAACAAGTGGGCATCACAGACCTGCTGAGAATCTAATTGATAATCTATACATTTGCCTAAAAACATTTATGACTGCCTAAATTAATGGCGTATGAGATACATATACAAACACTTTTATTCAATTCGTAGCATAAGATTTGGATTTTAACTCATATTACAAACAACTGCTGTTGATCGTGTATTCTATTGCTCATCGTACTTTTAACACCGGAAAACAAAACCTTTGTTTGTCTGGGTATTTTTTGTTTTTGTAAATATAGTATAACATTATGCACCTTGACATAAGTGCTTTTGGAAAAGTGGTTTTTGCAGAAAATATTTGTAGGCTTATAGCAGATGAATCAACTGCCCCTAGCTGCTATATTTCTGCAACCTGTACTAAATAGTTCAAGTGGAAACATCACGTTTTCTACCAAAAATTATATTATTCGTCAGTTACGCATTTTACAAAACGTTTATTCTCCCGGCCTAACTAGCATAAATTATTAAATTTTTCAGAAATGCAAAGAAGCTGCATGCATCCCGGAGAGCATTAAGCCTTCGTGGTTTTGAAAATAGGATGGTTCAGAAATACGTATTTCCTTGTAAAACAAGAGAAATAAGATTTTCTTGGTCGTGTGGATCAGAATTTTTAAACCACTGTAGTGAACTCGAAAAATTGTTTTTTTTTATTTAATATTGTTTTAAAATTCAATGTTACTTTTTATCCCTACGTCAAAGAAGTTAACCTAAATATTAATCATGCTTACCTAATCACTCATACAGTGAACTCTATCCGATATTCTGAAATAATGTTTATCTTCTAATGCTAATTATTTCCCAAGTACATCATGAACACAGCCGGTATGACTTAAAATGCAACTTGCTGAAGTTTCTTATCAGAAAGGATAGTGGAAAATGATTAAACCATTTAGATTCAAACCTGCACTTGCTGGCCCCATAGTTCAGTCGGTAGATCCTCTGCCTGCTGTGCGAGGGGTCCCGGGTTTGATTCCCGGCTGGAGGTGTGGATTTTTCTCCAATCAAGATAATCTCCCATCTTCCGCAGAGTATGGAAGTACGAATGAGAACGCGAAAGTGTGCGTGATATAATGATTAAAAATATTAAGTACCTGCAACCCAATGTCTATGAGTTAACACCATCGCCAATAGACGATATGTTCCAAGGGAGAACGGCTGCCGATAAGACCATTGCAGTTAAAGGCGGGGTATAAATGGAACAAAAGCAACTGCATTGTCACTTCGTTAAGTTTTCGATTTTTTCCTGATACAGCTCAACTATTTTAAACCATTTAACTAAGTCGGTATGAAATTTGTTTTCCACTAAGCAAACTCAGTTCTTACCTCAATACTTCATTTGTATGTTAGAGGCCTTTTAGCACGAATTTACGTTTATTAGTACGGTTAGTACGGAGTGGCACAACTAAATCGTACCTTTCACCATAACTGAAATAAGAACTTGACATGTTCCGTGTGGTGTGGCTGTTCATTTCCAAAGTAGGCGTGTCTCTAATTGGCTGTAGCATTTCATATATCCAGTTCTTTTGTATTTGCAATTCAATTTTTGCTCAATTTTTTACCCGGAATCTGAGTTGAGTTTCCGAAAATGTGTAGCAAAGTACATGGATATTACAGACAGCGGCTAGAAAATCCACATGTCCTTGCTGGAGGGTGTATTGGCTGAGATGGATTTCAAGTCAGAGTAACTAGTGTCCCTTAAACTGTTTTTACATAGTATGAAGGCGCCGTCTACCTAATTATTGTTTATTTTTTAAACATCACAAATATACAGTCTGGTAGGACACTTTCGTGGATGCTACAAAGAGTATTTAATATTCTCAAGGTCATCAAACTTCACTAAAACTTGAGAATGATTTTTATACATAATATCAGAAGTTTAATCTGACACAAATGTTACCTCTTCATGTCATTAAATTAAAGCTTAGTTAAAGTTTATTTCAGAATAAATACTATAAAATGCTTTAACAGTAAATGCAGAATTATACAATGGATTACGACACACCTGAATGTCGCCAGGTGGGATTAGATCATATTTGAGTTGTGACTAACAACTCATGCATAGCCACAACTGTGATTCAGAGCTGCAAATTTATTGTGTTTATTCTTTATAATGTGTAGGACATGATACATGCTTTATTGCCGACAAAATATATTCGTGTTAATTTTAAACTTATATACAATTCAGTATAGCTATGTCGCAATCAAACGCCCTTAGTAAGTACACTGACGGTCATAGAAAAGGCTCATTCCGTACATTGCAAAATGTTCACGGATATTGAAATAATGATGTTATACTCTATTTTGAAATAAAATAAGGTACGGATACCTCAGTCCTGTAGAAGGGTTGAAGAGCTGACTGCATGGATAGTTAAACTGGACGTCCAATACATGTCGCTTTCATCAGCGACATGGGGCAAAGATTAAAGTTATAGCCTAAAAATAAAACTTTTACATTTCGTATCTATTACTACCGTTCGAATAATATTTTACTTCTACGCCAAAAGTCAATGAAGCATTACTTAACGGTACTCCGCCAGTGAGGACATTGACAACAAGGCTGTAGTACAGCCATATTTTGGGGAAAGTGCAGTACTCTGTCAATCCAGTGGACGGAATTTTGGTCAGGGAACTAAAGTGGCTGGCAGGAGGGTGGCGCTAGATTTGTGAGTACCAAGATAAAAAAATGGTGTTCCATTATAGGACAATTTTTATCCAAAGTATACTATTGGCAGGGACACTGGACGTAGCCATTGGGTATACCGTAAGTTGCCCATATAATTTCATACGCCTGCATGTCAGGTATTCGTACAAACGAAAAACCTACAAGCGTTGCTAAACAATTCTAATAGGACTGTCAGAATTGAATCCCCTGCAATGTAACATACGTTTATGAATAGAGAGGAGAGTGGGTTCATTTTACATTCCGATATAAAGTGTGGCGACAGTTCCACTGTCATAAAAAGAGTCGTAAAACGGAGATGTTAATACTCGAGCCCACTAAAGTTTTTCCATTCAAAAGACCATACATAACTTGAATAGAGAGAAGGAGAAAAGAGGAAGAGAGAGAGGGGGGAGTGAAGAAAGAAGTATTGTGATACTACATGCAACAACATGAAATATAAGGATTATAGTGAGAAATTTCACAATGAAAAAACGTATCTGCGATGCAATGCTCACAAAAGAATTTAAACTGAACTAAACACTGCCTGGGGCGTAGAGTACAGACCGTTTTACAATTTCTCTTTGCCTCTTGAACAGTATTGAGATTCGTACTCTTCATTCGCACTATTATTCTGGACGAGTTTCTGGAAAAGTGTTCCTCAATCAAAGTTCTATGTGCTTCTTTGAAAATAAAAAGGAACATTGTGACGTAACTATTATGTGTCTCAAATGGGAAGGTGTTTGTCCTTGAGCGCTACTAGGCGAGCAACCAATGGGAGTCCTGCGGTGTTGTATTGAATTCCCGCTAAGTGGTGTGTGAGGAGCGCCAACCTAATCAATCTATATGAAATACTATTCACGCTAAGACAAAAATTAAGATTTCGCCAAAAACTGATCCATGTGGAAAGTAGAGAATAATGAATCTAACATAACCATGAAAACCCCATACTTTTAACTCAAATAGTTTTTCTAATACAAATAAATAAAACACTATTACCTGTATTATAACAATAAATCGCGACGTAAGCACTGTATGAATATCATTATTGGTTGGCATGTATGCGTGTACGTATACTTGTCATTACTCAGAACTGAAATTTAAACTATTGAATGACGTGATAAAAGAATTACTGTGAATAAATCAAGGTGTTAAATTCGAGAAAGAGCAAACACTTCATTTCCTGTTAGCCTGTGGAATGCTGTATGCTTATGTTTATGAATGAATGTTGGATAAGAAGTGTTTATTTATTCTGGAGAGTTCAGATCAATATCATTCAGTTGTTCTTTACACAACAGTAGAGTAAGAGTTAAATAGTGCAATGGCTTCTTGCGGTGAATTTAGTGGCACGTCAAAAAGGCAATTATTGTGAAGTCACGTTCTTCAAAAAACTGGGCAATGAGGAATATAGAAATCAGCTCCATTTAAAAAATGCTCAACGGCTTAATGCTGAAGCGTGTGGTGTAGGTAAAACAAGTGTGTCCCGCATTTGGATTGGAAAAGCAAGTAATTCATAAACTATAATTATAGTATTTAAAAGTATACATAATTTGCGAAAATGCTTTTTTCCAATTTTGATTTTGTCAACTGTATCGTTTGTAAAATATAATTCGCTTACCCTTACATCTAGCGCCAAGCAGACCTGCATGTTGTATGAGTGTGCGAGAGAGAGGGAAATATAAAAGGAGTGGGGTAACAAGCTGGCAACGCTGAGTGTGATACGGCATCTGATTATCCGGACTCCAGAACCCTTCCCATTTGAAACACATAATAAGTATTAATAAAAAGTAATGTTCAATTCAGTTTAATCTCGTCCTAAATATTTTTGGCTCTAATGTTATATTAAAACATTCATGACCATTATGTCTTGTATTCAGACCTTACATAGATCAAATGGTCAGTAAAACAATCAAATATAAACTTACGTAGGAATCTCTTAGCCAGTGTATTGATAAAGAAATGCTGTGCGAATGCTATAGTAATATACAGCCATCTCAACTATGAAATATATGAACCTCTTTTGCAAATGGTAATAAAATATTTTATTACAAAGTATTATTTCTGTAATTCTGGCAAGTGTTCTTCGTGAATAGGTTTATGTAAGGCTTCCAATAATTAACTTCGCTATATATGTTTTCATTTTTCACTTATATTTATGTAAACATATCTACATTAAATTGCAGTCAAAACACTCCAACTATAATCTCTAATAATACATATATTTTAATATATGAAGACAAAAAAGAGTTATGAAGTAGTATTTTTTAAATTATTTAATAAATAATTTGTTTCTTTTAAAACTTTCTTCATATGCTGTTTTAAAAGTTACCCAAGGGTTTTAGCACAATAATTGAAATTAATTAAAATATTTATGCTCTTGACGCTGCTATAGCCACATACACCGTGATGTGAAATGTGAAAACAAATCATGGCCTAATGATACTTTAATGTCTAAGTAATTTTTTTCTCAAATTAGTGACATAAATAATTATTCCTTTTTTTCCTAATTTATTTTGAAGAATTTGTCAGAGAGGTTTTTTGTAAGGCCATGTTAACTGGTGAGCACTGAGCCTTGCTATCATAGGACTGTCAGGACCTTCTCGAGGGTCCATATTCTGCTAGTGTTAAGTCCAGGCTTGGGAAACAGTACTTCCGATGTGGGAAGCTATTCTCCTACATCCCTTCCCTTCCCTTCCCTTCGTGGCCACCAGTAGTGTGTGTCGGCTTGTTTCTCAAAACAGGTAGTGAGATTTTCACCTTCAAGTTCAGATTAGACTATAAAACGTATCTTCCTCAATGAATGAGAAAACAAAGTCACTTTTTTTTCTAAAGCAGAACAAACCGTTTTATATCTTCACAACAATTACAATTTGCTATACATTTTAATATCAGTCAGAAGACACTTTATATCTAAGTATTAACGATCATATGGAGATGATAAATTATCCAGGATACATAAAAATTTCTTGCGGAGCTGAAGATAACAGTAAAAAATAACTAAATTTAATGTATTTTGTAAATATCACCGGTTATAAGCAGGTTAGCTACGGAATTGCAAAGGACATTCCACGAACAATGAAACTTTTCTCAGAAGGAAAGCTGTGAAGAACTGTTAGACATGGAGCTTGACATTGGTAAACTTGTGGAAAACAAAATGCCAACAAAAGAAAGCGGAAAGAAGAAAAGAAACAAAAGAAAGAGTAAAGAAAGACAGACAGAGAAAGGAAGAAAGAAAGAAAGAAAGAAAGAAAGAAAGAAAGAAAGAAAGAAAGAAAGAAAGAAAGAAAAAGAAAGAAAGAAAGAAAATGTATAAATGTGTAGAAAGAATTCCCCCTCCCAAAAAGAAACAATTGGTGTCAAATTTTCATTATGTAATTACACTACAGCTATGAAGTTTAGTACAACTCCTTGTTACGTGATGACTAAATCCGTTCTGCTTGTCAAATAATTTGTAATAAAACTATGTAATATAGAAATAAAAACACTAATATTTTATTTGTGTGTGTGGTGGTGTGTGTGTGTGTGTGTGTGTGTGTGTGTGTGTGTGTGTGTGTGTGTGTGTGTGTGTGTGTGTGTCTGTATTTGTGTGGTGTGTGTGGAGGGGAGCGCGATGTACGCGCGTGCTACTACTTACTATACGTTAGGAGCGGTGGTACATAACACTGTTCACACCTTCGGAGTATTGTTCTCCAGGCCTGGTTTAGCATCTTAGAGAACCACAGAAATGGTAAATCGAACGGGCAAATTGATAGGTACTTAAACGAGATCGGATCAGTTAGAATTGATAGGAAAATATCAGGAGATTCGTCATCCAGGTAGCTCAGAGTAACCAAGGTTCAAACTCGGGCCCTATATAACAAAATACTGACAAGCTACCGTGCATTACTATAGTGGGCTTTGCTAGGGATATTTACATACACCGCAAAGGAATGAGCTGCAGCTATTTCTGAAAAGGGAGAGCAGGCGATAGGCAATATTACGATAGTAATTATGTATATAATTAGCTTAATCGTTAGATAGATTTTAGCTTTTCCCTCAAGGAGAGGAGAGGCCGTAGTACATCTTCAATTAATGTACCTTACTCAGGCGAATTATGTTACACTGAACTGTTGGGTGATTGTAAGGAAGACAATGACAGTGAATTCAGAATGATTGGTCAAGAAAATACGGCGACCCAGAGAAAATCTGCTGTGCGGTTTCATCCACCACAAATCCCGTAGGTACCAAAATAAACCAAACTTGGGTAACTTTAGTGAGGGGAAGCAGTCTAACAGGCATAGCACTTGTCCTAAGTACCACTTTAAAAGTAACTTTCACTTTTAAGGATTGAAATGACTGTTTAGTCAGTATTCAGTCGCAAGTGAGCTGCTTTACTCACATTCATTGGTAATGCTGTATGTACCTTTATATACGAGATTTACAGCAAATCTTTGAAGATTCTTCGGTCATGTCGAAAAGTAAGTCTTCAGAAGTGACTCTGATTTGGATGCGGATTAGGAAACAAAGCAAGATCATTTCTTTAATAATTCTATGTATGAGTTTCAAAGTGTTACCCCCAAACTTGCATGGCCAGCCATTCAACACACTTGAAGATCTTAATTGCCTCTTTTGGGAGTATGGAATTTGTTCATTTAATGCAAATCACGAGAAATCATGACACTAACTTATCCCTACACAGTACACATTCTATGTATTTAATGTCATTTAGAATTTGGTATATAGTAAAACAATTATATATGTTTAAACATTTTGCCATTGCCCTGTTGTTTGGTTTTTGTAACTGACCGAATTGGCTGCCAGCAATTATGGCAACACCCCTCTGTTCTTTAAGGGTGGTTATTACTGAAATGTTTAAATACTGAAATGTTTCAATAAATGGGTATGAATTTTTCGTGACAGATTTGTGCAACATAAGTATATTTAAGCTATTCTTGTGCTTCTATGCTCTTAGCATTCAAAGGAAAATGCCTAAAAAAAATGAAAATCATGTAATATGTAATGCTCTCGTTCCATGAAGACTTTTCGGAAGTTTAAAACGTCTAAATTCTATATCTTATTTATTGAGTATATAAGCTACATAAAATAAGGAATTGTGCAAATTCAAAGATAACATATATAGGAGGGTTTGCAACACTTTAATTTAATCATGATTTGAAATATTAAAATATGAATCCAAAGCTAATCCTGAATACCAAAAAAATCGCTCCTTAAATTGACACACCTTCCTCAAAGAAAAGATAACAACCGAAAATCTGAAATTAATTGAACACAATTACAAAAAACGGGAGTTTTAAAGTGGTATTTGCAAAAGTGTTAGAAAACAACAATATAAGAAAATAATGCACAATTCTCACACATCTGCGCACGTTAAATTAAATCACTCTTTTGGGCTATTTAAACAGCTAATATAGTAAAACACCAATCCTATTCTGATTATGCACTGCTGCAGGATATTTATAGGCACACTTTTGAACTACAAAGTTTTCTCTTCCAAATGTTGTTCAAAATTCAGTATCCAGGATACTTAAATGCAAGGAAAGATTTTCCATTGACAGGGCTTTAGCGGAAACTTTCATATAGTTACCATGACTTAGAAAGTGACCCTTTTATAGTCACATTTTATTTTTAGCAGAAACTTCTGTCTATTGTTGCCGTGTGTCTTAATGAAAAGACGACTATGGGGAACAATAGAGCACACAGTCTCATTATTGAAGTACTCGGAAAACATACTGTCAACGGTAAAGGTAAAGGGATGGGCCAAAAGAGTACCACACGTGAGTACTTGCCCGTCTCGGCAACGAGATGTTAGCGTGTATACCTCCGGTTTAAGAGGTACCGAGTTCGAATATCGGTCAGAGCGAGTTACCTGGATAAGATTTATTCCGGGATTCCACCTTATCCTGAAAGACGAGTGTCGGGTAACTCTAAGCTCAATTTTTTAAAGTAATTTCGGTCCTCCACCGTTAGGTCATATCGGACGATGGATGAAATGGGTGAAGTGATACTCAAATGAGTCCGGAGCTTAGAGTTGCCCGACATTCGTCCATCAGGATAAGGGAAAACCTCGGGAACAACTTGGCCGCGCCGTGGCTCAGTGGTTAGACCACTTGGCTCTCACCAAGACGACCCGGGTTCGATCCCAGGTGACCGCAAAGTGAGATTGTGGTGGACAACACGGCGGTGGGGCGGGTTTTCTCCGGGACCTCCGGTTTCCCCCTCATTCCACCGGTGGTCCATCTTCATCTCATGTATCATCAGTGTCACCGCCTGCGGTGCCGTATGTAGTAAAAGCGGGCGTTAAACACTACACATTTCACATTTCGGGAACAACTTACACAGGTAGCTCCCCCTACCGAGATTGAAATTCGGGACCTCTTGAACGTGAGGCAGATACGCTACCGAGGTGCGTTCTAAGCTCTATGGATACTCATTTGAGCATCATTTCACCCATTTTATTCATCGTCCTATATCACTTAACGTTGGAAGCCGTAAATTAAAAAAAGGATAGGTAAACTCCCGATCTTTGTTACTTCTTTCGTGTTGGTCCTGGGAGGAGAGACTCAAAGGGCGATCAGATTCAGACGGGTTCCCTAACATTTTCAGTCCAAACACATTCGCCACCGCCCAACCACAAAAAAAAAAAATCCTAATCTCCGGCAGCCCCGGAAGAGGAGCACTTCGGAGGCGAGTCCTAGCCTAGCAAATCCCGAACGAACGCCACGTGAAAGAAACGTTACAAAACACACCTCGACCGCCCAGTTGCAACAAAATAAGCTCCGTATCTTAGTACTGAAATACAGAAGCTGATGGTAATTAAACAAATAACTGGAACAGGTAATGAACAAAAAGGGAACGTTTTAGTAGAAGAGAAACCACATCAGCATTTGGCTGGGAAATGAGAAAGCCATGCGTGAGGGTGGAAGTACACGTTACAGCAGTGCCATCTCACTGTGAGACACGTACCGTCATTTTTGAATAAATTACTTTTTTTCGGAACGTTTACTTATTTGCTACTAGCATGTTGATTTGCTTTACTACCCTATTAGCCCACTAACACATCAATGCCTTACAACGGATAATGTGGTCGTCCTTGAGTATAATGCATCTCCTCGCTTGGCATTATTGATGAGTAGGCTACTGAAGGTCGGTTAATTTTCTGCAGTTACAAAACAAAGGAAGCGTCACCCCTTCCCCGCCGGCCAAGCCATTATGATTGTGACAGAAATAGAAAAAGGACCTATGGTGAAAAACGGCCCATGTACACAGTGAAACAGATGCACAGAAATTGTAGATTAATGTGACACTTTAAATACACCAATTAAACATAAGTATTTCAAAAGGAGACCATTTTCTCTCGGTTTCAAAGTACATATATTACCAAGCTGCTGTTTATTTCACTTCAGTTTCTAGCGGTTTCTTACAAATATAAGAGCAAGATGGTTGGGCGGGGACTCCCGAGACCCTCTTCGATATGTGTCGGGTTTGATCCCTTGGCCGCCCACTCTGATCGTGGATTTTGCATGGTGTTTCCCGGTCGACTAGACGAAAGTTGAAGTGGTGTATTGTCACGGCTATATATACAGAGTAAGAAAAAAAAAACTTAGTATGGATAGAGTCAACATGAAAAACTCAATGTCATGGCCGGAATTTGAACCATGGAGCTCCTGGTTACCGTCCAGTCACTGTAACCCATTCAGCTACCATGGCCAACGTGCCGTCCTGACATTAAATTCTCCATTTTCTATTAACTAAAATAATAAGAGTTAAATTATGAAGCCTGGAACTCAAGTAAAAGAGCAAGTCGCCACAAACGGTGTATCTCGGATGCGAGAATCCCTAGTGGTTTACTGGGGAAATATACGAGTCAAATGGAGAATTTAATGTCAGGTCGGCACGCTGACCATGGTAGCTCAATGGGTTAGAGCGACTGGATGGAAACCAGGAGATCCGTGGTTCAAATCCCTGCCATGGCATTGCATTTTTCATGTTGACTCTATCCATCAAAAACCTTAGCCTATATACGGCTAGTGTGGAGAAATGATTAATGTCCATCAATTAACTAAAAGCTTAGCATGTTGCGCAGGGCATCACACTGATTAGTTTTTAAGAAGGACTCCCCATGCCCGGAAAAGCATGGTTTGGATGCTGTAGAACGACAAGGTTAGAGTACTGGTGTCGTAAGTGCATGTTTGAGTGGACGAAAATCCACGTGTGCAGATCATTCGAAGTCAACAACACACGTTTAGTATCAATCTAAGGGCTGGAATAATTTGCTAATTAGTCCGTGTCTATTCCCAAACATACTAACAGGATTAGTCTACCTCGCACTTCTTAGAGATATTTTGCCTGCCTTCTTGGAGGGCATCCCACTACAAATTCGTCAGGTAATCTGGCTGCAACACTATGGAGCTCCAGCACACTTTAAGAGAAATGTGCGGAATCACCTCGATGTTACATACCCCAAACAATGGATTGGTAGAAGGGGGCCAGCTCCATGGCCAGCACGATCTCCAGATCTGACACCACTGGACTATGTTCTGTGGGGTAGTATGAAAACCATGATGTACGCTAATCTCGTTACGTCAGAGGAAGACCTCACTTCACGAGTACATGAAGCGATTACCAATCTTTAAGGTCAACCACAGTTATTGGAGCATGCACGTGAAGTTCAGCGCCGCCGATGTAGGCTCTGCATTGACGTAGAAGGTACCGAGTTTGAACGCCGTTTTTAATGTTAAACTGCTTTATGCTGCATACTGTTTGTTCGCTGCATTGACGGCATATTAAGTGGACACCTTGATAGTTTACTGCGCCCAAACCGTGCGTTTCCGAATATGGGTTGCTGGTTGGAAAATGGAGAACCTTTCAGGTATACAATAGACTGTATAATAAAGGGGGACGCCTCGAACACTTAAACCTACGTAAACCCACTGCGGTTACCAACTCAGGAGGAAGGGATGAACTGTCCAGGAATTATCGAAGGCTACAGGACATGGATAAGCCACAGAGAGCCAGACTGAAAAATTCAATGCCAGAGCCGGGATTTGAACCACGGATCTCCCGCTCTCCGTGCGCTCTCATATCTTTTCTGGCTCTACTCATTCCAGCCTTAGCCTACATACGACTAGTGTGGAAGAAAGAATTATTTCCATCAATTTACCTGAATAACAGTGGTTTAACTATGAAGCCTGGGACCTAAGTACTTAAAGCATAGAAAGTCGCCAAAAGAGGTGTGTGTCTCATAGCATATGAGAACTCCTAGTGGTCTACCGGGAAAACATATGAGTCAGTTGGAGAATTTAATGTCGTGTCGGCATGTTGGCGTTAGTAGCTCAGATGGTTAGTGCAACAGCACGGAGAGCGGGAGATCCGTGGTTCAAATCTCGGCTATGCCATTGAATTTTTCAGTCTGGCTCTACTCACTACCGATTACCCTAAGTACTATCATTTTATTCCTAGAACACAGCTTATATTTTAATTCAAGGAATATCTCGCCGACGTAGAAATAAGAAGAAAGCAAATCCAGGGGAAACTTGTTCTGACAGGTATCGTAGAAGTACTTAGGTGCATCAGGAACACTGCTATTAGAAAACAATACACACTAAAATATAGGCGTCGAAAAGAATTCTGCGAACTCTATCAAACCAGAACAACGCCCAAAAAACTGGTTGAGGAACACCTTCCTCAGTGCAATGTTTGATATCACTGCTTCATAAAAGTTTCGTTAAACTTGAATTCAAGGCCAGAATCTTATCTGAAATGGCATTAGCGACGTAGAAGGTAAATTATTTTTCGTGTGATTTCTACCTGCACACCTAAGTAAAGTAGTCTGTTAATGAATCATAATTTATTTTCTCTTAATAGTTGCTTTTTACACTACAGAATTACACTAATTTCAAACTAATACTTTTGGAACAAATTTTATACCTTCCAATATTTGATATTTACATATTTGTTATTCCTTGCGGTTCAGAGAATCCTATCAGAATCACAAGAACATTTAACTTATACAATACAATCCTATAAGCATTGCTTTAGATTATTTTTTCTTTCATTCCTTCATCTACAGTAGTAGTATAGCTTAAAGGCAAACAACTGATGTGGTCATTAGCATCTTTTATCTACAGAGTTATATTTTACTGATGTAATATAGCTTATCCAGAAGCCTATGTATGTAAAGCATATGAATCCTCAAAGAGTAGTTATACACATTACAGGAAAATTAGAATTACCTATCATATTTATAATGCAGATCTTAAAGAACTGATCACTGTACATTGTTTAACCTTTTCGAGAATAGGATAAGAAGAGATATTCTCCAGTCAAAAGGACTTGACTACTGAAATGTACTTAAACAGTTAACTTATTGCAGTTTTTATTTTTCTATTTAAATTGGAACCACATGTATTGAAAGACACAATACTCTATGGAATATTTTTCTTTCTGTAATACTAAATTATACTGTATTCAAGAGTAACTAAAGAGCTACGAAACAGAAAAAGATATACTGGTATTGATAAAAGATGACGGAAGCACAAGTGCTGGAAGATGGGTTGTTCTATTTTAACACCCGTTAGTGAAAATACATTAAAATTATAGTAATTAATAAATAATTTTGTATAGCTATTAAATTACATTGAAATAAATATATCCGGATCCTTAACAGCTTTCTGAACCTTATTAGAATTTCACAGTTGTATTTCAGACGAAGGGTAGCTTATTTTTGCAGTTTGGACAGCCTAGCTCTTTAGTGCGGTAATCGCAGCATATGGATTGATATTTTAGTGCTGAAGCGTTTATTATAACAGTATTTATGGATTTATACTGCATAAAATTTTTTGTCAAAGATCCTTCTAATCTTACCAATAGGAAATATTTCATAAGCTTGTAAACAGGTCAAGAGAACAGTTTTTTAACAACCCTGATTATTGGAACGTTATGTGTTCACTGAAAATAACTGCACAAAACAGAGCTACTTCGCAAATAAAGTCATCATTAAGTACCTTTACAAATAAAGTGGTATGCAAAGAATGCACGTTTTTATAGCTATTATTCGAATTTCAGTTTTGTTACGTGCATTATTTATCTAGATAAATTAGGCACAACTATGTGTACATAGTGTTAAAAGTTAAATGAACTAAAGGAAATATTTCTTCAATACCTAAGTAGAAAAACTTAAATAAAATATCCGAGTTGCATATAAATATTGAAGCAACAATATTGGTGAGCAAAGTTCTACGTTGACGCTACAGTTTGATACAATAATGTTTAGCTCAGGGTAAAGCAATGAGGTTTCTCCCAGGTTATGCGTGGATATGTATGAGAAGGATGGTTTTAATGACACTGGAATGGCCGTTTAAAACTGGTTTACTGACTGCTTCTTTTTATCAGAACATCGAACTTGAAGTTGCCGACCAAGGATTACCAATATCACTGTTTAAAGTTACTGAAGGCGGAATGCTTGTTACTCGATAATACTCAATTAGTTACGTATAAACGGACAAATATCTTCTCTCATCACTTCTGGTCTGCCCTCGACCAAGACAGAAGAAGTAGACTGCCCTAATCGGCCTCACGCCTCGGACTGACTGTCCTCACAGCTGCGCGGGAGTGTGTAGCTTTCACTTCCTCGAAGTCCTTTATACACACAAATATTCCCTTTGTGACTATTTTGTCATGCCATTATTAAGGGTCCGAAGAATGCCTTATTCAACAAAGTCAAGTGCTATCCCTTAGAATTCTGTTTTTTCCGTGTCTTTTGTTACACGACTCAACCAACTGCAACTGTTCGTGTCGTAACAAATATACAAGACTCCTTTGAAATCCATTACGATTCTTTATACATTGCACCCCTTAATTTCGGTATCAATATTATGGAAGTTCTTTTGGTAGTAGCATGAGTTTAGATGAAGAGTGAGGAAATGAAGGAATACTGGGCTTGCCTAGAGCTTCAACCAATGGTGTTGCACAAGCAGAACGAAGAAGAATAGGTAACAAAGGGAAGTACAGGAAATAGTATGAGCTTCGAATAAGAAATTCGAAATTAGTGCATAGAATGTTTTGTAGAGAATATTTGGACTTGCCAAAAAGTTCAGCTTGAGGAGTAAGTACGGTTGGACCAGGAAGAATAGAATAGTTGAGATAAGTTTGAAATACTGGTACGGATATCTGAAATTAGATGATGGAGCTGATGTACTAAGACAATACGTAAGATATCAAAAAGACATATGGAGAGAAAGAGTTGGTCCAGGGATGTGAAGGAAGTGGTGGAGAAATTTAGATGTTACAAGTTGGGCATGAGGTGAAAGTAATTGCAATGGTCTCTGGAAGGAGGTAAGGCAGCAAATTGAGGATATAGAGAAACAAGATATTCGGGCTAGGTTTGAGGATAAATGCTCACTGAAATTATATAGACAAACTAAAAGAAATTGGAGTAGGGAGAAATACGTGTATAGTTCCGATGAGTTACGCTTGGATGAGAACAGGTACACCTTTCATTAAAGGACTAAGGCCAAACTTGTCTATATGTGTGGAAAACCACAGAATATTTACTACTGCCTTATTAAATGTGAAATAGTTAAAAATTGGGAGAATGTATTTGAATTGAGATGTGAAACAAATTACTACAATATATGATAGGAACTACAATGTTAGCAAATAATAAAAAAGAAAAATTAGTAGAATGGGAGAATTTCTAGGAAGTGAGGGATGAATGGGTAAGGAGCTTAAAGAAAGAGCATGGGGGAGAAGACTATTGTAATAAGAAGGGAAATATTTGTAAAAGCTCTACACAACACATACGACCAGGGGGTTAAAATATGGCAAGTCTAACGTTTTTAAATGTGTATTATTTATTGAGTATCTATTTTGTGTAATTTTTTTCTCGTAATTTACGTCCTCCAACGTTAAGTCATATCGGGCGGTGAATGAATTGGGTAAAATGATGCTCAGATGAGTCCAGGGTCCATGGAGCTTAGAGTTACCCGACATTCGTCTTCAAGGATAAGGGAAAACCCCGGAAAAACCTTGTCCAGGTAACTCATCCTGACCGAGATTCGAACTCGGGACCTCTTTAAATGTGAGGCAGACACGCTAGCATCTACGCTACCGAGCTGGGCAAATATTTTGTGTAAGAAGAGAAGTAAATATCGTATAACAATTGAGCAGAATAACTAAAGTCAGTGTTCGGAAGTTCAGGAAAGGTTTCATCAATAAATGAAAAGTAAAAAAAATATTTATATTAAACTAAAAGATTATAGGATTTTTTTTTTTTTTTTGATAAGAGTTTCTTTGGAGAGATATGGAGAGCTTGAGAGAAAGAAAGTGGTTTCTGGTAAGAAACTAAGTCAAGAATTTAAATGATGAAAGGCAAGAAATATTTGCATATTTTAATTTCAAAACTTTATTCAATAGATATACACACAGAACTGAAAATGGTATGGAGTGGAGAAAATTATACAAAACAGAACGACAAGGTGGTAAGAGAATACTTTTCATTAGCCGGAGCAGGCACTATGAGATTGAAAAGACTAGGAGTAAGGGTAGCTATAGAAAACTGTCCCCCTTTGCAAACACAAGGACAATAAATGAAAAATGTTGTCAGCATGTGAAAAAAGAAGCTAAAAATAAATTACAAGTAAAATTCACGAAACGAAATTAAGGGAAAAGCGATCATGAGTGTAAAATGCAGAAAGTACACAAAGAAAGAATGAAATCACGGAAATCATGAAAGTTCTTTGCGGCTTAGGAAAATTAGTAAGCCATGATAAAATATAAAGTTACTAAAAATTATGAGACATTAGGCTTAAAGAGAAAGCTGGGGCCAATAGTTCAACAACCATTGTGTTTAAGTCTGTTGGCCCCATGAGGACTTATTTGGTGTAATGATGTGTATTGATTTAATGGTCATTGATTTAATGGTCATTTTACTATATAATTAACTTAAGTCCTCTGGTTTACAGTTTCGTTGCCTTAGCTCGGTAGTAGCTTACCAAGCAGGAGACCGGTAACCGACGTGGGGAGATTTGATCCGGGGTGCACTCAGCCTCGGTAAGCCGCTGAGAGGCCAGTTGAGGAGTTACTTGATCGAGAAGTAGCAGCCCCTGGTTCCGAAGTCCGCATATACCGGCCGGGAGGAATCGGAGTGCTGGTCTCCAGTGCTGCACTCTGGACAGAGATGGGAGACGCAGCGAGCGTGCGATAGGATGTATACATATTAAGTTAAATATTCATTCACTCATACTATAATTCATCCCTGTTGGGTAATTTGTTAACATCCCTTAAATTTATATTCGAATAATCTCTCAGATTAGGTATATTAAATGGTTTACACAAAATACTAAGCGAAAACGAGGGAAAAGGAACAAGCTGAAAGGCTATCTTGCTTCCTATGAAAAGTAAAACCGTAGATTTACTGAAATCCGATCAGGTGCATGCTGGATGTTAGGGCATCTCACTTTCGTTCCTCGCGCTCAAGGTGAAGGTTCTGTGGTTGCACCACATTCCGGATGCACAGCTTAGTAAAAACAAATATCTACAAGTGTGCGGATCGTGTCTGAATTAAATTTGCGGTGTTTCTAAAGCTTGTAAGATATAACAAGTACCTTTAGAATGTTGTTACAATGCTAAAGAAATATTAAGGTATTTTTAACAGGGGATTTCTTAGAATGCTGTTATTGGAATACCTTTTATGTTTACTTCCACAAATAAACATACACTTATTCCAGGTCTTTCTGGTTTAAGCAGTGTCATCAGTTTTTCTCCATTAAACATTTTAAATCCGGAAAAACAGGTTTTAAGATAATGTATATGTGATAATTGGCACAAACTATGAACGTTTTCGATTTTGGGACGTTTTTATTTTATTTAAAACTTGTACTTTCAGCTCCATAAGTGGTTTTTAATATCAACATTTCTAAAGCTAGAAATGAGCATTAAATTGATCTTGTACTATTTAGGTAATGCACCGCGGTGAACTTTAAAACCCCCCTTTTTTTCAATTCCTTTTCTTTCAATAATGTTTTTATATTCAAAGTAATCCCTGAATATCAGGTTATAACTTATTAACTTGAAATTTTCAGGAGAGTTTAAGGAATTGCAAATTTCAAAATTGCTTATCGCTAGCCAAAGAGGTAAAATAGTTCAAGTGAAATTTCTTATTTTCCAAAACTCACGCTGAAAACCCCTCTAACTTCTATACAAAAAATACCTTTCTATTAGACTAACCATAAATAAATGAATTCCTGCACAACAATTTCTTTATGTCTATGTAATAAGCCTCAAATTAAAAACCTGCGACCGATGCGATAAACCGTAAGATTCAAGGAGAAGTTCTTATTTCCCGCCGGTAACCACTTCTATAAACACCCCTGAATTTGCTTCCACTAATCAGCGGCCAAAGAGCGTACCGTTAAAATACTTCCGTCTCTCTCTTCCTCCTCTCTCATATATTTACAACACGATTGTCCTAGTTTGAGACAGATTATACATAGCGTCACTATACTTTTCGCAATAGTTAAAGGCATATGGAGGCGGGCCGTACTGCAGACTCCAGCGAATCTTGAGTTTGCCCCTCCTACTAGCCCTGCCGAATGTGGTAAACGCATCTCACGTGCCTGAACTGAGAACATTATCATATTAATTACGCTCAGATAAATATTTCAAAATGACAGATGCCGATATCATAATAAGAAAGAATTTTATTTTGCGATCATGGCCGTACAAAAATTCAGTGTCTACTTTACTTAGAACGCGAGCGATGCACGTTTTATTTTTCATATAGTTATGGTTATTACCCAACATCCATCCATTCAATATAGATAAGCCTGGAAAACAAAACAACACTTCCGCAGAACCCTTACCTGGAGCAAAAACAGTGTACCTATTGCACGCAGTTTGAAACAGACCGTGTTAATGTTTAGTTAGTTTTCGGAATAGTGCTGTGTTATTCTTTTAAAGTGAACGGCATCGTTAAGTCGTGTGTCGAACTCGAGTTGAAATATTGTTAATATTACATTAAATTATTATTATACACAGTCTTTTCTCCCATGTTTATGATCCGAGTGCGTGAACATGTCCCTAGAAGATGGGACAAGTGATTTTTCGATCAACAACGTGAAGTGATTCATTCTCAGGGCAGCAAAATTATATTTGATATAAACAAGTTTTTACATAAGATCTGCAATCCACTATATAGTGCAACTGTAGATTTTTCAAAAGTCCAGCAATTAACTGTAGAAGCTTGTGGTGAAGGCAGTGTACACACAGTGTCACGAATTTGTAATGAAGCAGCTTCATCCTGAGAAAAAGGGAGGGTGGCTGTATTTGAATCTACAGGAAAGACCCACAAAGATGGAAAGCGAGTTCCTGGATTGGAAACCGTGCTTGCTGTTCCATTGCTGTGACGTGTATCAAGAAAAGATTTTAATGTTTTAGGAATATTTACTGTGTTGTTTAATTACGGGAAAAATAGGCAGAACACTTGCTGGCGTGTAAAACGTCTTATGTACAGAACCTTTGCCGGTACACGCTCTAGGTTTGGCAACAGCGCTCTGCCTGGGCGTGGGCCAGCGTTCATATTGCGGCAAACCCGCATACCAGTGTTAAATTGATTGGCTTCTAATTGGAGCTATGAGTTCTCTTATCCACAGGTGTATGGTTGTAGGAAATGAATTTTGGTGGTTGTTGGCTCCTCAGTCGTTTTAACACTTTGTTTGTTGCAGAATTATTTGGTTTAATTCCTACTAAGTTTGCTTCTCGACTTGGTTCGGTGACCACCTGTTAGTAAAATTCCTAATATAAATTTAATTTTGCTTGAAACCCTGGATTACTTGTTTAAAGTTACTTCCGCGCGGTTTCTATTTCTTCTTTATACGGCGACTACTTTGCTTCCACTTGCGCTGGTTGCGCTATTCTTCACTTCCCTACATTTTAGACCTATAAATCTTCGCTTCTCTTCTTAATGCGCATGACCACGTCCTTCCTGTAGTAGCATCACCTTTTAAGTAAATTTTTCTTACTTCACGATTCAGTTCGAACCTTATTCTGACCCCCTCTCTAACTTTATCGCATGACCAAAGTAGCTCACCCTTCTCAAATGTTACATTATTATTGGTTTCTCATTTATTTCGAATTTTCGCATTGGTTTGCAAAACTCATCTAACTCATTGACGTTCAGCCCACCCTGAGTTGGGGAACGCCTACCCTGAGTTGTTTGTAACGGTATACATCGTTATCAAATCAGTGAAGTAAATCCTTTTAGCGTTCATGCTCAACTGCATTTTGAAGGCCCTTTGTGCCAATATCTTCCTGACTGAAAGTATACTATAGTTCTCAGACATTGAACTTTTCCTAGCACAAGGAAGATATATTAAATTATATTCTTCCCTTCTTATTCTTTAAGTCAACTGCTATTTTAATCATTACTCTATGCATTCTAATTTCATATTATTATGACAAGGTTTTTTATATTAGTTTAGCAAAGCATTTTTATTAATTTATCTTCTTTTTTAATTATCTGATTTCGATTAATTCGCCGCCTCCTAATCGCTGCCTGATACTGCGGTTACAATATACCTTTAAATTTTGCGAGCGGTATAGGTCCTTATATGCCTAACTTGATGTGAAATTTCATGAAATTGAATGTACAACTGACTGAGAGGGTACCTTGCATAAATAATTATATGAGATAACTCTGCTCGAACTCGCACAGTAGCTCTCAGTGGTCGTATTCGACAGGTCAAATGAAGACCAAACTGTTATATAACAAGAAGTGCTTTAAATGTTACAGTTCTCGTGATACAGCAATATAAATGTAAACAGTCAGAACGTGCAATATCGCATCACAGTTTACGAGCCCGCAGCTGAAAACTCTGCTTCGGTTCTGCTTAATGGGCTAAAGATCAATCAGCTACTGTTCATTTCTTGCTTTAGATTTCCCCGTAAATCTAAGGCGCGAGCGAGTAGGTACTTGGCCCGTTAGCAACGTCCGCCAAGATGTGAGCAAGTATGCGATATCGCGCCTTCTGATTGATTAACTATTTACTGCTATAACATAACAATTATACAACTTAGAAGATTATGTTCCATTAAACTGATTCCTTCAATACGTTTTCAATGAGATTGAAAGCGAGGTTTTGATATGATGAATAAATACGCATAATTTGTGCTGAACTCTATCTCTGCCAGTTGTTTTGTAGTCACACACAAAGATATTAGTTTTTAAAGCTCTAAACACAAACTATCTTTCCCTCTTAACATTATGGTCAATTAGTTACAGTACTACAATATTTTTAAATCTGTTTTGTCTAATTGCGACTTTATGAAGGTAACAAATTCAAGAAATACAGTATTGATATGTGCTAGGCAACGCCGCTGGCAAATTGGCTGTAGATAATAAATAACCATGCAGCAGAAGATTCAAGCAGTAAGCCAAATATAACCTTTCTTGCGTTACAAATGAGTAAAGGCCATTCAATTGATCGCAGTGCACAACGAAAGCAATTTATGGACAGAACGAGCAACGTGGGCCGGTGACCGATGGAGCACTTGATGTCGTTACTCTAGCTGCTTGGTGTAACATTTTTATTAAAGCCTTGGTTGCTGCAGACATTTCTAAACATATATACTAGAGCAAACCTATCTTAAAGAGAGGGACATTACATTCCAATCTGTCTTAACAGGGAATGCTTTGCTGATGCGGTAACTTCATAGAGCTCCATCATTCTTACCTTTCTTCCCTAACAAGACATTTATTGCACACATCCTGAAAATAGACACTGAATTGAAATTATTCTCCCTAAATGGAGATATGTCTAACAAATATTTAGCCATGGAATGGCGTATAAAACAATGTGTTTAGAAGTCTTATGTTAAATAATCATATACACAGCTACGAATATAGTTAACGTTGACAACTTCGATCAAAACCAATTTTGAGAACATCGGGTATTTTTGCCAAAACTATCATTCTATCAAACAAAGGTAAATAAGATAAAAGTTTCTCTTGTGCTACTTTGAGGCAATGGGTCTGATTTATGCAGGACTCTAGCCCTATTTAGGAAGGAGAAATTAAATCTTTAAAAACAGAATTTACTCTAAGTAAATAGTGTAATAATAATAATAATAATAATAATAATAATAATAATAATAATAATAATAATAATAATAATAATAATAATAATAACAACAACAACAACAACAACAACAACAACAACAACAACAACAACAACAACAACAACAACAACAACAACAACAACAACAACAACAACAACAACAATAATAATAATAATAATAATAATAATAATAATAATAATAATAATAATAATAATAATAATAATAATAATAATAATAATAATAATAATAATAATAATAATAATAATAATAATAATAATAATAATAATAATAATAATAATAATAATAATAATAATAATAATAATAATAATAATAATAATAATAATAATAATAATAATAATAATAATAATAATAATAATAATAATAATAATAATAATAATAATAATAATAATAATAATAATAATAATAATAATAATAATAATAATAATAATAATAATAATAATAATAATAATAATAATAATAATAATAATAATAATAATAATAATAATAATAATAATAATAATAATAATAATAATAATAATAATAATAATAATAATAATAATAATAATAATAATAATAATAATAATAATAATAATAATAATAATAATAATAATAAACTTTCGCATTATTATTGTCTCGAAAGGCAGAGCATTAAAAAGGGACTATCATGATATCATGGCTCTAAAAGTAGCTATGGCATACATAAGATACAGTGGAAACCCGAAATAGCGCGGTCCGAAATACCGCGGATTTAGATATAACGCGGGGGAAAGTACGTCCACCGAAAAATTAAACGGTATTCTTTAAATTTATTTGCATTCATTTTTTTTTTTTTTTTTTTTACTTTTGAAAGTTGGGTTTATAAATGTTTTCAAAGAGCGGTTCTGCAGTACAATTTTCTCCCACATCACACCCCAAGCGCTGACCTAGGCCATTTTATTGCTGTAACGGGGACACGGAAACAATAGATTTTCTCTAAGGGCTAAAACATCGGAATTCTGCGGGAATTCTAACACCTGGGAAAGCTAAAATATTATTTCAGTCTAAATCTTCCTTGTGAGTGTAAAGTCACCTGTTGAGAATACCAAAGATTTCGCAGAAGCGTAAATGTATTCAGTAGGCGATAAACTAAGTATAGGCGCTCGTGTAAAATACGGGGAAACCAAACTAATGTTGATAACCAACATAAACAAGGTGATTTCATGGATGGAAAGGCAACATGATTCGAACAGCATTCATCTCCTCCATCTGGCTGCAGTTAAACAATACGCGGAGAAAAAATGTCGTGAATTAGTCCGCCAAAGAAAAATTACTGATTCCTTTAATACAGTGAAACATTAGGTTAGAGTGAAATGTGAAGTGGTATTGTACATCAGGACTGGAATATACCTCCAGCATTACTGGCGAGTAATTGTATTTAAAAGTGCTGTACTTTATATTACATACCCTTTTATGTACCTACCTACTGTAATTTATTATTGCGGGAATATTTCCTTACAGCTTCGCGGGATCAACTTTTGTTACATCTAAGCTCACATTTCGATATACCGCCATAGTTATATTAGCAGCCAACAAGTAACATAGCTTAAATTAGAAAACGCATATTTCCATTAATGCTGATCGACATTCAGTATATTTTACTGGAGGAGAAAACAAAGAACCTCGTTTTATGACAGGCCATAGGTATAATTTGTTTCTCTGTCCTGATTAGTTTCTAGAAGACCAGAATTTTTAACTGGATTGCATTTCTTTGAGTGGGCATTGTCCAACACAGGATGAGTTAAAGAATGCATACTTCTTGTGTATTACACATTGGAGGGACATACCTCATGTAGAGTAGCCGTACTCCCATAAAGTCCTGGCAATGGCAGCGATTCCAGTATGCGAGCCGTCCAGCCGTCACATGCCCAACCCTGTATGCGCTAAAGTCAGTATGATGTCGATTACAGAGGAGTAAAGTACTGTACGGGACCAAGCTCTGTGTGGTAGCGGGATGCAGGGAAGACATTTAAGGGGATAAACTGGTGACGTGAGGCAATGCTTGCATAAACAGAAATTATCACGTAAGATTGTTATTGTTTCTTACACGAGTGAAACAGACGATGATTTAGATGAGATCATCCCCAATCTCCTTAGAGTAGCGCACCAACGCCAACCTCATGCCACCTTCACTGACCTGGTTGGGACTCGCCTCTAAGCTTAGCTTCTTTAAATGCAGGGACTGTATGGAAGAACGGCTACTCTACTGACACTATACCTATACATATCACTAACTCTATATACATAGATACATTATGACTACCAGATATGAAACAGAGGAACCGCAGGAACCTGCCGGTTGAAGAAGCAGAACGGTGAGACGCGCGGAAATCCACATTTCCAGATTCGAACCGATTTCTGTCCGATTGCTAGATGTGGTTGGAGAGATTGATGAATGATCCGTCGATGAAGTAGCCCTCTAGTGTTCACCGGGAGTATTCGTTTACTCTATCAAGCATTCGCTTCATCTGTGCTGCACCGCCATACACCACGGATCCTAGAAGCACGTCTGAAGAAGGAAACGGAATATGAGGATATTTGAAGAAACCAAGATAGATGAGAATCCACCAAGGCATTCACCTACCGACCAGGAAAATACATGAATAACTCATGTTAGTTTGGGCGGTCGAAATCAATTGAATTGCAGAGTCATCTCGATGAGTATCGCATTGCTTAATGGTGTACTGTTTTAGGCAACAGATTCAATTGCATTGAATGCAAATATATTAAGGTTCTGTCTATTTTAGCAGAATTTCTTTGGGAGGTGTTTACAGGATATGGATCTCTTATGACTGTTCTAGGTGGAAATAGGTATTCAAAAACTTACGCGAGCTCTTGAATACAGCGTTTCTTCTGTAAATGCATGATCTTACGCAACCAGAACACGCAATCTTATGATCGATGTCTTTTTCAAAGAAAAGCAACATCATCATACAACACTTTCCTATACTGCACTAGCCAGATTCTTATTCTTTTCGTCAAGAGATGGAACACTGAAAAAATTTAGGTTTTATAATAAAGCCGACTTCAACAATGCATCCTACTAAAACGAGACAAATCAGCTTACGGGCGAATTTAATAAAATAATAATAGTAAACACTTCTTCCCACTAAAGGCCTAAAGACAACAAATGTAGACGAAGCTAAGGCAAGGAATTGTAAATAGCTGGTCTGCAGTTCAACGAGATATCCTAATATTTTATTTCATTTCATATATGAGTGTCCACCGCCTGTGGTGCCTGTAATAATAACAACGGAATTTTAAGTATTACTAAAGGAAATAAGCCCAGAAAAGAATGCAAAACCTCACAACTGTTTACAAACACTTAAGCTTCTAGATAATGTAGATGTTTCGGTTTGTATGTCCTGATATAATGGAAAGGTCTCTAATTTTACAAATTAAATCTGCAGCAACGAGAAATATTTACAATGTGAGGCTGAGATCTGCTGTCATTAGACTTGCTGTCACGTTTAACGCCGTCTGCTATTAAAAATAACCACCTGCGAAGGGTGTCATGCACTTTATTTTCTCTACCGCAAACACAGTAGTTAGATAAGATATTGCATACATGTTTTGAGGTCCTCTAAATCCAAAAAGGAGGTCCGTTTGTATGTTTCTGTGTGCGTGTTTGTGAATATTGCTCAAAAACAAGAAGTCGGTCTACAACCAAACGTGGTATGTAAGTTCAGCATCTTCCAAAGATGTGACATGAAGCTTTCAAGAAAATTCCTACCCCAAACTACCTTTGTATTGAATATTTTCCAAAAATTTTCATATGGTCAAAAATGCTTCTAACGATTTTGATTAAAATACAATGAATATGTTTAAAACAATGAAATGCATATTTTGAATTTTCTTGAAATAGTCTGCGAAGTCCTCTTTAATCTGGATGAGTGTTTTATTATATTTTACCCTTTTTAGCTTAATTTTTATAGCTTTTAGGTTTTAGTATTGACTTCGGGCCCAAATGACCTTGTTGTCGACGGGCCCTTAAACACCACACACTCACTCACTCACTCTTTAATCTGGATGACTGTCGCATATCTGGTAAATTGTAATACATACACAAAATCTTACTCCATAGAAATTTGAATTATCAGATTTTTATATACTTTCTCATATAGGAAGTCATTCGTTTTTTATGTCCTGGTCATCTAAAGAGAATGGAGTATCCATCTCATGACATAACCATCAAATCTTAAAAGATTTGAGTAATGCAACTTACTGTATACTTATATTCCCATTGCACCTATAAGGAATTATGTAATAAAGTCTCCTCTATAAGCATTTATCTTGAGTAATAGTAAGTGTATTAAGTAACAGGAGTGGTAGCCTAGAGGTTACGGCACTAGACTACAAGCCAGGAGGTTGCGGGTACGATTCCGGATGGTACCATTGGAATTTATTCCCTGGTATAATCCATGTGGTTGCACTATGGCCCTGGGGTTCACTCGACCTCTAACAGAAATGAGTACCAGGATAATTCCTGGAGGTGAAGGCGACTGCCACCTCACAGGCCTCGTATGCCGAAAGTGCATGTATAGATGGGTGCTGTAAACACCCATCGCCCCGATAGACAAGTGCTTTAAAGAGTAGTGCGTACAAGACTGAGTAAAGAAGATCGTGTGCGTGTACAAACAAAATTCGTTTTAGCAGTGTTCAACGCACGTCGTTAGTGCATACGGCTTCACAGGCAGTGGACACTAATGACCAGAGACCGGGACTTAGGCAGAGTGTCTCTTTAAATCTGTCAAATCTATCTTCAATTTGAAAGAGAATGTGTACGAACTTTTGTGATTGAAATGCTACAGTCTGAAGTTGCCTTTTTCCGTCTTTTCAAATATAAATGCCTATTTTATGAAATAAATGATTTTGATTCCTTTATTTCATTATTTACCTATTATTTTAGTAATTATTAAATATTTCCTTCAGGAAAATTTTATTTCAATAACCGTTAGTCCGTGGCAATCAAAGCTACTTCACCGAATGTATCTATATTATGTCTTTAAGTTGCAGACAACATAGGCGCCTTTCATTCATTTCATTATTCTCTTTATAATAGGAGGGAGTTGAAAATCCCAATTTGCATTCAACTTACGTAAAGCTTTCTATTACAAAAAGGGTTTTTCTAATTTCATTTTATTGTTTGCTTTAGTATTTATAGTGCCTTTCTTTCTGCCCATTTTAGTTATTTATAATGCATTTTGCCTGCTTATTTTAATTAATTATAATGCCTAAGCTTCCCGTCTCTGCTGATGACATATGTAATGAAATTAAATCTGGGAAAGGAATATTGGGAAGGAAATGTTCCAGGCCTGAGCTGAGATACTTCCTGGCATTTGCTGGCTCCGAAGAATGAAGGAATCATCTCAGTCAGGGATGACGGTCCTGGCGGGATTTGAACTGCGAATCCACCGAACGTGAACTTCGCAGGTTACTGCGGAACCAACTCTCTTGGTAAACTTTTCTTCATATGCACTAATAAATATGAACAGTAAAGTTTAAGAAGTATGTAGCTTTCCTTTAACGTTGTGGAATATTGTTCATTCCTCTTCTGCATTTATACGGAGACGAACACTCAGTAAAGGCAATAAACATGGCTGCATTTACATAGAAGCTTGCTGAGTAATAATGGTGAAAAAGTGAAACATTCTAAGCGTAAGCAAATTCTTTAGCTAACCTGAAGCAGATCAACCGATATTGTGAATAACTTGATAAACCAACTACAGATTATCTGATGTTCCCGAATGGAGAGTTGCATGTGTGTAGACGAAAAACAACTAACAAGTCTTAGCATGCTGGACAGAATAATAAAATGAACGTTTTTCAAGAGGTAACTCGTGTGATTTGGACGCTGTGGGGCGTCAAAGTTTTATTGGAATGTTACTTGATGTGGTGCCACTACAGCTATTGTGGCTGCAGCAGGCCACAGCTCCAGCTCACTTTGATGGAAATGTGCAGCACCATCTGGACGCCACATACCACAATTAATGGACCTGCACCATCGTCACCATGGTCATCTGCTCTTGCATCTCTTGACTATATTTTGGAGTACCTGTTACAAAGGAGGACCTAATCGTATAAGTCCATACTGTGATTGAAATGCAGAGCACTTACTTGACCCTGTGTGTCTGTCTGCATCGCCGATGTGCGCTGTGCATTCAAGTAGAAGCTGAAAACTTTGAACCCTTTTTGTAATTTATTGTACAGAGTGACGTTATTGTTGGGGATTTCGTAACGAAATATGAAACATACACCCTCAAATTATCCGAACTGTTCGCAAACTTCGACGTCCCATTGTGTCCAAACCATGTGCTTGCGGAATGTTAACCTGGATATTCCTCCCAACATACAACTTACAGTATGTTTTTGTTTATCTGTATTACTCAACAGAACTAAGGGAATGTGAAGAACACTAAAGAAGTGAAACAGTCGTAATCGAGGATTTATAAAGGTAGATGACTTTAGCAAATGAGCTACTGGTGGGAAAGTGCACCTGTTATCTAGAACAACGATTACCACCTTTAGAGAAGGTCTTAAATTCTGCCAACAGTGATATCCGCTGCCTTCTTTTAAGCAATCTACTGTGCATAAAGTATTTCTACAAAGTGATTTTGTTTTCTGAAGAGAAATAAAGAAACCGTACTTATTTTCAGAGAGGATGTTTTGTAACAGAGACCCATATTTTGAATCTTTACGAATACAAGGCTAGATCAGTACGATACAAAAATTTTTTGTCCACAAGTCCGGTTAAAAGATTGGATCGAGTGTACATAGGTCTCAATGTATATGTGAAATAGTATGAAAATCTACACAAAAATTTTGTTTCTGTTTTCTTTTTTACTGCTTTATACTCTATTTTGTGCATTTAATTTACTAAAACCGGCAATATTTATCACTCTGTGTGACCCTTGAAGCACTCAAATACACAGAACTATAACGAATATTCCAATTTTAAATGTCCTTTTTCTCAAAACATGTTATTCAGTTACTTAAAATGCTCCACAAACTAAAGTATTTGAATGATCATCTACTAATTTACAGTAAAGTTTGATAGATAATTTCTTAGACAGTCACGATGTCACTTTAGAAATATTATAATGGTATTATTTCATTAAATTATTTCATAACCTGATATTTATAAAATCCAAAAAATGCCAAAAAGCAAGCAGCTTATCTTCTTTACTAGCACAGCTTAGTTTGAAGTTTATGTGACCCCAGGATGGGTTTGTTACAATGGTTTGTTAAAGACAAATAAAATCTTTCGTAGAATGTAAAACCCGTTAAAGTCACGTGGCCCTTTTAATTCACACAAATAAATTTATGATTTATGATTTATGATTAAAATGTATGTAATTGTTACATTACAATATAATACTGTGATAAGAATTACAGGTTGTTTAATTTAAGGAATGTGCATTTTTAGATTTTCATTCTTCTTTTCCTTTCCAGTCCTTTTTTTTTTAACAGGTGCATTGCCTTAACCTCTTGTTCAAAGCCATTATCTTCCTTGCGCAGTTTCATTCCTCTTAATGATGTTTTTCAGATGGATGTATCACTTGTAACTAAACGACATTATTGCTAGAAAAATTTACACAAAAACTTCCTCCTCCTTATAAGGGATCTAATAAACGCTCCATGCGTCAGTTTACCTTGAAATTCTTGTGAGAGAAGTCATGTGGAATAACAATGTATATCCAAAAAAAGGCAATCCGTAATACACACACAAACACATACACAACTATCCCGGATTCAATTCCCAGCAACCTCCAACTGTAAGCTATATGCGGTTTTATGGAAGGCAAATTCTGGGGTAGTTCCTCTTCTGCAAAATCCTCTATCTAATTTACTGTACCCATAATGTCCATTGTCACCTGTTTCAAGATTGTAAGACCAGCCGACGAAGGTTCGGCTGGGCGGTAAGTGTGCACTTTGAAAATACTTCTTTCCTGGCGTGGCCCCATTAGGAGGGACATTTGCGTCAAAGAGCTTGTAGCTGACCCGGGGGGCGTCGGATGCGTTCGTGTTGGAAACGTTAGAGAGCCTCGTTCATAGTTGCGCCCATTGTCGTCCTGATCGGGTCACTCTTCGAGTCCTTCCCCTCTCCCCTCCCTCCCAGGTGCCACGATAGAAGCACAAAGCATTTATCGATCCTAGTCAATCTTCAAAGAACCAAGCGGATGACGAGCGAGGTAAAATGGATGTAGCGAAAATTCGGGGAATGTACTGAACCTTCTCATTACTCACCCGGGAAACCGGGAAGCCTCCAAGAAATTCATGTGCCAGGAAGGGTCGTCACGAAATTGAAACCTCGACCTCCCGAATGCAAGCCACATACTTAAGCCTATGCCTCCATCCTGTTCGGTCGCTTAAGGCATAAATGGACGATTTTAGACCTTGATTTCGGACCTTTGTGGTGAAAATGACTGGTAATTTTCCTGTTATTTATTTATGCTAAATTGTCCCTCTAATAAGGATTTCAAGCTGTATTTAAAATAACTGCAAAATAGGAATGAATATAGGACGGGGTTAGGCGTGGTTGCTCTATCGCTGACAAGCCAGTGAGATGAGTGCGACGTTGTACGGTTCAACACGCGGACCGGCTCGCTTTGCTGAACCCTGCAGTTAATTTCTTTGCGCGCTCAAAAGATACCAATTACAGAATTATTTTGTTGTTCTCATGTCACAGAGCTATATTTTCTGAGGGTTATTTTCCAGGTCCAATGTTTGTAGCACATCTGGTTTCGAAGATAGGGAAAGATAAGACTCCTGACCAGAAAGAAACGAATCAGTAATGGTCCATGAAGAGAAACAGACGCGTGCTGATGCATTTTATAACTTGCATTCAGTAAAGTAGTGATCTTTTAAGAGCGCAGACATGCTTTTGATAATTGAGTAATATTGATAAATGTGCTTAGCAAACGTAGTACAAGTGTCCCTAGACTGAGCGAAACCTCGAAAGATTTTACATAGGCAGGCTAGAAATATTATCTTCAATGAGTATTTGTTTATCAAACACTCGCTAATTAAATAAGTTTATATAAATTTCGCTCAGTGTCGAGAATTAGTAGCCCGTGAGTGCCCATTCTGCGATAAACATTGTTAAAGAAGGCAAGCAGTTCACTAAATTAGAAGTTCCAATACTTAGGTATTCTGGAAAACATCGAGCAGTGATAAAACGTCCTACCAACTTGGATGATTTTGCAAAGATTGTGTTTTATGTAGAACAATTTATTATTTATAAGACAAGGGTGAATATCCAAATGCCAAAATGCTGACCAATTTAATAAGGAATAAAATAGAATATACGGGTCTTGTATCTTCTATGTATAACATTTTGAAATCTCTTCGATTCAAATATAGAAGAACCAATGATGGTCGCAAATTTTTGCTTGAAAGAAGTGATATTGTTGCTGTAATATTAAAATTTATTTGTAAAATGCACAACGTTAAAAGTACAGGTGATTCCATGCCCATCTTTTATTTGGATGAAACGTGGATTAGTCAAAATCACTGCAGCAAGAATTATGTTTGAATAGTTTTTTTTTTCTGGCTTCCGGACTATTCTTTATATGGAATTTAAGGATATGTTTGTACGAGGCGTGTCCGTAAAATAAGATCTCCAATTTTATATAACATAGAAAATATGTTTATTGTCAATGAATGTTACACTGATGGAAAGGCGGAAGTCACAGCTACTTTTCAACGTGATCACCATTGCGATCGATGCACTTTTGCATGCGCTGTGGCAGTTTTTGTATACTCTTGTCATAGCACTCTCCCGCCAATTTGCGCAGGTAGCGCTCAACCTCGTTTTTCAAATCATCGTCGGTCTGGAAATGTGTTCCACCCAGGTGTGACTTCAACTCAGGAAACAGATGATAATCACTAGGTGCTAAGTCTGGACTGTAGGGGGGATGGGCGAGGATGTCCCATCCGAACTGGGCCACGAGATCAGCCGTTGTATGTGCAGTATGGGGACCTGTGTTGTCGTGATGAAAATTCATTCCCTTCGTCAGCATTCCCCTCCTACGATTTTGAATAGCACGTCGCAATTTTTTTAGTCTCGCAGGAGCTAGCGGCGTTTATTGTTATGCCGGTAGGCATAAACTCACACAACAATATACCTTTTCTATCCCAGAACACACTGGCCATCACTTTGCCGGCAGAAAACGTCTGTTTGAACTTTCGCGGTTTCGGCGAATTCGAATGCTGCTACTGATGAGAACGTTCTTTAGTTTCTGGTGCTGTGTAGTGCACCTATGTTTCATCGCCAGTGACAAATTAATCCAACAATTTCTCGCCCTGTTCTGCATAGCGCTCCAGGAACCGGTAGGCCTCTTCAACACGTTGCCGATTACGGTCTTCGGTGAGCATTTTGGGGACCCACCTCGCACACATTTTCCGATAATGCAAATGATCGGTCAAAATCTTGTCAATCGTAGTCTTACTGACTTCAGGGATAAGTTCGCACAGCTGGCGAACTGTCACACGCCGATCTTTAAGCATTTCTTGCTCCACTTTTGCAATTGTTTCGGCCGAAACCAAAGGCGGACCAGAACGCTGTTCGTCATGGACGTCTGTACGTCCGTCTTTGAACTCTCTGACCCACTTTCGCACGTTTTTGACGTCCATACACTGTAGCCCATAGACTTCATATAACTGACCATGAATGTCAGTAGGGGTAGTGCTCTTGCCACTCAAAAAACGGATTACTGCATTCAACTCGCACTTGGCGGTGGAAGTGGTAGGAAGCTCCATCGCAAACGGCTGCCCAGCCAAGACTAATGGTTGCAACGGGTTCGTTGTGGTAGGGATTTGAAGGGGTGAAACCAAGCTACACGCCAGTGTTGCCGGATCTCAGGTAATAGCGTTCCTCACGGCTCCAGCGCCTTGGAGACCTTATTTTACGGACACGCCTCCTATTATACTGCAACAAATCGGAGCAATAACGGAGCTTAGTTTACGAGCTAGGCGCTTTCAGAAAGACAAAGACTGATATGTCTTCCATTTCTGTCGTCCGCTTACTTTGGAACTGGCAACAGAGCGCTATCACTCACTGTATTGTCTAAGCAGATATCCATTCTTATTTTGTAGCTACTCTAGTTATGAAAAGCTTGGTTTATCTATGTGAAGAGAACGTTTACAATTAATACTAAATCAACAACTGAAACTTTAAGAAAGTGCAAGTCAATTTCATAAAAGAAGGCGAAATTTTAAAATCATAATATTATAGCAAAACAGTGTATAATTACATAAACAAATGGCATTTAAATACAGTATTAAAACGTAAGGTGGAAGCTCGTGCACTAAAATCCTACTTTGAAAACGTCGTTGTCAAATGTTTTCTTGCGTCAGTCTTCCAAGTCGCTTTAGATTTGTGCGCGCGATTATCTGCTCTGATATGCACTATCGAACATCTCTCATCGTAACACTAGTTGCTGCACTGTGAATCTCAGGATACCGTTGTAACCTTCCATGCTGAACGAACGGTTTCACGTTATAATGCACATCTGCGAAACAGCGCCATATGCTCCTGCGCGCAGTTAATGGATTTCCGAAAGAGAGAGAGAGCCACTTAAGTTTTCTGCATGAGTGATTCTAGGAGGTGCGGTAGTGAAACACAACGGGGAAAAAAACTATGCCGCTGCAAAGAACTTAATCATAACCTTTAAAGATGTGTGCGTAACTACAATAGCATTGAGATTTCTGATGTGTGGCAGAGAAGCAAAAACAATTGAATATCGGCCAAACTTAGTGCAAATACAATTGCGTGCGGAAACCTCAATGTGCAAAAGTGAACTTCTTAGGTGACTTCGGACTTATTACTATGAATAAATGGTAATATACAAGAAAGTATACAATAAAATTTCAAATATTAGAAAATTCCATGGGGAAAATATGTGGTGCACTAATACGCCATTTTTAACCCATTGCCTTTTCGCAGGTATTTCTGAATTAGCTTACTAACCTTAAGGACAAATCACAGACACAAGTTTCTTGGCACATATAAATTTAACAGTTCTCGAATTATACAGGATGTTAATGAACGACACTGAAATATTTCCAGAGGAAGTGGAGATACCTTAAGTAGAGGGCTGTTCAACAAAGAATGATCATAATTTTTTACTGTCATAATTTTTACACTAAAATTCAATCTCATTATATTCTGTTAGTTTAATATGAAACAAACACGCCGTAGTAGTTTTATTGTTGGTACTCCTGGTTCCCGCCTGAGAGAACCGGATAGCCGGACTGAATAGTGCATCCTACACACGGCTAGTGTGAAAGAACAATTAATTTCCATTAATTTTACCTAAGAGTGGTCCGAAATATAAAGCCCGGGCCTTAAAGTGCTTATAGCATAGTAAGTCGCCATTAAGGTAGTTGTCTCATGTGTTTATGAGAACTCCTAGTGATTTACTGGAAGAAACACGAGTCAGTTGGAGAATTTAATGTCCTGTTGCCACGTTGGCCATAGTAGCTCAAATCGCTGGAGCGGCTTGACGGAAACCAGAGTATCCGTGATTCAAATCCCGGCTATGGCATTGAACTTTTCAGTGTGGCTATACCCTTTCATAGTGCGTCCTACACACGGCTAGTGTGAAAGAACAATTAATTTCCAATGGTTTTGTTTAGTTTAATTGACATTTTTGGTAGGCATATCCCATAACGTCACATCGCATGTCTCTCCGCACATACTGTATAGAAATCTTTTACCTTCCTTTCTGGATAAGTGTTATTCCCTAAAATTTGTTTTCCCTCTCCGAAAAAAATATATTCCGGAACAGAAAGCACCGTTTCTTCGTATCCGTTTTAACTTTGTGGAACGTAATTAGTCAGAAGCAGAGGAACTACGTTTTAATATAACTTCAAATATGCTGATGAGTTTTCTACATAAGTCAAATTATTGCAACCGTAAAAAATCATGGTATAAAACCGCTTCACATAAATTAATACTCCCAATACAATTATAAATAAAATATAAAGTATAGATTTTAATATACCATACTTTAAAAGCGGATCAAAGTCTCCTAACCCCATTCCCTGGTATTCATAGTCAGACTTGGTCCGGACCAACTTGCTGCTTCCGGTGGGCAAACGGTGGACCATCGATTTTCTTATTCATAAACCGGGATTAGCGATAGTCCGGGGACCAAACATGTTGGTTCGGCTCAACTTTTGGTCCACCTCCGAGAGGTAGATTACAGGCAACATGCAACATCTTTGCAATGTAGACGACAATGAATTGATAGATGTAGCTGTGGTGCGTATAATTGATGAAATAAGACGACAGAGGATACTTATCTACCAAGAATAGAAGTTATTGCAAAGTACGACCTAAACTTCAAAAGTAAATACAGGTTTAGTAAAGCGAACGCCAGAAAGCTGATAGAAATGATTCCTCCAAACCTGTACATCAGAGACGATAACCGAGGCCTGAGTATCTCAATTCCATTCGGTATCATGAAAAAGGAGGATATCAAGATAACAGTGCTGACCTGCACGGTATTAGTCAGGCATCAGTATTCCGAAATTTCAGCAATCTGGTTATAAATTTCTCTCCATACCTCTTCCTTTCTCATATTTGTATCATTTTCTATAATGTTCATTCTTTTTTGGACTAGAGAAAACATTAGTCTTCCTCTGACCAATTGATACCACGCTTCTTCATATTATCCATATTCACAGCACATCCAGATCACCAAACTTTGTTACCGAACCTCAAACAGCAGCAGCAACCCTAGAATGATTAAGAAACAGCTGTGAAACTACCACAGCGATTTATAAACTTGTAGATAAGCTGTAGTTTGTTTAGCACTCTATGGAACTCGCGCATGCGCAGAACTTTTCTACGTCGTGTAACATTTGCTGCGTGTAGGTCCACGGCTTTACTTGATCCGAGGCTTTTTATACTCTATGAGTACCGAAAAGTTACATCACCTTTGATCTGGACCAAGTTAGTCGGAAAATAGTCTAGACCAGAGTGATAACTATGAATACGGTCCATAGAAATTATCCCTAACATTTGTGATTGTAAACATTTAATAGCTGTGAAAACACTTACAAGATTTAAAACGAAAAACATGGGTAGTATTCAATAGGTAATTGATTCATGAGTAGTTCACCCCAGTCGTAAATAATTTTATTTTACAGCAAATTATAAGAACTGTTGTGTGAGCTTTCTCAAAAAATAGCTACTTCCTAAGCTCCTTATGTACTGCATGCATCCAACGTTTTCATTTTAAAACTTTTAAGTATTTTTTAAAACTAATAAAAATTCAGAATCGCAAATTATCAGGACATCTCTGTGGGATTAGGTCCTATGAAACCACATGAAGCTAGGAGAAACTATTTATATCCTTTAATCGTTTTTAAAACATGTTATATTAAACAATTTTCAATATTTTTATTTTAATTATTAAAAATTGAAAAAACGCTGTTCCTCTATCTGTCTATTTTTTTCGTCCAGTTCTCAGCTATGTTTAAAGTTTAAAAGAATTTCAAATATTATTCCTACGAAGGCTGTTCAGTAAAGAATAATCACAATTTTTTTTGACAATGTACCTTTACTCATAGTCATAATTTTGATAATCCTTCTCAAAACAGTCTCCCCTGAATGCGATGCACTTGTCCCAACGTTTTTGCTAATCTTCAAAGAAATGCTGGAAACCATTTTTGAGAGATCCTTCAAAATCGCCTCCGCAGCCTTCACCAGTGCTTCTGATGATGGATAATGCCTCCCATGATGGCATTTCTTCAAGTTAGGGAATAGAAAAAAGTCACATGGGGCTAAATCCGGACTATAGGGAGGGTGAGGGATGCACTTCACGTTAATTTTTACAAGATATTCAGCAATAACATTGGCTATATGCAGCCGCGCATTATCGTGGTGCAGCATCCAGCCTGCTTCACGGAAATGTAGTCTTTTCGCCTGATATATACTTGCAATGTTCTTTGGATATCCCTGTAGTATTGTCCAGTTACTGATGTGTGTGCAGATACAACATGCTGATAAACCATTCCATGAATATCAAAGAATGAGATGACCATAACTCTCCCAGCAGAAGCAACCACTTTTGCTTTCTTGGGGGTTAGTGATGAAGGAGATTTCCACACTGAGCTTTGCTGTTTGCTCTCAGGATCAAAATTATGTAGCCAAGTTTCATCAGCAGTGATTACGTTTAAATGAAACTCCGAATCTTCCTCTAACATCAACTTTAACTGCATGTTACCTCCATTGCAGCGGTAGGCGCTACTGAACATGTCTGAACTTGCTTGGTTCTCACAGGCGGGAACCAGCACTGGCGGTAAACTACTACGGCGTGTTTGTTTCACATTAAGCTAACAGAATATAATAAGATTGAATTTTAGCTCGAAAAATTATGACCGTAAAAAATTATTATCATTCTTTATTGAACTTCCCTCGTAGAAAATTCAAGGCATCATTTCATCTGTCATGAAAGTATCTCAAACGTATCATATTTTAATCAAAATTCTTAATGTCACTTTTGAGAGCATCGGCGCTTCCAAAAGTTTTTCCGTGTAAAAGGTAGTTTGGTGTAGAAGGGCTTCTATGCAGGCGGCTCAGTATTGCAATGTCATCCAGTTTTGAGATATGTTTAAAGCTGGAAGTTCCAAAGCTCAACGTGAAGTTAGTTTTAACATTTTTTTCGTGGAAGGGGTTATCGTTAAGTTAGTTTAAACTTTTCCATATATAGCGTACTTTTTGATGATGGGGGCGGGTTCTTGAAAACGAGTTTATATTGCACACTCATCCAGTTCTGAGTTATGATTAAAGTTCATCAAGAAAATAGTCCAAGTTTGACTACAAAATGTGCACCAAACAGCTGAAAGCGAGTTAAGAAAAACGTTTTAAAATAGTTTTGAACATTTCAAATTGATTAAAAAATGTAGTATGAGGAGAGGTTTAAAGAAGTTTATGCATTTTACTACAAGAGAATTACTGTGATGTGATCACAATGACCAGCTAATATCAAGAGTTTATCGTACTAGAATAGGCAGAAGTTGTTGAAATTGTGGTAGCTCGATGCGTGGTAGAGACCTTCAGCGACAATGATAGCACAATGATATCTAATGCAGCAGCTACGTTTTGTGCGTGGGTTGATGTAACTGGCCCTGCCAAGTCCAAGATATCTCTACATCCTGTCTCCTAGTACACCGTCTGCGGCCTGCGTTACGGTCAACCAAAATTTGGATGCTGACAGTTGGATTATTTGTGATCTATAGTTTCAACTGTAGAAAGTGTGGGTTAATAGGGCACTGAATTACCTACCTTATATCTAATGAAAGTTCTTTCACGGGCCTTATGCATGTAGGCTGAAGATAGAAAGTTGAATTTTTCCAGTCTGATACGACTTTTCTATTCTGTTAACTTACTAACTCTAAATGTCTTTGTATAACAGGACTACTGATAAATTGGAAAACTCTTTTCAATTAGTTTTGTTTACCTGCCAGACACTCAAGAGTTGTTAAGGCTAATTATATTGTAAACACCTGCGCGCGTTTAGTAAATAGTACATTACTTTCTACATAACCTGAATTAAATGTTTTTTTTAATTATTTGCCAATTAAACAATTGAATGGCTATAAGCGTGCCTTATCATTTTAAAGTTGCACTTCAGCAATGTAAGCGTTTTATATAAAGAAACATAGAGTATTTCAAGCTCTTATGTAAAACATCAAAAGATAAAAAGTTTGTGAGTTACGGAATTAAACCTCTACACACTGTGACCAGTTGTGATGTGTTGTACCTCCCTTCATTTGATAACTAAGATCTTTACCTCCTTCGCAAAGTCTACAGTCTCTTAATAGGTAAATAATCCTTAAACTCCTCGATTCCCTGATTAAAGTGTTTAATAACAACTACGACAGCTTCACAACCATATGAAAAATGAGATACTATTCCCCCCCCCCCTCTCTCTCTCTCTCTCTCTCTCTCTCTCTCTCGCTTATTGACATACTCGATCGGCCCCTTTGCCGATGCGGTATGTTGATCGCATTATAAGAAATGTCATTCAACGTTTACATGCTATTATAAATGGTATATTATGTTAAATTACTTTACGGGCTCTCCGCTGCGCCAGAGAACCGAAACTCGCTGAGGAAATGGTGCAGGCAGAGGCGTACTGAAGTCCTTACCTCTAAAACAGGAAGAATCTCTGCCCCCCACTCTCTCTCTCTCTCTGTCTCCCCTCTTTCTTTTCATTAGACAAATGAACCATAATATTTTTCTTGCACTTTTAACTCACCACGCTGGAATTTTCAGGTCAAAATAAGGAGTATCACTCAATTGCAGTTGTCTACCTGAAGTTCAGTATTGGCCGTGTTCACGTTAGGTAATTTGTTGAGCTAGTATGTTTACCTATAGCAATTTTTGAGACGATTACTCTAAAATGACACCTATTTCGTCTAATTTATTGTCTCTTAAAATTGACCTAGAATGTTTCTCGTCAAACGTGAAACGGAAAGTTCAAATTTATTAACGATCACAGGAAACGACTCACTATGACATGAAAATTGTAGTGAGGCATACCTTAAGACCTAGAAAAGTAATAGGGCATATTTTTATGTAACAATAAGATATATGCTGTCTTTTTTTAAGGGAGCGGGATTTTGGTGCATCTTTGCCAGCACAATTTCCCGGGCGACTCACGGTACTCCCGCGCAGTTGAGAGAGCCCGCGAATACGTTACCATATATTTTACATAATCCAATCACAAAAACATCCATGAAATAAAAGCTCTCCAGTATATAACTTTTGATTTTAGTAAAGAAAATATTCCTTTTTCCATTTAAGACGAGCAAGACCTTGAACATTTATGTATGTTGTAGATTTAAAAATGAAGCGGTTAAGCCTCGGTATGCCCAAAACTGCTTGTTAGTACGAGGGGTGGTATTAGAGGACGGGGTATTAGGAGGAGACTGCCATATCCAGAGTGCTCTACAAATCATTCCACATAAAGGGTTTTGGAATTTGCTGTTGGACAACATCCATTGTCGAAGGACAATGGATAATATAATATAATATAATATAATATAATATAATATAATATAATATAATATAATAATAATAATAATAATAATAATAATAATAATAATAATAATAATAATAATAATAATAATAATAATAATAATAATAATAATAATAATAATAATAATAATAATAATAATAATAATAATAATAATAATAATAATAATAATAATAATAATAATAATAATAATAATAATAATAATAATAATAATAATAATAATAATAATAATAATAATAATAATAATAATAATAATAATAATAATAATAATAATAATAATAATAATAATAATAATAATAATAATAATAATAATAATAATAATAATAATAATAATAATAATAATAATAATAATAATAATAATAATAATAATAATAATAATAATAATAATAATAATAATAATAATAATAATAATAATAATAATAATAATAATAATAATAATAATAATAACATTAAGAAACTATTAATTTCAAAAGGTAATGTTTTCTATTAAATTTTGGAGACAAATTTCTTAATCAAATGCAGTGCTTCCTCCAAGTAGTAAAAGAAAGAGAGGAACACGCGAATCAAATCTACATTCCTTATACACTCCTGGAAATGGAAATAAGAACACATTGACGCCGATGTGTCAGACCCACCATACTTGCTCCGGACACTGCGAGAGGGTTGTACAAGCAATGATCACACGCACGGCACAGCGGACACACCAGGAACCGCGGTGTTGGCCGTCGAATGGTGCTATCTGGGCAGCGTTTGGGCACCGCCGCCGTCAGTGTCAGCCAGTTTTCCGTGGCATACGGAGCTCCATCGCAGTCTTTAACACTGGTAGCATGCCGCGACAGCGTGGACGTGAACCATATGTGCAGTTGACGGACTTTGAGCGAGGGCGTATAGTGGGCATGCGGGAGGCCGGGTGGACGTACCGCCGAATTGCTCAACACGTGCGGCGTGAGGTCTCCACAGCACATCGATGTTGTTGCCAGTGGTCGGCGGAAGGTGCACGTGCCCGTCGACCTGGGACCGGAGCGCAGCGACAAACGGATGCACCCCAAGACCGTGGGATCCTAAGCAGTGCCGTAGGGGACCACATCGTCACTTCCCAGAAAATTAGGGACACTTTTGCTCCTGGGGTATCGGCGAGGACCATTCGCAACCGTCTCCATGAAGCTGGGCTACGGTCCCGCGCACCGTTAGGCCATCTTCCGCTCACGCCCCAACATCGTGCAGCCCCCTCCAGTGGTGTCGCGACAGGCGTGAATGGAGGGACGAATGGAGACGTGTCGTCTTCAGCGATGAGAGTCGCTTCTGTTTTGGTGCCAATGATGGTCGTATGCGTGTTTGGCGCCGTGCAGCTGAGCGCCACAATCAGGACTGCATACGACCGAGGCACACAGGGTCAACATCCGGTATCATGGTGTGGGGAGCGATCTCCTACACTGGCCGTACACTTCTGGTGATCGTCGAGGAGACACTGAATAGTGCACGGTACATCCAAACCGTCATCGAAGCCATCGTTCTACCATTCCTAGACCGGCAAGGAAACTTGCTCTTTCAACAGGACAATGCACGTCCGCATGTATCCCGTGCCACCCAACGTGCTCTAGAAGATGTAAGTCAACTACCCTGGCCAGCAAGATCTCCGGATCTGTCCCCCATTGAGCATGTTTGAGACTGGATGAAACGTCGTCTCACGCGGTCTGCACGTCCAGCAAGAGCGCTGGTCCAACTGAGGCGCCAACTGGAAATGGCATGGCAAGCCGTTCCACAGGACTACATCCAGCATCTCTACGATCGTCTCCATGGGAGAATTGCAGTCTGCATTGCTGCGAAAGGTGGATATACACGGTACTAGTGCCGACATTGTGCATGCTCTGTTGTCTGTGTCTATGTGGCTATGCTTCTGTCAGTGTGATCATGTGATATATCTGACCCCAGGAATGTGTCAATAAAGTTTCCCCTTCCTGGGACAATAAATTCTCGGTGTTTCTATTTCAATTTCCAGGAGTGTATGTGTCTCCCTTATGAAAAGACACATATTTAAGATATTGCAGCATTTATACGAATGTCAAATATATATGTCGTGTTGCTAATGTACATGTACTATTCAGAAATAAACCTAAAAATATTTTCAAATTAAAATTTTAATTAAGGAACATGTAACAAAAGGTTAAAATAAAGTATAGAAAATATTCTGAAAATGGTTAATACCATGATAATTATTTTACTAAAGTCTATATGATCGTTCTGTAAAATGAAAATAAAGCAAGAATTTTTTCCGCAAAAATGATGTTGCGTTAAAAGATTCGGCTAAAACTTTTGGAATTTTACACTTTAAATTTGCATATCTTATATATGAAATTGTTATTCATTACACCTTTCGCTGTTTATTAATATAATTACCTCACACCATCCCCACATACACAGAGTCTTACCTGTAGTTGACTTCTAGAAATAGTTATTTATTCAGCGGACATTTGTTTTTCGGTAAAATATTTTGTTTTATTTTCTGAGAGTGCTACACTTTCTCTCTCTTTCTAAGCACCGTAGAAATGAAAAAAGTTTAATAATTTCATTTCCCATTTGCTGAATCGTAGCAAGTAATAGAACCACAAACGTTTACAACGGTCGTAAGCAATACAGGATTATATGTGGTGTGGGGCTCTTATGCTGTGAGTTAACAACACCTAAATCCTGTCTATTGCAGAGGAACATTTCCGTGCTCCTACCCATAATCTGTATTACTATTCATATCCCGTATAAAACGTGTGGTGGTCTACTCAGATTGCAAAAAGTTGCTGTGCCTGGAGCTTATGCTACTGTACATACCAACAAAAGAAGATAGCATAGTGCGAAATTTCAAGCTACGCTTACCACACACGTGAACTTGTTTTCCTTGCTAACCGCAAGATATGACGCATGGATTATTATATGTATTAGGAGAGAAACCTCAAACTTCCTCTGCCTTCGCTTACCGCTATCGCCCTACATACACGTGTGAGTTGTGGAGTGAAACAGAATACTGTTTCCAGTAAACGAATTTTACTGGAGTGACTGACCGGCCTGATAAGCCGTGAAGCGTGAACAAATGACTGCGAGCTTCTGTGTCCTTCCAAACTGGATAGTTAGTCTCACAAATGTAGAGGAAACAAGACGTGATTTTTTATCTGAGCCAATAAAATACTGCCAATCCTCCTCTCAGCCCATATCCGAAAACGTAATGAGCTTTTCCACTAACGAAGAACAATGTCCGGATTCCCCCCACTTCGTTTTACATACTCCCTGATTAGTTTGAGCAAGTTTTGTGTTAACACTCAGTACGTGGTTGGTCCCGTGGCTCAGTCGATAGAGCCTGCTGTGCAAGGGTCCCGGGTTCGATTCCCGGCTAGCGGTCGGGATTTTTCGCCAACCATCTTCCCTACAGTCTGGAAGTATGAATGAGATGATTTAAAACATAAAGTACAAGCCATCCAACGTATACGAGTTAACACCATTGAAATGTTCCAAAGGAGAACGGCCGCCGATGTGACCACTGCAGTTAAAAGCTGGGTATAAATGGAACAAAAAAGAAAACTCTGCACGTGAATCCACCCTCTGACCTGTTTTATCATTCGTTCATTCAGTTGGCCGTTGAGTATCTAAGAGCGTTCCCAGCACGAATGACTTCCCACTGTCGGAATATTAAATGCAGGGCATGATAGAACAGTATTTCAGAGAGTTGTATTTTGGTAATGAGAAACAAGAATTGTAACAGTTTTAGTAATGATTTAAAAACATTCCATACATATATCTGTATGAATAAATGTATGTTTAACTCAATGCAGTATAGAAAAAGTAACAGTGAATGCCCACAAGTATCCTTTCCATACAAGCAGAGGACCTTTATGAAAAATAAAAAACATATTTAGAGAGCATCTTTTAGGGAAAATTAGAATATTGTCCCATCCCAGTATGCTTAAACATAGCTGCTTATGTTTCGCAAGTGAATATAGTAAATAAAAGCAAAATATACCTCCAAAACTTTAATATCTCTATTTATAAATAAAACACAATCTCACCGAAAAATCCATCGTAATTTTCCTGTATATACACTCAGAAAACAACTGTGAAAAACCTGAAAAACAGGAATCACTTTACAGAAAATGACATAAACAGCTATTAAAACGTAAGTCATATCGGACGATGAATGGATTGGCTGAAATATGTAAGTAATGCTCAAATGAGCCCAGGATCCATAGAGCTCACAGTTACTCGACATTCTTCTTTCAGGATAAGGGAAAACCCAGGACAAAACCTTATCCAGATAACTAGCACTGTCCGAGATTCGAACTAGGAACCTCTTAACTATGAGGCAGATACGATCAATAAGTTTGTAAGAAGTACTGCCAAATATATATATAGGTCATTGTATTAAGTTATCAACTGAAAGTTTCATAGTTATGAACAAGAACATATCAGGTTCTCGTTCAGTGTTAAGTGCCCTTGATAGGAAAGAATGACAAGATGAACCTGCTTGTTTATCCAGAAGTTGCGAAATGCTTTATGAACAAGCACAGGCGTTCCCATTGCCATAAGGAATGTAGGAGTTAGAAAGGTCGAAGGAATTAAAACCATCTATTCATTTTTCTTCTTACCTTCCTATTATCGCTTTTGCTTTAAGGATATTTTTACGGATGAAATGAAAATCATTAGGTATAAGTAGTGATACTCAAACATATGCGAAATAAAAGAAGCAGAATGTGCCTCCATCTACCTTTCGACAGGTTGTGACGCATTCATGGTACTGAAAAACAAACATGTCCAATTTTTGGCTACCAGAATGAGTGAAGGGTAAGTGCTATATGCACAAAACGAAAGAGGTTGGAGCGACAAGGGACTTCACCAGGTCATAAGAATCAAGGTTGGGCATCGCTGGGTGTTACGACGAAGAGGATCACCTCGCGCACTTATATTTACATAGACTCATTGATGCTAAAAGCCTCGGGTGCTTCGTACAGTTACAAACGCTCCATGGTTCATCCGAAACCAGCAGCTTCATCATGAGTTTGGTCTTTTACCCGTTCACCAATACATCCGACGCCTGGCACGTCCATTCTTTTACCATCTCCAGGAGGTCCCTGGAGCTGTTACGTACCGTCTCGGCTGTCGCACTCGCCAGCCAACTCGCCTGAAGCGCAGACTGCCCCAAGATCTTCTCCTGAGTGACGTCTCCAGCACAGACTCAGACACGTGATTACTACCATAAGACTTTAAGTTCTCAATTTGTGTTACAGTTATCCTCCATATTTAGTTAGAGGAGTCGTTCATGGCTACCTCCATTGTTATGTGTCCTGTTCCTATGTATCTTATAACAAACATCTGTAAAGCATAATTGCTGATCGATGGATAAAAAAAAAAAAAAAAAAAAAAAAAAAAGCCTCAGGAGGAAGAGATGAAGTGAAGGAACCTCAGAGGCTAAAACAGGCCACAGAAACGCTTATAAATCTCTAACAGCTCCAGTCTCGAAGTTCTTCCCACTGCTGGAGCTGCTTAACGGGGCGGGGGGGGGGGGGAAGGTCAATGAACGACTCGTCAACCAAGTAGCCCTATAGTGTCAACGGGGGTACTCTTTCCTTTGAGCAAGCACTTGCACCATCTCTGCGTCACTATCATAAAACATGAAACCTAGAATCACACCTGAAAGATGATAAGGAAATGAAATGAAAGGGAAGTGATGAAAAAAATCGGTAGATGAGATAACACCCCAGTATTCCCTACCGACCACAGAAAACCACGGAGGTCAAAGTGAGCGCTCGAACCTGCAACCTCCAGGATGAGAGCTCCCCATGTGACCGCAGAGCCATCTTGCACAGAGTACTAAATAGTAGTGATTTATTGTCAAACAGGATATAGCAAGGGCAAAGGAAGGTTTTAACAGAAGTGCCATTTTCTGTGAATCTTATGATGACACGTTAAGGAAGAATTTAGTGAACTGTATGAATGGTACGGTAATTTAACCGTTGCTAAACACTGAAAAAATAACTATTTTATTTTAATACAAACATTGAGTGCTTGAGGAAATATAAATAGGTACTAAAGCGGTTTAAAATATGTAGGCGAAACAACATCAATGATGAAACTCGCTGGAAGATATACCTACTGGAAGGAGCAAATGACGTTTGAGTAAGAAGTGCATATGACATACTAATTTGAACTGATTACAATGGGGAGAGAAGTGAAGCATCCAAATGTAATGAAAGAGGACTGTTAATTCCAAAGATATGGACAGAAAATGTCCTTCCTCTTACTTTTACTCACAGCATGGTGTTCCGTTGTTTGTGAGGTATTTAAAATGTTACGATTACCAATTTATAAATTTTCCAGAAATGAATATATTACACTGAGCTTTCTGATTCGGTATTAAAAATACAGCTGCAAGATTTGATATATATAGATTTGATATATATATTTGATATATATTTGACATATATATATATAAATTCGTGCTATGATTATGCATTTTGAAATACAAATTTAAATTATTTTAATTAGAATTAATACGTATTTTCAATAACACATATATGTTTATACTTTTACTGCATTATCTGAAATAGATTATGTTTACCATATTTAAAAAAGAGCTTCAAGAAATGTTGGAAAGCCCCAAGAAATATAAAAACAAACCACAAATATGACAGATCATTTAAATGTACATGCTTAGGCTTTCACGGCCAGCGATAATCCAATAGAATGTATTTCCTATTCTCCTGACGTTTCGCTCATATCTCCGACGAGCATCTTCAGAGGATTCAAGATAGGTACTTTCTGGAACTACCAGCTTTCAGCAAGTACCTAGCTTGAATCCTCTGAAGATGCTCGTCGGAGATATGAGCGAAACGTCAGGAGAATTTTGATCCTCACGGCCCACAAGCCCTGGAAATACATTCTGTTAGATCATTTAAATGTCAGATAAGTCTCTCATTTTTACTCCGATATTAGAAACATTTACACGAAGTCTCTAGAGAATGGATTAAAAAGTATTTTTGAAATTTTTACCTCATTTACCCACATTTTACCGAGCTGTAATTTTAAACAACTTGCAATTTCGTTCTTTAATGATATGTATGATTGAAATTTCATGAACATTTTCAAAAACTTACCTTTTCCTCTTTTTAGTCTATAAAATAGTGTAAGGCTTCCTTAATCCAAAAAATGCTTAGGTAGCACCCACAAGCAATTTTTAAATGCTTTAATCTATTTGAAAGTTACGTGAATGCTAGTGTTAGATATGAATTCTAATTCTTTATTCTTGTTTCCTCGCTATTGAAAATGTCGACATTTCTCTTCATTTAAAATGCTCCTTACGTCGCAGTTTTAGTGTTAGATTAATGCAACTTGCTACACACCTTCATAGAAATACAGTGAACAGAAATTGCCCTGGGTTTTATTGTGAAATGTATTTAAGCACAGTTTCTTTACTCCAAAACACAAAACTTTCAAATTGTGGGGAAAAAAGCCATTTTCATAGCTTTAAAAATTTTTGGAGCCTGCAGTTAATGAGACACGGAGAAACCTAAGGAAAATTCAAAAAATGGATGTTTTGGAAACTTGATGTTAAAATACTGGACCAAAGTTTAAGTTATTTTTTCGCAAGGGACTTTTTAGGTAACATAACCAAAAATAAATAAATTTGACCATATTTTCCAAATTGTCAAAGTGAAATTGACAAAATTTGGGCTGTATCATATTTGCACTACTTTACATCTGTGGTATTAATCTTAAAAAGCTGGAGCTATTAGTTCAGAATTTCAAATTTTCAGTCATAGGTATCGTAATATATACGATAGTCATAGCTTTCACTATAATTTGTACATACGTAACTGTACTTCATCTCAAATTAGAACGATTCTGTTGTAATAATAGGGGAGGCGAGAAATAGAGACAGAGATACTTTAACGGAACACTTAGGAAAATCCATATAGGTGGTGTCTGACGGTAACCACGAATGTTCTTCCACCAATCAGCAGCCTCTCACTCGCCTCCTATATGTTTACAGCAGGATCTTTTTAGTTTGAAACAGATTATAGTAAGAAGTGTTATGCTTTTTATATCTACCGCCTAAGGCGCTGAATGGTTGATGTATCCTTCTAAGTTTGCCAGAAACGGAAACCATGTATCTATGAAATAGCAATTATCTCGTAAAAAAGATGCTAAGATTTTCGTCCCAACCTGCATATAATACACAAAAAAAAACTTTACTCAAGAAGCACGTGACAACGTTTTGAAAACGTAACATAAAAGCGATAAAATATGGCACAGTTTTCCTATATGTACCCTTAAAATTGTCTTTATCCTGATAATTATGATTATTATTTCGGATTACAAAATTTGTTTTCGTGCAACTGAAGGTCGTATATAAAAGGTAAATGACCGACTACAAGGTTTCTAGGTGTGAGCCAATTCACGCTATTACGGAGCCTAGGTGAATCACTCCATCAGGTTCAAGTTCAGCGCATTTTTCTCGCTCGCCCAAGGGACCGCAGAAAATAACTATTTGTTGTGGGTGTCGCCGTACGAGGGCGTGTATTTGGTGTACGCTGACGATGAACTGCATGGTTGGCTTAAACTGTTCTCATACAAACCCAAGTACTCCGAGGTTTTAATGTTGGCAAAACAACATAACACTTGAGCGTGTCATTTAGAATCCCCAATTTACACATTCTCTCTTTTGTATCTTTCGCAGGTCCTTGATACATCCTTTAGATTTCCCTGTAATCTCACGCACATTTCTGACGACGGATGTCTGTGAATCGCTCAGTTCAGTCGAATTTCCTTTATGCTTGTTTCATTGATACTAGAAGTCTCATTTTCAACCGGTTCTCGTAGCTTTTCGTGTTACCTCCTCACGCTTATAAAAATGGAAAGCGTAGAAGTGTTCAGTATTTATTGTTGGAATAATTTAATCGTGCAATTTCATTTTTAAAATCTTTTACATTATTCCTTATAATTGTTTATCTATCCCACACTATTTCATCGATTACCTTATTGCTACCTTGGCTTACATGATACCCTGGTCTTCTGCTCTGCCAAGTAGCTCTTAACCTCCATGCCTTCTTGTTACTTAATTAGTGCCTTTCCTCCCCACATTTTTCTTTTACGTTCTGTAAGAACTCACCAATACTCTTTACCTTCTTTTCCTCCTTTCCTGTTAATACTTTTATAGCTACTATACTCTTCTCTACTTTCTCCCATTTTTCCTACCAAACCTTTTTTTCTCCATATTGCTTAAATCCTTGCATTCTGTTACATAGTGTGCCATGCCTTCTTTTTCACCACACAATTCACAAATTCCCTTTCCCCTACCTCTTACCTCTCTTAGGAATATTGTTCCTGTTCTCATCCCAGCTAACCCTTCTCTCTCTTGCGTAATCTACGTAAGCATCTCGTCCCCAATTTCTTTTTATTTGTTTGTAAAATTGTAATGAAGTTCTTAGCATTGGCCTTTTCACATGCAAATTTAAAAAAGAAAAGGAAAACGGAATAAATGAAGTAAGTAGGTTTAAACATATGAAAGTGTGCTCTGATATTACCGAGCAGGATGCCTCAGGTGGTTTCGTCTTTGGCCTGCATTCGGGGAGGTCCGGTTTCGATTCCGGTGGCCAACCTACCTGACCTAGGGTTTTTCCAGGGTTTTCCCAGGTCGGCAGGCGAATGCTTCTTTTTTGTAATTTACGTCCTCCAACGTTAAGTCATATCGGACGATGAATGAAATGATACTTAAATGAGCCCGGGGTCCATGGAGCTTAGAGTTACCTGACATTCGTCTATCAGGATAAGGGAAAACCCCGGAAAAACCTTATCCATGTAACTCATCCTCCGAATTTACTGTCCTTCCATTTCATCTCCATTATCATTTTATGTCGTCTCTCATCTGGTGGTCTCTTTCATGGTAGAAGTGCCGGCGGGTGTCTCGGTGGTGCATGGCAGGATGATAAGCTCTGAGTGAACCACTTCCTCCTCCGGTGGGTCGGTTGCCGTTCTTCGAACCGCTGTAGGAGGGAATGTCCGTGCCATCTAAGGGAAGTTTTCATCTAAGTAATATGTAGGAACCCTTCCCTCTGCACTGTCATGTCTCCCTGGGACGACCGCCCTCTGTTTCCTCTCTCCTCATCGTTCCTCCCGGGGTGCCTCACTTGTGGACATAGGTACAATATATCCATAGGTACAGTAAACCTAATACTCTGATTCTAATCTTGGGTACATTCACAGATTAAAATGTTCATTGATAAGATCTTGAAAGTGAGTTTTACTGTAACTGTCATTATTATAATTAGGCCTCTTTTATGCATAGCATTTCATGCCATGATGGGATGCGACAGGACAGCTGCATTATATTTTATAGCGTACAACCACAAAACACTTCGAATGGCCTTTCAGACCGTACGGCACATATGACAGTTCCATGATCTCATGGCTCTGTTTATGCACGTCCTATTACCAACAGCTAGATAATAAAACTTTAATAACACAAACACAGAGCAGTAGTTAGGATTTTTCATTTTCGTTTCAAATGTCGTGAGAGTTCACGTCTTTCACACATTTACCGAGTATGGATACCAAACATTTTAGAAGAAATTTTAATTGTGGGCTCCAATTTGGGATGTAGCGTCTGAAACAAATGTAGAAATAGGCTGGCAGAAGTAATTATTCACCAACAATACAGAGGACGATGAGTCACATGCATAAATACACCACTAAAAATGTTTCGCGTCATTCCTTTTACACAACTTGAAATCGTATACAGAAATTGGGCCTACTGAATATTTGATTCTGACCATAAAAATTGGTTGAAATAAGAAACATCACTTTGGAAGTGGCCTCTATGCTAAGAAGTTAATATACAAGTCTTCAACCACACTAACAAAATGTTGAATACTATTTAGAGCACTTAAGCTTTGGAACTGTGAGCCATATAAATATGGGATTCTTCACAATAGCATCAAAGCGAATTACTTTGTGCGTTCGTGATATTAGTTTCCAAAATAAATATATATTTCAAAGAAATACTTGCGTCTATGGCTGTAAGAGTTCAGATGTTGAAATCCAGTACACGATTAATTAGACTTATTTTTATTTTGTTTACTGCTCATCTATATTAAGTAGAAGTGGTATTGAATTCCACTCAAAAATTGTATGCTGAGACTTTAAGGGAAATACACACGCGATATACATAAACAGCATAATTCAAAAATGAAAATTTTCCAAAGTTGCAACGCGAGGAGTTTCAAGAAAATTACTCACACCAAACTCTCGTTTATATGAAATATTACATTTCCCCAAAGATTACTCTTAACAATTTAATTAAAATACCACATATTAAATATATTTACATAAAAATCAAAGGAACATTCTGGGAATATCCTGAAAACGCTCTTCAACCGCAATGCATTTTGATTAACACATAAATCTAGTAAAGATTAAGCAGTAGAATGGAATGTACTTCACAGTAAATGTGGAACTCCTTAAAATGTAACTATATAAAATTAATTTTTGTGGCATAAGGTATTTCTGAGATCTCCTTAATGATTAGAATAGTTCAATACGTTGTCGTTATTTTAAACCCTTGTTACTGTTCAAGGCCAACATGTTAAATATTTGACTCCACATTCCTTTGCACCTGTAGCAAAACATGCAAATGTCTGCAAAAGTCTATCTGAATTAAGTAGATATAACAATAAACTTACGTAAGAATAGTTATAGCCACTAATTAACGATAAGGGATGGTGAAGTTTCTGTAAAGGTAACACATTGACCATTGTCTCTTCTGTGATTTACTCTATTTTCAGCTTGATACATAATTGAATGTTTTAATGGACGACCAAAAATTACACCTACAGCTTAAACAGAAATCAGATGGATGGTAGAAGAATGTGACTATGCAACTCAATCCACATGTCCAGATTGACGACTGCACGCACTAAAAATGAAAAGGGCAACAATTCCGCGCTTTCGATTAAATCAACATTAAAGCAAATAGGAAGGAGACTACGCAATTAAGGTCATCCGCAGTATAGTACAATACTATGCGTATAAAAATTAGGGACATTTTAGGAGTGAGAGGTACAACATGACGTGAAAATGAGTAAAACTTCATCTTTTATAAATGAACAGGTTGTTTTATTGCATAGCATGTAAGACAGCATCGAATTAGTAAACAATTAGAAGAACATATTCTAATGTACTAGAGTTTGGTGCAATAGGTGTTAAAAGGACAATAGGTAAGCAAATAGGACTACCAGTAATGATAAGCAGGGGAAAAGGCACAATCATTTATTTATTAAAACTTATTTTGGTATAACCAAGCAGTAACCGGAACATAAAATAGCCATATGCCATATATTAAATTATTAATTACACTACTCTGTTTATAAGTGTAAGCAGTAAAAACCACTTCTTTAAATTTGCACCCTTAGTCCCTATGTGTTTCTTTAGGCAAACCTTATTATTACAGAAATTCCATCGTATTAATGAACAAAGCGCTGCGATAATACTGAAATTATCGATTTTCCAGTTATAAACTAATAGAGTTTCTCATTTGAGAGTTACACTTTACTAAGTAGTCACAATTCCGTTGTTACATGAAACAATCAACTGAAGACGTTAAGAAGGTGATATACATATTACAAACTTCCTCAGGCATGCTGGGTCCATTGGCTCAGAGCTCGAAGTATATGTGTAATACTAAGGCTAACTTATGAATAAACCATTGCCAATTACAAACAAATCAAATAAAAATAAGCGTAAAGTTTGATAAAGGCTTTCATTACAAATAAAAGTCATGTTGGGCCTTTTAGCTACATAAAGGCATACACAATGAAAATAGATAACTTAAGGCGCTATAAAATTATTATGTGTTTCAAACGGGAAGAGTTCTCGCCTGTAGCCAATCAGATGTGTTAGAGCCTTCACCGTTGCCACCTCGTTATCCCTACTCTTTTTATATTTCCCTCTGTCTCGCACACTTGCGAGTTTTCGTGGCGCTAGACGTAAGGAAACGCAAACTGAATTTTCCAAGGTTTTATAATAATGGAGTTGTTGAAATCACAATTGCAACACGAATATTGTATATTACACAGATGTTTTAAATATTTAGTTTAAAGTTAATTATAGTTTATGAATTACTTATTTTTCTAATCCAACGAAAATACCAGCGGTGCATACGTATAGCTGTGAATGTTACGTTAAGAGACAATTCGTCATTGTCATTTTCCTTAACGACTGAGTACTGCAAATTTATGATGATAGGTTCTAAAATCTCGTTACGTGCTATTTATTTCCAAAAAGTCGTCTTCTTGTGGTTTATTTGATGTCTCACGCGGTTTTCCTCATCTTGTTGTGTTCCTTGTCAATTTCTTCTTAAATAAGTTATTCAATGTCAGTCAGTTTAAAAATATTATTTCTGTTTGCAAAATAATCTGAGCCCATTTTAACTCTATTGGATTGTTCTAGCAATAGTAAGGGGGGAGGAGGGTGAGTCGCGTCTCATTGATCCAGCTGATACACTTTTTCATGGAAGAGTAACTGAATAATGATGGTTTCAACTCTCTTGAGTAGAGATTACGAACCATTCATAAACAAAGATATTATAATATGACCAGACACGTTCTGTCAGACTAACAATAAGTTTATTGTTTTCTCTCATCGAATTTAGCAAACACCTTGGCTTATTCAAAGTATATATTTCTCTTATCACGTGTTATCAAATGTTTACGTTTCAGTTCTGAGTAATTTCAGATATACGTTCACGCATACATGCCAACCAATAATGATATTCATTACAGTGCTTACGTCGCAATCCATTGTTATCTTATGATGGTATCTACTTTATTTATTTGTATTAGGAAAACTATTTGAGCTAAAATATGGGGTTTTTACGGTTATGTTAAATACATCACTCTCTCTTTCCTCATGGATCAGTTTTTGCAAAATCTAAATTTTTGTTTTAGCGAGAACAGTATTTATTAGAGATTCATTAATTTGCCGCTCATCGCACACCACATAGGGGGCATGCAGTACGACAGCATCGCAGGACTCCAATTGGTTGCTAGCTAGCAGCGCTCAAGGACAAACACCTTCTCATTTGAAACACATAATAGTTATTTTACTATAATAAGCATGAAACATATTTGTAGGTACGATTCTAAACAAATAGGCAAATGACAAACTTTAATACCAACACGCATAATAAATGACAGAATTAGTGTAACGCCAACTAAAGTGTTTCAAAAGCACTTTCTTTCTCTACCTGCTATAGAGAAAGGAAAGAAGGAGTTAGGATTTGCATATGATTGGACCTCGCAAATAGGACATTATTGTATTAGACATTCTCAGATTGTTCGGTATTTTCCTCGCACCTGGAAGTTTGCCCTATAGCAGTCTTCCATAAGCCCAATAAACCCAAACACCTCCCCGAAAGCTATCGTCCTATAAGTCTGTTGCCGACCCTCTCCAAGCTGTTTGAAAAAGTAAATCACCGCCGTCTTCTGTCTTACCTTAATCATAATCATGTTCTTCCGCCTTATTAATTTGGATTTCGTCACAAACATTCCACTACCCATCAGCTTTTACGATTAACTCAGTCAATTGTCCACGGCTTCGAGGCCCATCAGTATACCACGGCTGATTTCCTTGATTTGGCACAGGCATTCGACAGGGTTTGGCATGATGGTTTGCTCCTTAAGCTCTACCGCACCGGTCTTCCTAATTACTTATCACATCTAATCCACAGTTTCCTCTACGACCGCAGCTTTTCAGTACACATTGGTGGAATGCTTTCATCCCCACGTAATATTACCGCAGGTGTCCCACAGGGTTCTATCTTGGCCCCGACTCTATTTAATATATACATTTCTTTACGCTGATGACACAGCACAATATTATTCTCATGTTAATCTCAAGCACACACAAGTAGTGCAGCTCTCTTTAGATCGCCTAACTCACTGGTTCAGCACTTGGCGGATCTCTTTGAACCCTCAGAAAACTGAGGCTAAAATCTTCACTATTCGCAGATATACTCCACTACCTCTGTTGTGTCTCTACAGGAACAATGTCCCTTGGCTCCCCACTACAACTCCCGTTAAATACCTTGGAGTGCTTTTGGACTCTCGACTGACCTGGCGTACTCATATCGATCGTTTTATATCACTGGCCTCCGGGCGACTTTTAAAACTCTCACCTCTGTTGCATCGCCGTTCCAGCCTCGGCCTACAGTCTTCATTGTTACTCTACAAATCACTCGTTCGTCCGCTTATTACTTATGCCTGCCAAGTGTGGGGGGCCGCACACATATGTCGTCTGCGTCGTCTTCAGGTTATACAGAATCACTTCATGCGCATCCCTACCAACGCTCCATGGTCCATCCGTAATCAGCAGCTCCATCACGAACTTGGACTGATACTTCTTCACGACTACATTCGCAGGATCGCCCGTCGTTTCTTTTCCACGCTGCCAGAAGTTCCAGGAGCCGTGCATTATAACATCGGCGTCCGCACGCGCCAGCCCTCACGCTTGAAGAGGAGACTACCACAGGCTGAGTGATACATCTGATTCGAGTGATTCTAGTGCTTGATGTCTGTGTTACATCTTCAATATTGACATAATTTCTCTGAGAGAATTATTGGAGTTCTAACTTAATGTAGTTAGGGGGCGGCCTGTTAGCCTACCCCTGAGTGTTATTGTTCTTTAATGTATTGTTCTGTTACCTTCTTTTCACTCTGATCTGTAAAGCATTGTGCTGCTGATCGATCAATAAAAAATTATATAAAAAAAGATTGTTCGGCTGGTACACCTAGTGAATATTTACCCGAAAATGAGGCAAAATGAAAATATTTTAAATATTTATTTGCCCATTTGAACAACTTTTAACATTCTGCTGCATGATAAAGGCTCAGATCGGAACAATTAATTACTTCCCAGGACTTTTTGTTTTACCAGAAAACCATGGAGGAATACTAAACAGAACTGTTATCAGTAGCATGTAGTGAGTGTGTGTAAAAAACGTTGGCTGGTTGTTCAGCTGGCGAGGCCACGATAAGAACTAGGACGTTACATCATACCAAATATACGTAACTTGCGGATATACCAAGTTTCACTGTCACAACAGACCTATTCGAGATATCACTACTTACTATGTTTGGACAAAGAGTAAGCAAAATATCTAAATATGTGTACTGTACAATATTGCGTATAGAAGACAGAAATTATTATCAACGAACGTTTTACAAAGGACAAATTAAGGAAATTATTCAAGAAGAACAAATTAAGTTAATGCACCTATTAAATTGGATGAAAAACTGTTTAAGAAATAGAAAAATTGAAATGTTTGCTTTTCACTGTATTTATACTCTATACTTTCACTTGACGCCTTTCGTTTATTAATATTGACCATATTTATCACTCTATGTGGCCTTTGAAATACTTCTCACCATAGACTGTAATCCACAACAGTTTTTCTTAAATTTATTTTCAAAATTTTTCATTCTTAAATTGCGCCAGGTGTTAAAATGCCTGACCAATCAGCTTTTAATTTCCAGAACAGCTACATAATTGAATAAATAAATGAATTAACAAGCAAACACACAACGTCGAGTTCTTTAACGGCGCTGTCAATTATCAGGATCATATCAGCGTCGCCGAGTGCCGGAATTTCGTGCCACAGGAGTTAATTTACATGACAGGAAGTTTACTAACATGAGACTGTCGCTTTTAAACCCACTTACACAACATCGGCCTGGACAGGGTTTGAACCCACGATCTTGGGGTCAGGAGACCATCATCTTGCTATCTGAGCCACTAGATAGATGCTCTTTCAGGAATGACTTTACCTTAGAGACTCACATAACCATTTTCAATGTTATAATTATGTAATTTTTATTAAATAATTTTCATACTGATTATTTTAGTTGATTGATGGAGAATTTAGCGTCATAACGGCAAGTTGGCTATGGCAGCTCAAAATTTTTGAGCGACTGCACGGAAACCAGCAGATCCGTGGTTCAAATCCCGGCCATGGCATTGAATTTTTCATGTTGACTCTATCTATCAAAATCCTTAGCGTACGCACGGCTAGTGTGAAGTAATTAATTTCCATCAACTACCTAATATAATAAGAGTTAAATGATGAAGCCTGGGACTGAAGTACTTACCATAGTAAGTCGTCACAAAACGGTGTAACTCGAATGCAAGAGCCCCTAGTGGTTTACCGGGGAAATATACGATTCAGATGGAGAATTTAGTGTCATGACGGCAAGTTGGCCATGGTAGCTCAATGGATTAGAGTGACTGGACGGAAACCAAGAGATCCGTGGTTCAAATCCCAGCCATGGCATCTAATTTTTCATGTTGACTCTAGCTTTCATGCCGATATTCATAAAATAGAAGACACGAAAGTCCAAAAGCAGTAGCTTTCTTTCTTAGCATAGATTCATTTGAATTTTAAGAAACTCCACAACGGTCAGTTAAAGGAAAATCAAAATTCTTAATAAAACATAAAACGCCGTTTAACATATGGGCATATATAAATAACACAATTAAATTAATTAAATACAGAACAAGGACATCAATATCTTTGATTCAGTTGCTAACTTTTACTTGAAATTTTGTTTGCGATCGTTCTATCACATTGTCAAATTGTGATAACATTTCGGATCGCTCAAATAGAAAATGCGGATGTATAGTTGTTTCACTGTGCGTTGCCTTAAAGGAAGATTAAAGGGGAATTTTACCATTGCTAAATCCACTAAGTTATAATGGTCTTTGATTTCATAAAAATATAAAACTAGTTACAATTGAAAAGTATTATTAAAAGCAATATTACAATACCACAAATTAAAAAACTACTTATGTCCAAAACATACTTAAAATTTATAGGTTCAATTACGTACTGTGGCTTTGGCACTTACAGCCCTTAAAACCTTTTTCAGCAAGTGACCATTGAAATGACCAACAGCGCGCGGCCCCCTTTCTTTCATTAACTTTTAAGAGTGTTAAAAAGTTGTGTGTTCAAACTATCGGTAGAAACTCAGAGAGAGAGAGAGAGAGAGAGAGAGAGAGAGAGAGAGAGAGAGAGAGAGAGAGAGAGAGAGAGAGAGAGAGAGAGAGAGAGAGAGAGAGACTGGGGGGGACAGTAAAATAAAAAAAACGTATATATTTTTTGTTTACTTATAACTAAAACGATGCCCCATAATATATTTTATGGTTTATAGAAGCATGACATTTCAATTTCTATTCTTTTACAGCTGTAAATTGCTCAAGACACAACAATTCGATCGTCAGGGATAAATTGTTACAAAAATTACGTTCAAACATTTAAACTTTTTTTTTTTAACAGAGGAGTGAAACATATTGTTTATGTCATTTTTCTTTATTAGTGGTTAAATAAAATGACAAAATTTTTATTCCTATCAAAATCAGGACACCCGTGTGGTGGCCGGGTGTAAAGAATAGCCCCAAGGTACACCATGCCTGTCGTAAAAGGCGACTAAAATGGTCACCCGGTGCCCAGGGGGCATGAATGTGGGACCTGGTCCTCCAGGTTGGGGGTTGGGCGTAGGATTAACTCCCCTACCTCGTAAAAAGAAATTTGTTACGGATACCTTAATATAGCCTCGGACTAACTCCGGATAATCTGGAAACAAACCAGCGAAAAAAAAACGGCTAATGAGACGGAAAACAGATTTGGTAATGGCGACTTGGAGTGTAAGGACCTGCAGAAGATAACTTGAGAAAGCTGGGGGTTAAAGGCTGGAGAAGAAAAGGAGAGGACCGAGTAGAGTGGAAGAGGGTGGTTAGGGAGACCAAGGGCCTACATGGCCTGCAGTGCCAACTATCATCGTCATCGTCGTCATCATCATCATCATCAAAATCAGGTGCCCGCCTCGGTAGCGTAGATGGTAGCATGTCTGCCTCACGTTCAAGAGGTCCCGAGTTCGAATCTCGGTCAGGGTGGGTTGCCTGGATAAGGTTTTTTCCGGGGTTTCCCTTATCCTGAAAGACGAATGTCAGGTAGCTCTAAGCTCCCTGGACCCTGGACACATTTGAGCATCATTTCACCCATTTCATTCACCGTCCGATATGTCTTAACGTTGGAGGACGTAAAATTACAAGAACAAAAAAATCAAAATAAGGATTACTGCATTGTGTGAAACACCTCATTCATTGGCTTAAAAAAATATTTGTACTTTATAAAAGATCAGAACTATTACAGATATCGGCATGAAATTTTAATCACAATTCTAACTGTGGTAGATTTATAAATTCTAAAGTAATTATAAATTACAAGATTTATAGATTGAACCAGTAGAATTTATTTTAATGGCATATATGAAAATTCTTTTCAAAGCCAAAGTGTTCTGCTGAGAGTTGTCTTTCGCCAGATGTTATATTAGAGTAAACAAATGCGACTGCAAAGTTTCATATATGTATTTAACACGTTTCTAGATTGACTCATTTCAAAACGCAAATGTACGCTATTGTATAAACAGGCTCCTTGTGGTGTAATTATCATTCTTAAACAAAATATATTTTATTGTTATTAATTATTGAGCTGAAAAATAAATTTTCTATGAAATATTCATTGAAATTATTTAGCTTAAAAACAAATTTTCAGAGCTTGAGCTTCTCCAAACTTGGATGAGTCTCTTTGCCTTAAAAATTCACTGATTTACTTTTATATAAGTTTGTTCATTAAGGAATATAAGCTTATTTTCTTAATCTGTGACACATTTAATTACCATTTATCACCAATTATGTTGTGAAAAATAACCCAACTATGTTATTCATACCAAAAACATTCACAGCTGCCTTATTTTTTGTTCATTATTCTATAACTTAGTTCAATAGTTTCTGGAAAAAGCAGTCATTTCTGCCAGAAAATGTCACTCGCAGAAAAAGCTGTCCATGGGAAAATGGAGGGAAAAAGATTCGCATATATTTTCAAAGAAACAAGCTGCATGTCTTGAGTACACAGAAGCAGCTACCCTTAAAAGTAGTACCAATTTGGAAAGCAAAATCGTTTCTAAAAGATGGATTAAAGCTTAGTTCTCGACTCCAAAAGCCCCTTTTTTGTGATGTGAGACAAAATTTGCACTAAAAAGTTGGGGAATGCGTACAATTTAAAAATATGCTGAAAATATAAGTACAGTGTCTACAATGCTAAAACAAACTTCAATTAAATAGGAATATCCAGTTTATAAGTTTAAAGAATAACTAAAATATGTCACCCTTTTTGCATTGCTCCTCATTTAGTCTGATCTTCAGCATAATGGTTTCAGAAATTTATAAAAACCAAAATTTCTGTTAGAATTAATTAGAAATTTAAATTCCAATAATTTCCAATTTCAATAATTTAATTTCAATGCAGGAATCGGAGCTTAATATATGTGTAACATATACTCTAAATTACATAAACTTTAAATTAAAAGGTAAAGGTACCCCATGAGGGGCCTTAGGCGGCCTATGTGGGGCGACGGGGCGACGCGGCACCCAGCTATATAGACATCGGCCTACAAGGTCTTGAGGTCGTCAGCCCCATGAGGCAGGCGCCTTCACCCCCACGAATTACCCTGGTACTCATTTCTGTTAGTGGTTGAGTGAACCCCAGGGCCATAGTGCGATTATACCAGAGAATAAATTTCCATGATACTGTCAGGAATCGAACCCGCGACCTGCTGGCTTGCAGTCTAGTGCCTTAACCACGAGGCTACCGCGCGAAAGATGGAGCAATTGGTGGAATGCTGACGGGGGAAACCGGAGGATCCGGAGAAAACCCATCCTAGCGCCATGTTGTTCACTTTGCTGTTACCAGGGATCGAACCTGGGCCACCTTGGTGAGAGCCAAGCGGTGTAAACACTCAGCCATGGCCCGACCCCATATTTAAATTATTTCCCAAATATTAAGATAAAATATATTAATCTTTTTCTTTTCTTTCTCTTCTTTTATTTTATATTTTTAATAGTTACTCCACATGATGCTGTTAAATGTACCGTAGCTGATTTTACAAAAACGGTCAAATAAAGCAGATTCATGAATAGTTTATCTGGTGATACATCAATAAAATGTCTATTAGTGTGTTAAACTATGATTTGTACTGATATCTTGACGATTTTTAAATTAAACGAAGGTTTTCAATCAAAGATTGGTTAATGTTTATTCTATGAACGTTAAACTATATACTTAAAAATGGTATAATTTCTGTCGTAGAACAAGCATAAAGAAAACACAAAAGCTGTGCACTATTACAAATATGTGTAGATACGTAACTACGCAAATGACATCTTTAGCGGAACGAATTTATGTCACATTATGAAGTCGTCTGTAGATGTTTCGTTTGGTCTTTCCTACATGCATCTGTTTGTCTGCTTGTCTCTCTTTGTATATTTGTCTGTGAGCAGTATAACTCAAAAACAAGAAGTAAATTAAATAAAAAGCTGAAATATTAGATGTTCTTCTATGTCCAACTGTACATATGAAATGGAAATCTACTCCCAATTTTTGCTTTTCCATCTAGCTGCACCATGTTTTCTTACAGATGCATTCTCTTCGTTATTTCTATTCACCAGCGTACGCCAACGTGATGAAACAGCGTGCATTATGCTGTTTATATAGGTAGTTAGCAATACACTACACTACGGTAAAAGCAAATAACTTGCATATACACCTATTTCTTTATTAAAAACAAACTGGAAACAAAAGCACATTTCTCTCATGGAAGTCGCCATTATACATTGGAGCAAACACAGGCAGTCAAAACAAGAATGAATATACGAGTAATCGCTAAGTTTATTGCAAAGAACATAGAATAATCACAGATATTATGAACTGTTTTGTATTTTCTTAGGTGCTAAAACACTTAGGGTGTGCTGATCACTTTTTATATGACATTTATGTTTGAATGTTCTCTGATTAAACACTTTGTATTGAACACATAGTAATAGTCTACCAAACTGTCTCTAGATAGCAGCACTAAGCTATGCCGTAAGATTTGAACGCAGTTTTAGTGAAAAAGCTGCCGAAAAACGATTACAATTGGCAAAAACAGGCCATCATGCTGGATAAGGGAGAAAGGGGGCGTTTAAATGGCCACGCCATGAAAATTTAAACCCTGCGCTAGACCTTTAAAAATGGCGGAAATAAAAAGCTTACCATAATTCAGTAAAGGAAGGTTTGGGGAGCATTTATATATATAAATATAAAAAAAAATTGATACTTTTGAGTTAGTTTTAGTCCCAGGGCCCCTTAAAGAAAATCACCTTTTTCAAGTCTACACTTTTAAGTGAAAAATTTTCGAAAAGTTTAATGTTCTCAAAAGTATCTCTAAGGATTTTCATTAAAATGCCAAATATTTAAGATATGTTCACGGCAAATGAAATGTAGGTACCTATATCTCAAATTTTCTGGGAATGTCCTCAGAAGTCCTCTTCATTCTAGACGACTTCTGCATAACTACTAAGTCTTAAGATATGGACAATATCTTAGAACACACAAAGGGAATCGATATATCGTTAAAACAGACAATGTATGTGAAATAATTGTTGTGGTGTGAACCATTACTGAGATATTCCTTATTTTAACTTTCCGGTACCTATACTCTTCTCAAATGGGAAACCGTTATTCACCTTTTATCTTTTGGCCATGCACAGAGAACGCAATTTGAAAGGTGGGTGTTACATATCGACCTGCTGTGTTTTTAAAAGATTTGACTATGCTTATACCCTACTGCTTTTCTCATATTCTCCACAAGAAAATTAGTGATAAGATAATTTCTGCAAATGTTTATCTCGATGAACATGTAGTAGAAGTGCCAGCGTTTGTAAGCACAGTTTGTAGAAGAGTAGAAAAAGTCATCTGAATGTAACACATTTTTGTAAAAACTCTCTAAATGAATATAACATTTAATACAAGTAATGCCTCAAAATGCCATTTCCTAGAGCAACCAACCATACTTTCATTTTTATAGTGGTTTATGTGATATAATTGGCAATAATCGTACTATGAGAATATGTTTATCCAAATAAGAGATAAGAATCAAGAATAAAATTGCTGTTGTTAAATTCTCGCCAGATGTGTGGAAAGAAGCGTAATTTATTCCAATAATGCATTAAAGGAAAGAGAAGGAATTTCTTTTCATATATTACCTCAGTGATTTATTTTACTCAAAATTCAGTTACAGCTGAAATGGTGTTGCGTTTGCTTCATAAGGCGTGTTGATATATTAGTTCGCTGAAGCGTTGCAGACGGTTTTCGGTCCCTAAAGTCACAATTTTAGAGAATGCAAACTGACAAACATACACATAACCACCCAAATAATTTTATAACGAAAAGAAACTTATTTTCAAGTTTCTATGTTTAATTAACACCATGGGAAGTAATCTTAATCTGGCATTCAAAACATCACATGACACACGTCAAGTGCACGGAAACTTGTCGACGCTTTTGGTTTCGTACAGTTTCTGTATTTAATGTTTTTCGCATTGTGTTCAAGAGCCAGTCTGTTGCTGGTTGGATTCAGCTTCGACAAACATTAGGCATTACCCTATAAACTTGGTGAGTGGCAAAAGGGGAGGAGTACGGAAATATTTCACCTGAGTGAATGGAAGGCATTTTTGACAACGATGGTCTAATCCAGCCTCTAGTTATTTTCGTTTCGAATTGGATTGATGTCAAAAGTGTGACACTCAAACATTAATCTACCAGCGATTTCCAGGCTCATATAGAAAGGGAAGGAGGAAGTAGAGCAAACATTAAGTGGAGTGCTAGAAGCTAAGAGTCTGGGGGAGAGGGGGCTGAAAGTTGCAGAGGTGATTAGTACTTCCTTATCAATATAAACAAATATGTATTGCATGGACACAATTTTATGCACTCGAATGCACGTTGCATAGAAACAAACTGGAAGAGACGTTGAGAGGTGAGAGAAGAAGGAGTGAATGAGGGAGAAACGCATGAGACTGGAAGGTTTTTTTTTTTTTTTTTTTTTTTTTTTTTTTTTTTTTTTTGTAATTTTACGTCCTCCAACGTTAAGTCATATCGGACGATGAATGAAATGGGTGAAATGACGCTCAAATGAGAACAGGGTCCATAAAGCTTAGAGTTACCCGACATTCGTCTTTCAGGATAAGGGAAAACCCTGGTAAAAACCTTACCCAGGTAACTCACCCTCACCGAGATTCGAGCTCGGGACCTCTTGATCGTGAGGCAGACTTCGCTACCACCACTCTACCGAGGCGGGCAAGACTGGAAGAGATTACCACAAAACACGAATGGAGTTATGGGTTGTGCTTGTACGAAATAGGCTCCATATTTACATAAAGCCTGTATAATGCAGACGCTGGCCAACTTTTTGCCGTTTCGTCCGGGAACGTATGAAGGATGATCGAAGCTGAAAGATAATTCCCATTATACCATGACTTAACGAGTTATTCTCTACTGTGGCGAAGCGATAGTTAAGTTTTCTCCCTATGTAAAGCACAATAAAGAAAACAAAGTACACCTCTATTACACTGACATTTGCTATCTTGCAACAACCTAGTTTAGCTCATTGTTAATACTTTCTGACGATGATGATTCCTTGGGCTATAAATGGCGAAGCAATAAAACCAGATGCCACAAAGAGCAATCAGTGTAACTGTTTCTCCTATTGAAGCTTTGCTCTTTATGATTGAGGCTATTGCAAATATTTCATCGTTGTTTCAGAATACATTTCACCCGGTGCTACAATAGTGACTTTTTGTTTGTGGTACTGCTTCTCTCTTTCTTAATACATCAGCTCATCACACAAGATTTGTCTTTTAATCAACTGGAATATTAAGAGGAACAGAATAGTTTATTTATTACAGAGAAGAAACTGTTGCTTTCTCCATTGTGCTGATCAGGAAACCGATCCTTCATTTTCATCGTGTAGTACAGGGTTACAACGTAATGCTAACATTTCCCCGTCAACTTTGGATTTTCTGAGAAATATGAGAAAATCTTATATACTTGTTGCCTTACCCAAGTTGTACAGGAAAATTTTGAAACTTAAATGAATTTATTAACTTTATTTTCCTCCGTCACTTTTAATACAATACTGTAAACGGTCAAGAACAGGATTAGGCTTTTTCGATCTGATATAAGGGTAGCCATATTATGTCATAGTACAATTCAACGCCCCTCCCTTCTTGAATTTAACACGCGTCTTGCTCATAACTGATCTAAATTGTTTTTACGTCCAATCCAATTCTTTGCCCCTTATAGTTGTAATTTCGAACAGCCGTGGTTATTCCTAATAATGGACGAAACATCTGATATTCACACAAAAGATTGTGACACAACGAATTATTTTACTTCCTTAACCTTCCTGAAACGGTCTTTCAAGTTCTGGAAATGCTGCATGGTCTATGCATATCATCTGGAGATGGAACAATCATCAGTAAGTGTGCTTGGGTAAGCTTTAAGATAATCACAGTAATTCAACTTTAATTTGGACCGTCTCTGTACTCTCATAGTAATTTAATAACGCAATAACAAAATTGTTTTCACTAATATACAAATCATTAATATATGAGGCACGTCCAGAAAGTAAGTTCTGTTTGGTAATAAAATTAAATTGTGTACAGATACAGAAAAATTATTTATTGCACAAAATTCTACAACTCTTTTTCACTACTTTTCCACATAACTGCCGAAATGTTGCAGGCATTTGTCATAGCGAGGCACAAGTTTTTGTATACCTTCTTCATAGAAGATTGCCACCTATGTCTTCAACAAGCTGGAAACATTTTCTTTCAGCTCTTCATCATTGTTGAAGTGTTGACCGTCAAGGAAAGAGTTTAGATGCAAAAATAGATGAAAGTCCCTAGGTGCGAGGTCAGGACTGTATGGGGGCTAGTCAAACACGTCCCAGCCAAATCCCTGTAGGATGTTTTTCGTAACATTTTCAGTTTGTGGTCATGCGTTATCGTGAAGAAACACAACCCCTTTTGACAGGCGATAAATGTCAATTGGTTTCACTTTCGTAGCATTCAGAAAACGAATCACAGATCTGATTTCATAAGCGACGAGATTTTCAATCAACATCGACATTGTAAACAAGCACAACAAAGCGTATGTGGCTGACAGCGATCTCACATGGCGCACGTTTCTTCTCCTTGATATAGAGCGTCTACCACGCATGTGCGGAACTGCGATCGCAGCGCTGCAGCGGAGATAAATTGAAACAGAACTTACTTTCTGGACGCCCCTTGTATACAATGAAATAGCGTAGATGATGGTTAGTATGAAGATTCTCCATACTAATGGCACAAGTTCACTAACCACGATCACTGAAGAAATAATATTTTTGGTTGTTAATTATAAAGTTGGGTTGACTCATTTCTAATTTTAGCATGATAGAATTTTATCGCTTTTTATAATCATTACATACGAACTTGTTTATAACACAAAAAATAAATAAAACAAACTTTCCTTCATGTGACTTATTAATATATGCTGCCGCAAGTTATGAGCATGTTCGATTCTCCTTTTCTTTACTACGTCATAGTGACCAACTCATGTCCAGCTATATACGTGCAGTGCTTGGTTAAATAAAATATCTGCCTCATTTCTCTTATTTATCATGCACTTTCTGTGGAGTAACCACAGCTATTTTCCACTTCTTATTCTTCTTTATCAACAGTCAAAGCGTTCTTCGCAAACTACCTAGTCTAGCCATGAATACTGTTACAACTTGAAAAGTCAAAAACACAAATATCATGTACAATATTTTAATTGGCTTTTAGTATGTTGTACCTACAGGGACTCATTACACACAACACCACCTTTTGAAATGGTCACCTTTTGCACGGATACAGGCTCTGAGTCTTTGTGGCCAGTCGCCTGCGGCGGAACGGACGACATCCAGAGGGAAATCCGCCACTACTGACAACGCTTTAAACTTCCAGTGGTGGGGTGTCTCCTCTTGCAGGCGATGCCCTCAAGCAGTGACCACAGTCGTTAGTCCAATGAATTCAGGTCTGGACTGCTACTGGGCCGATCTTCAGGCGAAATATAGTCAGGGACATGATGCTGAAGCCATGCTTGCGTTGACCTGGCCTTGTGTGCAGGGACAGAGTCCTGATGGAAAGTCCATGATTGGTTATGAAACAATGTGTCACTCAAGTTCTTGACAATGGGCTCCAAAACAGTGCTTTCATACACTCTGGCGCTGTTTTTAACGCCGTTTTCGCAAAAATGTAGCTAGGTGGTACCAGAATAACTCACCCCCCCCCCACCACATCATCACTGAGGAGGGAGGATGGGCCCTCTGAACTTAAGCAACCTTATTACTGGCTTCCCAAGATGATGATGATGCGTAAACCCTGTCGTTTTGCACATTGAAAGACTGCTCAATAGTGACAAATTTTTCATCGGCGAAGAGCATGTTCCGATGACCATTTTGAGGGTAACGCTGTAGGAGACGTCGACATTTAAGCACTCTCAGCTTCTTTAGGCGTGTGTCAAGATAATATCATTTATGTCGGCGATAAGCCCTTAGTCCAAGGTCCTCTGACAGAAACCTGGACATTGCCCTTTTTGAAATTTTCATTTCACGGGACAAGATAGCATGCTTCCGCACAGGATTTCTCCGAACACGAGCCGCCACTGCTTTTTGTGCTGCTGGAGTCCTGACACTGCGTGGTCGACCCTTCCTCGGCCGATCTTTTACAGTCCCAGTTGTAGTGAATCACTCAATGGTGTGATACACAAACGTATGGCTGATTTTCAGCTTTTGTAGCGTCTTGAATAATGTCACTTGTAGATTTACCATCTTTATGCAACGCAATGAAGGCTACACGATTTTCATAATCACCCCATTCCATGGTGAAATCTGGAGCTAAATACTTCCTCTTTCAAAGAGAAGATAACAATGGTTCAAGATTAAGGTGTGCACACACGCAGTTGTTTATGCGGCAAACTGCATGTACAGCATGTTTCGAAAATTTGTAACAGTATTTATGGCAAGACTAGACACTGTGTACGTTTTCGAGTGGAGAGAATTTGCGGTTCGTTTATGTAGGCTACAGTAATTTATTAATTGAAATAAAATCAGAAGGCCTTTTAGGAATTGTGTCTGTCACATGGTGAAAAAATTATCAAAAACGTTTGAGAGGTTTCCGAGACTATCCTTCCCCACATGCACATAGAAATGTTATCTTTTTATAATATTAATATATGCGTATTCGTGTATCCAGGTATGACATCGCGTCTTGGGGAAGCACATATTGTTGAATGATCGCTCACCTCTGGACACAGCTCTCTTATGGGCTAATGACGTCACCATGCCACCACCTTCGTTTTGCACAGGAAGCATTTCCTTTCAATCATTCAGGTGATCCAGTATTATAACTAATGTTGATAAATATATGTAATTGCATGTTTTTATTGACAGGTCATATCTTAATGAAACATGACGAATTAAGGAGATTAGAGCATGGTTGTATCCACATATTTGTGTATATTTAGGGTGTCAGTGCATATTTCTTGGTTTTCGTCTAAAATCTATCCAGTCTTTCTTATCAGGTTACCTGGACAATAGCATTCTTGAAAAAGACAGATCTCTTTCCTCAACACTTTATAATGTATTGTACTTAGAACCATTAGGCTTGCCTTTGCAAAGACCTGTGAACCTGTTCCCACCCTGTTCCTGTAATTGTAAAGAGAGAGAGAGAGAGAGAGAGAGAGAGAGAGAGAGAGAGAGAGGGAGAGAGAGAGAGAATCAGAGAGTAAACGTTCTTTTTGCTTCTTAGCATTCTTGGAAAAGGCTAGTTTCTGTTCCTTGTCGCTAATGTATGTCCATGGAACCATTTACGCTCGGTGCAAAGAGCTTTTTATTTAAACCTACCCTGTAGGATTAAATAGATAACTAGAGGCTAAAAGCGTATTTCTCTTTCTTTTCTTTTAATTGATTAATGTTACGACACCAGAGGGTATATGTTTCAATTTGGCAACATCTCCAAGTGTATATTCTACTTAATGGTTTCAGAACTGTCAAGGTGTTAGCTGTTCTCCTGCAGTTTTTTGCTGTGGCGTAGTGTGCAGTACGTGTCTTATTGTTTTCTGTGTCATGCAGCGACATTTAGAGAATTCCAAAGAAAAAATGTCTAAGATATTGTTGACAGAACAATGGATAAGGATTACCAATATGTAAGCTACAATAATGGTTTGGTGTTCTGCCAGATTTGCAAAAGGAAGCGAGTACAACACTATTTATTTAATTAAGATTTATGTCACGTGGAATTAATACTTATACTGTTATTTTTGTATCTTTCTTAGGTTAAGTGCAATAAAAGGTTTCCAAAATGCAGCACAGTAACACCATTTGATAGCGCATATTTGGGTGCCTATTTTTGGTTGTCTGTGCATATTTGAGTGCATATTTTGGCAATTTTCAGTGCATATTGGTATGCATATTTTCAGGTTTTTAGTGCCATTCAAGGTCACTTTTCTCTCGCTTTGCAATCATTCCACCAGTTCTCTAGTGCAGTGCCAGTTAGGGGATATGTAGAAAAAGCAAAAGGGGCGGATATATTTGCATGACCTTGAGTGAAACCACACAGACCAACTTTTGTTTTGTTTTTGAATCTAATGTGTCATAGCTTGGCAAACAGCAGGTGGAGGCAAATGTGCAATCCTCTCTGCCGCGTAAGGTTGGGTTCACTGGTTGGGCATGTGGGCGTGTGAACTGTATTTAAATTGGTCATCTATGTCTCGTTTAAGTTTGTTGTGGATTATTATCATTATCATCATCATCATCATCATTGTTGTTGTTGTTGTTGTTTGTTTGTTTGTTTTACCGCATTAGTTTCCATCAATGATTTCATAATCTCCATTGAAGTGAGAATGCTCTGTAAACACAATTCCAAATAAACGCTTATTCTATATTGTTATAAACCGAATAATTCTATAAACGTGGATTGGCTTTTGCTTGATTGTTTTTTTTTTTTTTTTTTTTTTTTTTTTTTTTTTGCCAGACTCGACAGAAAGTTGACAGGTTTAACATCTTGAACGATACCTATGACTGAAAATTTGAAATCCTGAACTAAATAACGCTAGCTTTATAAGATTTATACCACAGATGTAGCTTAGTGCAAATATGATACAGCACAAATTTTATCAATTTCACTTTGATAGTTTGGAAGATATTATCAAATTTATATGTTTTGGGTTAGGTCACATAAAAAGTCCCTTGCGAGAAAATGACTTAAATTTTGGTCTAATATTTTAACAACAGGTTCCAAATACATCCATTTTTTGATTTTGGCCTAGGTTTCTCTGTGTCTCGATAAGTTTGGGCTCCAAAGCTTTTAAAGCTATGAATATGGCTTTTGTTGCCAAAAATTTGAAATGTTTGTGTTCTGAAGTAGAGAAAGTGAACTTAAATGCATCTCACAATAAAATCCAGGGCAATTTCTATTCACTGTGTATCTATAAACGTCTGTAGCAAGTTTTATTAGTCTAACACTAAACTGCGACGCAAGTAGCATTTTGAATGATGAAAAATGCTGAAATTTTCAATAGCGAGAAAACAAGAATAAAGCATTAGAATTCACATCTAACGCTAGCATTCACGTAACTTTCAAAGTAGATTAGAGCATTTAAAAATGGCTTGTGGATGCTATCTAAGCATTGTTTGGATTCAGGAAGGCTTACACTATTTTATAGACTAAAAAGAGGAAAATGTAATTTTTTGAAAATGTTCACAGTATTTCAGTCAGACATATCCTTAAAGCGAAAGAATAAGTGAACAGTAATATTGTACTCTATTGCAATATGCTACTTTATTATTATAGCCCCTCAGAAAGGATTCAATCAAATCAACCCTTGGCGTAACAGTCCTTGTGGGCCAAAGCCTGCCAACACGACTGCCGGTCTCACGCCCACATACGCAAGGCAGAGGTGGGCGAGCGTCCAACCGATATGGGGTGGAGATGTAGTCAGCATCTCGGCACCCAAGCATGACGCCTTAGCCCGCTATGCCACGGTCCCGGACCCTCGGAAGGATTGCTTAATATTAATTCCCTGATGAAGGAGCCTTGTAATCACTGATTGCTATTGCAGGCTCTAATATGCTTGAATGTAATGACACGTGGCTAACTGGAAAACATTGCTGGAACGAAATAGGATGTGGAGACGACCTGATTGATTTCTTCCCCCTCGCCCTTTGAGTTCTCGTCGGAAGGGGAGAAGTCCAAGGAGAAGTCAAGTGGATTTTTACAGTAATGGTAAGTAAGCTGCTTGCGTTCCCACTTCGGTCTCTTTGATTCTGCCTTGTGTAGTTTAACAAATATATGGCACTTGTGATATACTATTTTGGGGTTGATTCCACTTCGAAATCCTTGATTGTACTGGAAATAATCATAAGCTAAGGTTTGAATGAGTAGAGCCAGACTGAATAATTCAATGCAATAGCCGGGATTTGAACCACGGATCTCCCGCTCTCCGTGCGGTTGCTCTAACCATCTGTGCTACTATGGCCAACATGCCGACATGACATTAAATTCTCCAACTTCTTCTCTTCTACTGTTGGGGTATTTTGGCACATTCATGACAATGTTGCCGAACTTAACCCAGTATTGTTGACATGTTTCATAATATGGTTTTGTGTCTTGCACTTACTGTTTCTAACTAGGGGAAGTGATGAAACCTTCACAATAGGAGGCGGAAGGAAGGTCATTTTGTATGGTACTAGAAGGCCGATTTTCGCCTGAACCATAATGTTTGCTATGAAAGGCGATTTTCGAAGGTGTTCCGTTCTATTGACCTAGGCGCCAAAACAACTATGCGTCACAATTATTTAAAACCACACACGGCAAAAGTAGTCCAAGTATTTTCTTCCAGTAGTACGAAACGTTTAATTTGTTAATTTGCATTACTTCTGCAGCATTATTAATGCATAGAAGTACAATTTCGGAACATGAAGCATTGGAGGAAACTCTAAAATATTTTAATAAAACTTACCACTTTTTTTTAACTACAACTAAGATTACAACTTCCAGTTCTTAAATATAAACAAAGTGCTGCCAATGTAGAAATTACTAACACCAAATACAGACAAACGTCATACCAAAGCGATAGCCTATTATTCACTATGCATTTAAGCTTAGCTTTCTGATTCACGAAGTGAATCGCATGGGAGCGGGAAACGACCAAGAACAACAAGTCAAAACATCGCCAATACAGGGATTTCATTTCTTATTCAGGTTGGCAATTTCTATCGTAAAATTAGAGGGAAAATAGACATGTTTGTTGTCTTTTGTTTCATATGAGGATAGATAGGTCTGAGGTTCTAGGGGAGACAATGTAAACTCCTAACATCGTGCCTGAGGTAAACAGCTGTTTCTGTTTTTATATGATCATTTTTTCCAGCCATCGGGTAGTAAAAGTGTAACCAAAAGGTATAGTTACTGGTCCACCTCTTTAATACTTACAAAGCTTCACTTACTGCGATGTAAATACCTTCATAACATACTTGCAATAACTATACATAATAAAATACATATTTTCAAGTAGGGAAATATAATTTAAATTATTGCTTTTAATATACACAAGACTTTTAAATTATATATTTAAATAGTAATAAATATTACTTACATTAAATTAATTAAATAAATCATAAAACGTAATTTCACAGTGTCATGATTACAACGCGTAATTTTAACAAAGACATTCATTGTTATTTAATTAGGGACATCGAAGGATTATAGTGGAACTGCTTCAATAGTCAGTCCAGGTCCAATTCCTGTCCAGCACTTCATTTCATCTAGGAACTGAATCCCAACTGTCTATCATTGAGCGAAAAAGTGAATGCACTGTTCCATGTATCCTTGCCCCTTGAGGCGGATGGCGGCCTTGTGTTTGTTTACATTGAGCCACAATCGCAAACATTATCTGTACTTCAAGCTTTTAGATATATTATAATTTTATATTTCTTACTGCCGTTACTATATCACTGGAAGTATTAGTGGTACAACCAGACAGAGGTTTGTGTATTACATCTGTATTGAAATTATTATCTGTATTCGGTTTTTAATCCATGTAATGTGAAGAGTATACGGAAAGGGAGGGTGGAAGGAGAGGTAGATATTAAGAGTGAGTGAGAAGGAAAGAAGGAGAGAAATCGTCGCACTCAACGCTGTAAGTCAAGATAAGTGATCTGTTAGCTTCCAAATCCAGAGATTCCAAGAACGATTCTCGGGTGGAGGACAGAATTTTCCTTTGGGTATCATTCTCAGTCCTACCTAGAGTCTGGAAGTATGAGTGAGAGTGTGAATGTACGTGTATGTATGCGATCTTAATGTTTATATAGAAAACCAAACGCAAAGGAACCCAAAGATAACAAACACAATGGTTAAACTAGTGAATATCAGTACCGAGGAGCAAGTGTTCCAAAGTCAAAGCAGCCGATGTGAACTTAAGTGATAAAAGTGACACAAATAGTACAGCAAAAAGAGACACGGAGAGTTGCAGCTCTTGCAAGTATTGGCTGAGTGTATTGTGAAAAAGATATGCTAAGTGCAGCTTGTGTAAAACGTCATGCATTCCCCACTCCTGAAATAGTGACCACACCACTTGCACAATAGGGTGTTCCACTTGCTGTGAATGTGAAAAGTACAATGCGTTTTATATGTGACTTCCTTTGATAACACCTCTAGTGTCTTGTTCGGCACTACTCACCATTTCTCACACTTGGATATATAGCGTCTCACGTTTTACACAAGCTGCGAATAAGTAGAGAAGCAGGAAGCTTTGAATTTCAATATTCTCTAATGCACTTTTTTTTTATTATTTTTTGTATTTTTGTATTTTGTATTTTTTTTTTTTTTTTTTTTTTTTTTTTTTTATTTAGGACGGGAATGGGTACCGGGTAAGAAAATTTCTTGTTTTACTGGCTTGTACTGTGAGACAAATGAAGGGTTCTATTTGCTTAAATGGTTACTAGAACTACATTTGTTCCAAGTGATAAATGTATGGCTCCAGAGAGCGCGAGGTTTTCTTCTGTATACAGGTCCATCTCTGCTCCTTTAAAAATATACGTAGGTGCTTTCCTAACACAGTGTCTCCTGGCCTTACTTTCAGCAGTCAATGAAGTGTACCAGCAACCAACCACACTGCAAAATTATGAAATTTCATGTCTTTGAAACGAAACTCCAGTTGTACCAGCTGTGGTACCGAACTTCTGGACGAAGTTTATGTAATGTGTCTCAGATGGAGGTCCAAATCAAGTCAGCCCGCTGACAGTTGTACAAGCGATGCTCAAGTGTATCATCTTCCACACATACGCCACAGATCTTCGAATTCACTCTCCCGTGACGCCACATCTTTTCTGCAGTTGGAACCGTTTTATTAACAACTCCATACACAGTTTCTCTCCATATCGACGGAAGGTTACAGTTGGTTGCATTGGCCCAAACGCATTTCCAGTCACGACTGTAATGCACTTAAGGTTGCACATAGCTGAGATTTCTAAATCCTGCAGTTTGTATTTATGAGTAACTTTTAAAATATATTTTGTCTCATGCTCCTCTAAAAGAAGTATGTACAAGTGTATTTTAAATTACATGCAAATATTATTAATAGTTTGCTCATAATTATTAATAGTGTTCAGCGAAAATGAAATTTTACTTTTATTATAACAGATAGTTGTGTTGCACAGGAAGCAGAAATCGTAGTTTTGAAAACACAAAATTAATAGGATCTTGACATACTAATACACAAAAGTGGTACTTAGAACTTACAAATACACACACACACACTCATAGACACATACCTACATCACAAGATATCCTCAATGCTCTGTTTACAAGGGCGGTTCAATAAATACTACATGTTTCAAAACAAATGCCACTGCTAAGGCAAGTTAGTGTTATCATGTGTCCAATTATTAGTTGCACTTCGCCAAATTATATTTGGTACTAATTCATAGGTTCGTTTGCATACAGTGGGCATTTCACTTAGCCGTTCAAAGTGTTTTAGCTAAAATGGAAAAGTAAAATATCGTTCTGTGTTCGCTTTTTCCTTTTGGATGGGCAAGGAGATAAAAACGAAATTGTATGCTATTTATGAGGAGCTTTCACCATCTATGGCAACAGTTAAGCTTGGTTTGCTAGGAGTGGTTCCCCTTCTACCACAATTTTTCTGCCCATCATTTTCTGTCCCCATCGCTTACTTTTGTGCATTTTGCCGCAAATGTTTCGGGGTTATAAATCAGGCGACGAGGTTTTGTTTGTTGTGGCAGGATTGTGGAACTTGATCCATTTAAAGATGTTTCCTGGGACATCTTCCATCCTGGGAGTATCACGTCGGCTCCCGGGACATCCAGGATATAGATGGGTAAGGCAAGGGTAGGCGGTGTCAAGACTGGTGTCATGTTAGAATCATTTGGGAGGACGTAGATCGTCGTCCGGATCCGGCCGCCCTGCAGCTTTCCCTTCAGCATTTCCTCCCACGGGTCCCGTTGGAAGCCAAAGGGCACACTATAGCCTACGTGCAGTCATGGGCCCAGTTATTAGAGGACCTTCCGTCTCACTAATGGCAACGGCCAATGGTGAAGTGGACAAAGAAGTCATGCAATACGAAAATGCAACGTTTGTTATAGGTAAGGGGTGGATTCCTATGACATCTCATTCACTGCCCGCCTCGGTAGCGTGGTGGTAGCATGTCTGCCTCACGTTCAAGAGGTCCCGATTTCGAATCTCGGTTAGGGTAAATTACCTGGATAAGGTTCTTTCCGGGGTTTTCCCTTATCCTTAAAGACGAATGTCGGGTAACTCTAAGCTCTAATGGACCCTGGGCTCATTTGAGCATCATTTCACCCATTCCATTCATCGTCCGATATGACTTAACGTTGGAGGACGTAAATTAAAAAATAAATCTCATTCATGGCTCTTAAAACCCACACTCTCACTTTTTCAGATATTTGGTCATATTCATGCTTATTTCCATGACAGTCAAATTTTGATCATATTTTGGGAATTATTATAGTGCAGTCAGCAGCCAATTAGAAATAAACAAATTATGTTCTGATTATTCTTCTGATTCATCACTGTGCAAAATGCATTTTCTTCACCGATCTTGGCTGCAAATTTTGCATTTATAAAATCGAACTTCGATCGAATATCAGGTGGATTACCCGTCTAGAAACGTAGGAATTTCACTTTGTGATGCATTAAAAATTGTGAAAGAAATTGAAAGTTAATTAAAGAGAACAAAAGGTAAAGTGGCTGAACAAATTACTGCAAAGCTGCAAAGATTGTTGGTGTCTAATACAGGTTGTACTACTCTTTCCAAAATCAGTGACATTCTTTGTGGGCTTGAAGAGAAGCTTGAAAATTGTGAGCCGACATTTTCCCTAAATGAATTAACTTACTTCAAATATACCGTATAACCTCATTTGATGTGGAACGTAGTTTCTCCAGATATAGGAATATTCAGTCTGACAACTGAGGAGACTTCCAGTTTGAAAAGCTAAAAATTCACATTGTAATTTAATGTAACTTTGCTGCTGATGAAAACTACCCCCGAGGTATGAATACTTTATTTCTCGTAATTATTATTTTCTTAAGTTACAATAACTATTCTACTCAGTCTATTCATTTGGTCATAGTAATCCTCACTGTGTGCTTCCTGCCTTATAGGCCAGTTTTGCTACATCCATAAACCCCTTCTTCACTTAAACATGTATCGTGAAATAATGAACCGATTGTAACTTTCGGCAACTTGAAAAACCTCATCAACTGCCAGCACCGCTTCCCAGATTACTGTCCAACCAAGTTTCATCTAAATAGAATAGTTCCTATCAGATTTTCGCTAAACTTTAATATGTTCAAGACACTCATGCCACTGTAGAATTTCAGGATTCTCAATTAAAATCTTCTGTTTTAGTCCACATTTACTTCACTTGAAGCCAATAGCTTTTAAAATTCTTATCAAAGATTTTGTGACCCAAGGAAAATGTATCATATACCCAACAATCAGGTGGAATTTCTTTGCTTTTGAAATGACTTCCTGTATTTTGTAGAATTCCTAAAGAACTTTCTGGATAACATACCTATCAAATTCAACCACAAACACTTTTAGACTGTTTTTCGGTGTGTTTCTTTTTCCCTGGTGTTGAAAATTAAACAGAAAGTCCACTTTGCTCCTGAAGCTGTTTACGCTCCTTACTAATCTTCAGAGTGAAATTATCTGATTATCCACAATAGTCTTCAAGTTATAAAGGTCGTATTTTTGTATTTTAAGTAATATTTAAGCTACTGTTTAGGTAAATATGCATGCATCTTTTCAATTTTTTAAGTTATAGAAATCCGGCCCTTTGTTATAAGTTGTATATAATAGCAGTCCGAATTAAATATTAAAAGTTAAAAGTTCATTACATATCTGTAATCTGTTTTAATAAAATCCTAATTTTAAATATTTGTAAAACACACCGGTGGTTAAGAACAATAGATGCGGCATATTGACAGTAGCTTAAAATGTGCTTTTTTTCGGTAACATTTCTTGTATTTCAGCAACAAAAAATAATGTCAAATATTGAAGGATCTCATTAGGTTTCAGAGCAAGGAGTGATGGGATATCGTATGATTTTATGTATTAAATTACAAGAAATTAATTTTGTTTGATTTTAGTTTTTGTTCATCAAACGTAATAGATTTTTTTTTATTTTTCAAATTTAAATAAGTTAAAACTAGGCTGGTGCCGTAGCTCAATCGGTAGAGCACCTGCCTAACGTTCTAGAGGTTTCGGGTTCTATTCCCTGTTGAGGGTGGGGAATTTTATCCAGCCAAGATGATTCCCCATCTTCCCCAGAGTCTGGAAGTATGAAAGAGAGTGTGAATGTGTGCGTGATCTTAACACCATCGATGTGTTCCAAAGGAGAACTGGCCGCCGATATGACCACTGCAGTTAAAGGCGAAGTATAAATGTAAAAAAAAAAAAAAAAAAAAAAAATAATAATAATAATAATAATAATAATAATAATAATAATAATAATAATAATAATAATAATAATAATAATAATAATAATAATAATAATAATAATAATAATAATAATAATAATAATAATAATAATAATAATAATAATAATAATAATAATAATAATAATAATAATAATAATAATAATAATAATAATAATAATAATAATAATAATAATAATAATAATAATAATAATAATAATAATAATAATAATAATAATAATAATAAAAACCGCCCGCCTCGGTAGCGTGGTGGCAGCATGTCTGCCTCACGTTCAAGAGGTCCCGAGTTCGAATCTCGGTCAGGGTGAGTTACCTGGATAAGGGTTTTTCCGGGGTTTTCCCTTATCCTGAAAGACGAATGTCAGGTAACTCTAAGCTCCATGGACCCTGGACCTATTTGAGCATCATTTCACACATTTCATTCACCGTCCGATATGACTTAACGTTGGAGGACGTAAATTACAAAAAAAAAAAAAAAAAAAAAAAAAAAAAAAAAAAAAAAAAAAGAGTCAAAACTTACAAAATATATATTCGCTAAATAGCTGCAAGTAACTGCTGCACTGTGACTTGTAAAACTTTTTAAAATTGGATCCAATGTTTGTGATGAAGTAGTGAAAGATGATTAAAGATAAATAGAAAACGTAAACTACTACCACAACAACTCAAGGTGTACTTAGACCTACTGGATGTGTCCTATTTTCGTCCACATAGGCAGAATTCAGAAATGGGGTGGCATAAAATCAGAATGACACCAGCTCGCTGCCACTCAGCCGCCGTTTCCATCTCGTTTGCACTTCAGGGATGAAATGTGGCTAAGATTACACTTGTGTCAGAGCTCCCAATTGGGGAAAATCTTAGTCTTCCTAGCACCACAGGCGCATTGCCGCCTTGTCATTACGGAGTTTTAAATACATAGCTAAATTGATTAAAAGTGTATGTTGTTTTAAAGACAACAAATTGACTCCCACTCTAAATTTCAATATTTGTACTTATCTTCACAACTGTTATACAGTTTCCAGTAGGAAAAAATTGTCACTCTTTTAGTCGAATGCTCCTCAGACCACGTTTTATTTCTTATAAAATGTTCCTCTCCTAGAAAATATAATGTAACAGAGGAAAAACACAAGTATTTATGGCTATTAGTGAATTCGCTGGTAATGGGGAATAACAGTATGTTTAAGGGTTTAAATTTTAAGAAAAAATACAGTACTTGCCCAGCAATGTTTACGTTTTTAGAATCAGCGGATTTAGCTGCCTGCGATCTAGAAGCAAATTACCATGCTACGAATAGCGATGCCTTGCTTATTACCACATTTGAGCACTATTATTTTCATACACAAACAGCCGCTAGAAATAATATCTTCCTTAAGGAATGGTATTGCGTTCCCTTGAACAGTCACCGTAAACATGATTTTCGAAATGCACTGGCTACTTAACCCAATGAAAACTACAAGTCATTTAACCCTTATTGAAAAATAACCTTGTTTACGAAAACAAGAGAGCATCACCTCTAGAAGTGTCTCTGTTACTCTGTGTTAATTCTAGCCCTGCGTTAATGGTATAAGAAACGTATTTTATTTCGTAACTGCCTCTGCAGCTTGTGATTTTCCATGAATTAAGATACCAATTCCGTAAGTACTGTAGAACAGGAAACGGGCTGCTTCTGTGGGTGTATTTCCTTATACACAATAAAAACGTATGTACTTATAAACTGTGAAATAATTTAATAGCAGTTCCCAGCAATACGAATTTGTGTCCAATATATATGCATTAATTTCTCACTAATAACGTGCGATCCATACAAACTTCAACCATTTCAATAAGCCATAACTTCTGAACCAATAACAGGAGACACGTGCGACTTTGGGAGAATATAATACACAACTGGTTGATTACATTACATTATTTACATCTCATAGAAAATGTTAGAAGTTTCGTCCACCAGCATCTGCGGATCGTTGGTCCCATTTTCTTTGATACGACTGAAGTTTATATGGGTGGAGCAGCTGGAGGATACCCGATTGAGATAAGCTTATTTCCAGCAAGATGAAGCAACGTGCCATACATGTAATGACACCATGGAACTTGTAACCAGTTTCTTTGATAATCGAATAATCTCAAAAGCTGAAAGTAAGGCCAGGAGACACTGTGTTAGGAAAGCACCTACGTATATTTTTGAAGGAGCAGAGGTGGACCTATATACGGAAGAAAACCTTGCGTTCTCTGGAGCCATACATTTATCACTTGGAACAAATGCAGATCTAATAACCATTTAAGCAAATAGAACCCTTCATTTGTCTCACAGTACAAGCCAATAAAACAAGAAATTTTCTTACCCGGTACCCATTCCCGTTTTAAATAAATAAAATAAAATAAAAAAATAAAAAATAAAAAGTAAAAACAAAAAAATATTAAAATGAAGTAAAAGAAAAGAAATGGTTAATGGTAAAAAAGGTCACTTGTACCAACCAATATAAATATCTTGTTTTTATTTTTCTAGAATTTAACTTCCAAATACTTAATATAAACATTATAATATTTTGAAACATTTTTTTAAAATTCTAAAAAAAAAAAAAAAAAAAAGACTTTTTAAGTGACAGAATAACATTATTTCTTCCAGAAAACGGGAACAATATTTAATTGTTTATTGCAATAAACTGGCTAATTCGAAAATAGATTGAAAGACAGATTAATAAATATTAATTAGTTAGTACCTATATTTAAGAATTTAATATTTCATGACTTCAATATTAATAAATGTTAGAAAGGTGAAACAATGTACTTTATTTTAAATGAATATAAAATAAAAGTCTATGACCTATCAGATCCCCCGACCTAACTTCACCGGATTTTTTCTTGTAGCGGTATCTACAAAATAATGTGCTAGAATAGGTCATGGACAATTGATGTTCTCAAGGAATCCATTCAAACCCACATAAGTAACATTGGCGAGGATACTCTCCATAAAGCTTCAGGGAATATGGTGAGATGAGCGTAAACACGTATAGATGCTGGTGGAGGACAGTTCCAACATTTTCTCTGAGACGTAAATAGTGTAATGTAATCTCCCAATTGTGTATTATATTCTCCCAAAGTTGCACGTGTGTCCTCGCACTACATGTACCAGATGAACCAGCTGACCGTACTTTCTCGTATTTGCATAATCCGTATTCTTTTACAAAAACATCACTTATTTTGCCAAATATTTATGTTCTTCTGCAATAAAATTCTTGTAACACTTGATTTATTTATGTGCCTCACGGTATTAATTATCTAGGATCGTTACAAGAGTGCGAAGAAGCTGCGACACCTTTTAAAAGCTAATTGTTTGGGGATGAACAGAAGAAGATTAAGACAAACGTTTTATTGCAGAAAAATGTCGGTAAATGTGCCTTGTGGCCGAGAAGAGTACCCTTTTCGAACTATTAGGATAGATGTTAAAGTTTGTTGTTGCAAATCTCGTTCCATCAAGATGCGTTTTCTTTAATCCTTTATCACCTGAGCTAAAGCGTTTTAATTATCTACATAATTATTACTGAAATACATTCGTTTCTGCAAGTAAATGTTTTTAATTATGCAATGCTAAATCTTCCACAGATATGCGATCATGTTCCCAACTAGATGGAGTGGAATTTGTTGCCACCCCGGTTGTATCCAATAAGAATCGATTCATACCTGATTTGAACCAATTAGAGGCATCGGAATATATTCCCCATGTAGAGAAAATCGCGTGACAGAAGTTGCTTCCACTTTACTACTATGATACCTTAGTTGAAATTTCAGTCTCATTATCAAATTGACTATAGGTATAGTATACCCATTTGGGTAAATACTTGTCTCTTAATTGGTTTTAGTCCTATTTTTCCGCTTGTTTAGATGTACATTTGTTATGCATTTCTTAGCTATGCTTCCTTATGAGGTATCGGATGGGAATAGCGAAGTACGAAGTACAGTAAATGTATATAAGATTGGCTAGAAAACTGATTCTTTTCTTAGGAGAAGGGATGAAGACAAACCTTAGATGATTCACTTCGTAGATCGTTGGTGATTGACTCCCTAGAAATATGCTGATTAGGGTTGCCAAAATGACCTCAAAGCAGACCCTAAGACTAGCCAGAATGACACCAAGGAGCTACGGAGATCTTTTTTTTTTAATTTACGTCCTCCAACGTTCAGTCATATCGGACGATGAATGAAATGAGTGAAATGGTGCTCAAATGAGTCCTGGGTCCATAGAGCTTAGAGATACCCAACATTTGTCTTTCAGGATAAGGGAAAACCCCAGTATAAACCTTATCCAGGTAACTCACCCTGACCGAGATTCGAACTCGGGACCTCTTGAACGTGAGGCACACACGCTACCATCCGCGCTACCAAGGCAGGCGCCACGAAAAAATAATAATAGGTATTGCATAATGGTGTTTTGCATCACGAAAAGTCAAAGCTAATTTCGTTGCAGTGATTTTGTCGTCTTTTGCAAAAAATTGTTTTGGTAAAAATTTAAGAAGAAATTGATTTTTCTTTTCGATGATAATATTCGTTTTGCGTCTTTCTGATTGTAAATGTTGATTCATGGCCCTCATATTTAACAGTATTTTCATATTTAAGTGCATATTCTGCACTTACACATACATTCATCACAACAGCTCGGAATTTTGCATTTTTTCATGCCTTATTTCTTGATAGCTAAATGTATGCAAGTAAGAAATAAATTTATTTCCACTATAAGGAGCTTATTACGGAAGTTTTGTAGTGCATAAATGCATATTTAAGGGGTTGGTACATATTTAACTAATCGGTAAATATTTATGCATATATTTTACCTTTTCAGCAATGATTCGCACATTTATTTCATCCCGGTACTACTACACGAGAAAATTTCTCTTTTATTGCTTTGCTTATCGTGTTTCTAAATCCATAAAAGGTCGCCAAAAATGAAAAAATATCTATCAACAATGAATCATGCAGTAAAACCTTATGTGGCCGTTCCATCATAAAACTCGTATTAAAAAACGAAGCCGTCTGCCACGACAGAGTTTTGTCAGAGAAAATTCAAGCGAATTTTGCAGAAGTAAATGCCCTAATTTCCTCTATGAAAAAAGTGTTCGTGAAAGTGCCATCAAGAGTCTATCCTCAAATACCAAGACAAATAGGAAAGTATCTTCTAACAAAATTGAAGCAAGAAATCCAAGTTTAATGTTTCTTCTGGAAGTTAATAAGATGCTGCAACGTGAATTTTAGAAAGAACCAAATGCTTATTGTGTAAGTGACAAAGGCTCTTTTCGATACTGTCCTGAGGCTTTTTGTGAAACAGAGGGATCTCTTAACTTCATATAAAAACATTTTAAGCGACAGAAGAAAATCGTTTCTTCCAGAATACCCTGAAAAATATTTGTTTATTGCAATAAAGACGACTAATGCTAAAACAAACTAAAAGAGAAACTAATAAATGTTCACTTTTTAACGCCTGAATTTAAGTATAAATTATCAAATTTGATTGCTTCATTAAGATTAATAAATGTGAGAAGGTTGAATTAATGTACTTTATTTTAAATGCATATTATAAAGTTTTTAGACCATATTTACCAGACTTTTAGTGCACAGATGCATGCATATATCCTATCAAACACATGCACTTATCAAGTGCACATAAATCCAAGCAACTTTCGTCTTGTAACCATTCTATATCGTCTCTTCATTTCCCTGTTATTGCAATTTTCAATTATGAAAACTAATCTATTCAATCACGATCCGAACGTTCCCAGTAAACTGAATCAGTTGATAACTGACAATGAACGAACGAGCAAGCACCGTGGCTCAGTCGGTAGAGCACCTGCTTGTCTTGCGAGGGGTCCCGGGTTCGATTCCCAGCTGGGGATGTGGCTTTTTCTCCAACCAAGATGATTCCACATCTTCCCCAGATTCTAGGAGTATGAATGAGAGTGCGAATGTGTGCGTGATCTAATGATTAAAACCCAAAGAATACGAGTTAACACCTTCGATATGTTCCAAAGGAGAAGGGTCGCCGATATGACCATTGCAGTTAAAGACAGCGTATAAATGGAACAAATAAAAAAAAAATTGCCAGTAGCCACGTTGCCGCGACTTGCCAGTGTTTGTTGTGCGAGCCGAATATTAGACACGCAACAATTGAAACTTGTCGAATAACAATAGAAGCGCAGCGTTATTGTTACAATAAAAAATTACTAATCTAAGATATTTAATCAAAATAATTAAAGAGTAAGGTCATACTCAAGCCCATAGATTGAAGTCATTGGCCCGTGTACCCGGAGAATCCATTAGAAACCCAGGCACTCCAGGCGCCGCCCGGAGATCTGGCAAGGCTAATGTTGACACAAAAGATTCTATTTATGTGTACATGTAGAAACTTGAGAATCTGTTTTCTTTCCACTGTTGAAAATCATAAAGCTAAAATGCAAAAAATTCGAACATGCAAATAACCAAATATTTCCTGAAACTGCAACAAATCGGAATATCCTAAGGAAGCAGAGAATGCCAAATATTAGGAGTAAACGGCCTAGAATCGATCCTGGAAACCGAAGTATTTAACTTCAGTGTTTCTCTTTATCATCACACGCAGCTCGCTCTCTCTCTCTCTCTCTCTCTCTCTCTCTCTCTCTCTCTCTCTCTCTCTCTCTCTCTCTCTCTCTCTCTCTCTCTCTCTCTCTCTCTCTCTCTCTCTCTCTCTCTCTCGCTTTTCTTTTAATAATTTGCGTCCTCCAACGTCGTCATATCGGGCAATGAATGAAATGAGTCCGTGGTCCACGGAGCTTAGAGCTACCCGACATTCGTCTTTCAGGATAAGGGGAAACCCCGGAAAACAACCTTATCCAGGTAACTCACCCTAGCCGAGATTCGAACTCGGGACCTCTTGAACTTGAGGCAGACACGCTACCATCTTGGCTACCGAGGCAGGCGGCAGCTCATTGTGTTTCAACTGTTTTATTCTTAACTGTGTTGTGAACGCAGATTATTACACAAATCTATTTACGGTATCCATTTTATGAGATAATTATATTTTACTGTCGAAAACAGGATAGATTTAAAACACATTCGACCTTGCATTATCCAGTTTCGGTTCCTGGCCACAGGTGGGAATTGTTCTTTAATTAATATTCCCCACTCTCCATAGAGTGTGGAATTGTGGATGCGAGAGTTTGATGGTCGTGTGAAAGTACATTTAAAAAGACGAAACCCACACAATGCTCTAGCCTAAAAGTTGAAGAAGCAAAAGCACCATCCATTGTAAGTCTCCGATTTGATCATATCAGTTAACGTGGGCTACAGAAATGAACCAAAGAAAATATAATATTAATTGTGTGGTAATCACTGCTGTATATTTAAGTGTGCTTTCGTATTTTATCGCTTATGTCCCCTCCCCTCACATATATTTCTCCCCTATGATTTTTCATCACTCAAAATTATTTATCTATTAAACATCGCATAATTTCCTCTGCTGGTTCGTTCTTATTGGAGCGGCCTTCAAATGACTTGATAATGGACAACAATCAACGCAGCGGTGCTTGTCAAATGAGTCCAGGGTACCTGGAGCTTAGAGTTACCCGACATTCGTCTTGAAGGATAAGGGAAAACTCCTGGAAAAACCTTATCCAAATAACTCACCCTGACCGAGAATCGAAGTCGGGACTTCTTGAACGTGAGGTAGACACGCTACCATCTACGCTACCCAGGCGGGCTCGTATTGCCTTTGTGACAATATATCGTAAAATTGAAATGACAAGTTGCAGAAGTGTTTCTAAGTCAGTTTGTTACAAATCGTCATAATCAGCCAGATATAAATGAAAATAGTGATGGAAGCGAGACCGCAGAATAGCCAGAGAAAATAAACATTGAAACAATACATTTTAAGCCCAATGAAACTGTGTTATGAATTCAGTTCATTCACAAATTACTGTATACCTATATAACTTTTACATAATACTATATGGTTTCCCTTCCTTTCTGAATTCCTGGAAGTACCATTCGCATAATTCCCTCCCCAATGTTTTCAAGAAAATTTTTCGAGAAAAAGGGGGGGGGGTAATTACGCGATAAAATACGGTATACCTATAGTCACTACTTGTGCATTTATTAACATAAACTGTTTGTATTTATCAATGATACAAGTTTAAGAGTTGTGCTACGATAAATAGACCACAAGGCATTAACTAGGGCCAACTTTTAAAGCAGTAAAAATAATAATTTCTGAATTGGTAAGTAAAAAAAAAAACAAGAAATACAGCAAACGATTTATAATACGGCATATGGCATTTCCTTTCATAATTACATGAGAAAAATCACGGGTTTCCTGTTTGATTCTGATTGTGCTGTACCACAGAAACAACCGGTAATTATTTATGCTAACAATTTTGAGTATTCAAAAAAAAAAAAAAAAAAAAAAAGTTCTAAGCGCCGCAGGAATTCTAAAGCGTTAGCAGCTCCAAATATTCGCTTCCCTGACAAATGCACTCTCCGTTTGTTTTTACAGTGTAAAGAAAGCCATTGCAGGTATTGTAGCTGTAAAACGAAGAAAGCACGTTAGTTTTTTGCCTCTACGAAAGCAGGACGTCTGAATTCAAACCAAAAACATAAGTACTTAAATATTTAGTAGAATTATAAAATGTACTACATACGAAATTATGATGCACAAGAAAGCGTTTTAATTCCAACATCCGAAAAAATCCGACCAATGTGTGAAACTACATTGTATTAATCACTATTATTTTATATAACCTGGTAGTATCTGGCCGTTCAGTGATAATTTATAGAAAAATGATGCATTTTCAAAGAACGTGAGTTTAAATGTAACTTTCTGGATAAAACGAACTGTAAATATTTGCTGCACAAGTAAATTACGTATCATCTAAAACTACAAACGTGCTAGTTTTGTTCAGTTAACGGCTCAAAAATGTACCACATACAACAGTATTAATAATTATGAGAACGTTAATCTTACCTACGTTAGCTTTTCTCATGTTCAACAATACGCACTGACTACAGGGAAACAAACCTGCGGAGTGTAGAAAATCAACTGCGTGTATAATTCTTTCGTTATTCCCTTCCTTTTTGTGTGCTAAATTATTTTGCAAGTAAATTTTAATGTCGCTTCAGATTAGAAGTTTTGTACCGCAGTTTCCTACCTGTGTTAATCTATATTTTTTGAACTTTCTGGCACAAATGGTTTATGTACTTCAGCAATTAAATGCGCATTCCGTACAACTGGGGTTTTATTTATTATTATACGCTCACGATATGGTGAAAGGTATTTGATGAGTGAAATAAAGCGCTGATGACCACCGTAGTTGAGCGCCCCTATACACATCATCATCATTTGAGTGAAATAAAGAATCACAATCAAGGAGTAAACGGCTTTTTCTTTTTTTTAATTTACGTCCTCCAACGTCAAGTCATATCAGACGATGAATGAAATGATGCTCAAAAGAGCCCGGAGTCCATACAGCTTAGAGCTACCTGACATTCGTCTTTCAGGATAAGGGAAAATTCCGGAAAAAACCTTATCCAGGTAACTCACCCTGACCGAGATTCGAACTCGGGACCTCTTGAACGTGAGATAGACACGCTACCATCTACGCTACCGAGGCGGGCCATTAGAATGGGTACACTAACAGCTTTTGCGAAGTACATTATTTTCAGAAAACTGTAAGTTTATTGAAAAAGCTCCTAATTTTTTGCTAACTTGGACCATTAGTAAATGGTTGATCATTATTTCGTTGCATCTTTATTTAAAATGGAGCAAGTACTAAACTTTAGATGCTTTGAAATGAAAACAAAATATACAGCAGCAATAATAATATGTTTAACAATTAGATCCGTGAAGGCCCAGGCAAAGATGAATTGAGCACGGAACACGCCGAATGGCCTAATCCTTGCTAGGCAGAAGGAGAAGAAGCAAAAGAAGAAGACGAAGAAGAAAAAAAATGTTTTTCAATTTCTAAATGGTATGTACTAAGTAATGGTATGAAATACGCAGTAAATGACTGAATCAAAGCTTACAAAGTGTGCACTGTTTCTAGTAATTTAAAAATGGCGAATTACCTACTGTATTCCCTTCTTCCATTGAAATATTTTTCTGGATTAGTATAGCGTTTAAACTGAACATACAAGCCACGTTGTATGGAAATAGATGTTTGTTTCTATATTTATTTATTTGAACTAAGCTTTTACATAGCAGTAGTTTACCAGTTTTATGTTCTGAAGACCGGTAGGTATTGTTACAGGTTTGTTTGATAGTTAAATCACACACGTTAACTTAAATTCTATGGGCACAAAGCGACAATGGTAATTTTCGTTTTGCGGTAGATATGAGGAATTTAAAGCTCCCCAATAATGTTGTTGGCGTTGATATACTTCCCATTCAGTTGTCACACAAAATAAACAAAACGCGCATCGTAAACAAACGGAGCAAGTACTGAAAACAAATGCAAGTAACTTACCATGGAAACCATGAAAGTTGTTTGCGATGGCAGCTTGGGAAGGTGAAGTAAACAGCGAAGTTTTAAGGAGCCTTGTGGACTCTTTCGCGCCTTAGTTGCTGATGATAACGCCGAGATGAAACTATCTCAGATTTCCATAATTGATAGGACTTCACGTGTCACTCTGGATAGAAATAAAACTGGAAGTGCCACCTGCGCTTTTGTGTAAAATGTCAGGAAGATACACGTGTAGGCAATGCTGCTACGGGTTTGGTGTTCTTCAGATGCCACCTGCTTGTACTTGAACTAATACTTTTAAATTACACTTGCAACGTTTTACAAACTTAATAGTCGACACTTGAAAGCTGATTGTCACCACACTCTTAAGGCACTAGGGTTCATCGACAAGGCAGCCGAAATTCACATAATTAGGATTAGCGCACAAGTCACGTGCTGGCAATGCCACCTGTTGTACCAGAGAGCACTAAACATGAAAGGCGGGCAGTATTGGTAGTAGCGCCAAGACAAGCAATAAATCTCAGGCACGCCCACTTCCCTAACATATGACAACTTGATTAGCGACTTTCAAAACCTGCTGTCATAAACGTGGCTGACAAAATTCGAATGCTTCCTTTCAGTGTTCTCTAACTTTCGCAGTAGTTATGTCTTCCACACTAGTAAAAATAAAATTTAGGCACTTTAGATGTTTTTGAAGCTAAGAGTAAAGAGTGATGGAAGCCTCGCGGAACATAGGACGGAGTGGAGGATAAAGCGCGCCCGGCTTCAACCCCGGCTCGCGATGTACTGTCTGCGAGTACGGCCAGAGACTGAGTGGGAGCGCCAGTTCGACCGACCACGCCGGCTCACTGCGGACGAGCAATGGTAACGCACCGCTTTCCCACGTTGCCACGTCGAGCTTCGAGCGAGCGAGACAGCAGGCTTGCGCATCTTCTTTTCCATATTAGGAATGGCAATGTTGTTGTTTTGGATGTGGTTGTCTCTCCCTGACTGCCTTTCTAATTGTGTGCAGGCCGCCGAGCGAAGGTGAGGTAGCTTTCGCAACTTATAACGGGCTTTACATGGAAATATGCAAAACTTGTTATTATTGACATATTATCACCGTTCATGTTGCCGAATTAGCAATATTGCCAAATGGTTAACACAGGCAATTCTTATATAACAGGTGTTCCATATATGAATCTGCGGAAATTTTCTGGCGTTGATCACTTAAGGTTCGTCGACAATTCTAAGGTTCATTCACAATCTGGAATTTAAGATAATGCATCTGTCAATGTTGATCAAACATTGTCAAGCATTATTTAATTAAATTACTTCGTAATAAAAATTAACTGTAAGCTTAAGAAAATGTAGACTTTGAAAAAAAAAAAAAGCAGCTGGCAGAAACAAAGTTCGATTCGGAAAACATCGGAAGCATTCGCTGACGCTGCGTTCACAATGTACGCTTTGGAAAGGTAGAGTCCGACTGAAAAGTTCAATGATTTGAATCCTGGCTGTGGCATTGAACTTTACAGCTTCACCCTACCTTTCCATACCTTTGCCTAACCACGCTAGTGTGAAAGAACAATTATTGTTTTCCAAAATACACTTTGACACCACTCTGGCTTCATTTCAAAGCTATGCGATAGATAGACATATGCCTCGCGGTTTGGCCATATTCACGGTAGCCGAGCGATAAAACGCAGGTGTCTTTTAAGTAGACCAACATGAGTTCGAAACCTTGATGTGCATGCTTCTTTTTAGTATGTAGTAGTATATATACTTGTAACTTATCTCATACAGATATGACCGAGATTCGAACTCGGAACCTCTTGAACGTGAGGCAGACACTCTACCATCTACGCTACCGAGGCGGGCTATTTTTAGTATTGTTACTTTAATAGCAATACCTTGTGCTTTTCTTGCAGAAGATGAATAATAAGCCCACCTAAGTAGCGGAGATGGTAGCTTGTCTGCCTCGTCAAGAGGTCCCGAGTTCAAATCTCGGTCAGGGTGAGTTACCTGGATAAGGTTTTTCCAGGGTTTTCCCTTATCCTGATAGACGAATGTCGGGTAACTCTAAGGCCCATGGACCACGGACTTATTTGAGCATCATTTCACCCACTTCATTCATTCATCGTCCGATATGACTTAATGTTTCCGAGAATATTCAGAATTTCTGTCTCTCTCTTTGTCCCATACCATAAGTACATTAAGCAACTTTCTAGTTGTAGGCAGATCATATAAGTGCTCTGAATGTTAACGTATCTTCCGTTGGTTTCCTGTGAATACAGCATATTCTAAACAGCTTGCAAGATGAACTGTGTAATATCTGACTGATTGTCATAGCGACAATGGAAGAACTCATGTATACAATATCAAAACTATAACAGGCGTTGCCAGGAAATGTAAGCAAGATAGGTAACAATGAGTGGGACTTCGGCAGACATTCTGAGTTGCCGTCCCGTATTAGAATTACCAAAAACTGGTAGCGCTATTTTATTCCCTAAAGAACATGTCTGCATGCTTGCTTTCGTTTCAGGCAATGAAACAACATTGAAACTAGGCATATATACGTTTTCTAGTTTAAACATGCGATAGCTCCCGTTGTTATTAAGTTACAGCAGTAATTTTTTTCATATGGTTACAGTTGTTATTGACAAATAGCGATGGAACATTACAGCATTCAGCAACACGTAGAAATTGTACAAATTTATTATCAAAATAAATCATCTGCTCGCCAAACCTTCCGTGTGTTGTATGATTGGGCGTTTGATCCATAAATTTGAAACAAGTGGTTCTGTCAGTAAGATGGTGCCACATGTTATACTGCTCTCGAAACAATCGATCTTTTGAAGAAGTTCAGACGTTTCATCATTTCCCATGGTGGTGATGTTAACTGGCCCCCGAGATCATGCGATTTATCGCCGTTGAACTACTTCTTGTGGGGTTATTTAAATCTCGAGTTTATACAAACAAGCCAGAAACAGTAAACGATCTTATGAATAACATCACGCGTGTTATTCGCGAAGTTGGACCTAATTTATGTTCTGTCATTGAAAATTGGGTCAACCGTATACGCGCAATCCAGCAAAGACGCGGTGGTCATTTAACTGATGTTCTCTTACATATGCAATGACATTAATAATGTTCCAAAATTAAAAAAAGAAATAAACCTCTATCATTTATTTCTTTTTAATTCTTGATAAAGTTTACTGCATCCAAATACATTTTGGTACTTATAGTTGTGAGCAAGATTAATGTGACATCATTTGAAACGTGTGTTAGGATGCTGATCAATAACAGTCCTACATCAGTTACATTTCATAACATGAAAATTGAAATACATATTAACAAACATATTATATTACACAGGAAGACAGCTTCGAGAGTTGTGACTTATTTCAGGCGGGAGCGAGGCCTGCAGTGCGTGTGACGTCAGGCAAGAGCCTGTAGTACCAAGTTGCCTATATAAATTGCGCTGTGAGTACAGAATCTGAGGGTTCAGTGAGGTGTAGCACACTTGATGACAACAATGTAGCTGCCATGTGCCTAATGGAACTGTTACATTTACAATGTGACGATTTATTGAAGGAAAAGTATACACAGAAGAAAGAGTTGACTGATTTTCACAAGAATGTCCCCCAAACCATATTTCCGAGATTGTATTCACTTGCCGCAAGGGCATTGTGTATGTTTGGCTCGACATATGTGTGCGAATATATTTTTTTTTCTGTTATGAAATTAGCTAAGTCCAAACCCCGAAGCAACCTCTCGGATCACAATCTAACATACAGCATTCGATTGCAAGTTTCCCAGACATTACATCCTGAGATTGGTAAACTAGTTAAAGAAAAACGAAACAGAAAGTGTCGGCTAAACTACGAGTTGAAGTTTTATACACTTTCTCATAGCACAGAGACGAAATGTAATTGTTTATAAACTGTGACCAACTGTGTAAGTAGGGCTGTCAGCATTAATATTACAACACCCAAGATGTACATACGTATTATTAATACCCGATTCGTTTCCTGTCTTTCCTACGCTGTCGGAACCCCAACACATCAAACTATTTCCTTTCCATTAGGCAACAGAAATCAGCGGGGTGATGTCACACCCTAACTTGCCTTCGTTCGGGAGCATATTCGACGGTTAGAGCTGACGTCACAACGCCACTTCCTATCTTCCCCTATTATATTATAATCACAAAACAAAAGCCACTTTGTCATACATACAAAACGCATGCTATTAAAGAGCAGGTTGTTGTGTCGTTTTTCTTTTTAGTTTTCTATTTTGCAGTTTCTATCATTTATAGGACAAGTTTTATTTAAGTTCAAAGATAGGAAACTTGTTGAAAGACTCTTTATAAACCCAACCCCCATAGATTTTTTAAAACAACCTGTTGGAATCATTTCATGATTTACATACGTCCGAAAGAGCAGTGTTAAACAGCAAAGGATATATAAAAATTGTTTTCAAGATTACAATCACATACACAATTTAACAAACGGCACACATCTATCTCCTTGTGATATTAGAATGTATCGTATTACTGATAATATCCCTATAGTCTGTTGCGTTAGTCCAAATATTATATTATTGGACTGCTGCACGATAAAAGAAAGTAGTTATTTCTACATATAGTAAATTTTCAATCTTCCTCAGTTCTAGAAATAACTAAATAGCGAGGACCACAAGACTCAGCTATTTCCTTTCTAATTTTCTTAACATTTTTGTTAAATTTATCAGTTCCCATAGTGACAATATCTCCACCATTGCAAAAGTCTCCGATGGCGTGCTCACATCCTGGGCGCCACCCCGGCTTTGGTGAGTGTCCTGGCCTGGACCTTGCTCACCTCAGGGTCTCACCTCCCAAAGTATAGATAGAGGGACCCAATCGCCTTCAGGAGTGTAACAGCTCATGCAATGGCCCATCCCCGGGACTGACTTTTATCAGCGGATACGAACACAGTCCTACATGATAACCAGGAGCTGGTGGTTACACGTTACCCAGTCACCCCTGCGCTTCCCACTCCGCCAACCCGCGCTAGGTTATCCGCCAGACGTGTGTTCAGGGAGGTTAGGGTCAAACACGGATGTGGACCTTGTCTGGGCGTTTGGCATTAGCTCTCTCACCACTCAGAGGCACCCAATCGAGTGATTGGGTTCGGTACCCTGGGATTGCCAATTCCTGTACCTACTGCAGTAGGCCCCTGCAGATCTATTTCTGCACAGAGTAGAGAGTAAAATAAAATCTAGGGAAACAAGGCGAATAGAGAAACACATTGAGGAAAGATGAGAAATGAGACTGTAACGGTAAGAGTTTAGAGTTATTTGCCAGAAAATACTGGGTTTAACAAACTCAGCACTGAAAGAAGCGATCGTGGTAGAAATGGGAATGCCGGCAGAAAAGGGGGGAACACTACAAATGGTTATGAAATATTGATACAGATCCATTAGCAATGCAAAGGAGGACCTAAATAAAATGGTGTATAAACCAATAGCAAGCTCAAATGGAAATATGTAGTTGCTGAAAAAGATAGCAAAATCTCTCAACAGGATAGCAATGGAGGACGTACATTTGTGAACTAGAAGAAAGAAATGAGAGTGACTTTTGGAAAGCAGTAACAAATGGAATAGAGGATATAGAATGACAAGATATGTGGGGGGAAAGAAAGAAGAAATTTGACGCTATATAGCGTAAAAGGCAATGGAAATACGAGAGGAGGATTTGCTTAGACACATACAGGGGAGATTTGAAGGAAAGAAGCAAGAGGAGATAAATTAGAAGCGTGTAGCATGTATCATTTGTGGAGCAAGGGAGAATTTAGCGTATTGTTTAGTGGAATATGAGTAAGCAAGAGACTGTAGGGAAGAGATAAGGGAAAGAAAATGGTATATTATGAATAGAAAACTGTGAAAATGTTAAGAAATAAAGGGAGCAGGAAAATAAAAATCATGGAAATATTCTTATGGAAAATCAAGAATAAGGTAATAAGGAAGGCGAAGATTCGGGGTAAGAAGGAAAAATATCTATAGTTTGAAATACATATGCATAGCTTTCGTCAATCATTCAACATTTTACAAATCTTTTGCTCATATTTTCGTTTTATACTATACCATCTTACACTTCCTTTACTTGTAGATAAATATCTGTAGGTTTCAGACTCCGAGCGTCCAAACATCCAATAACTCTCACGTCAGAGTTGGTGGCATCTTTTAACTTCGAGATATCAGGAAACGATAATTTGGACCTTCGATATAAGCATGATAAGATTTTGCGGAACGGTAATGCCCAAACAATCGTTACTTCTTAAATTACCATCAAAAAAGGATTGGAGCAAAAATTAATCAAGATTTAAGACAAATATTAATATAGTTTCATCTGAGATGGTACAGGTTTTGTGAAGTCATATAGGGGAACATTGGGCATATCGGGGTAGTGAGGCAGAACGAGGTATACGTGTTTTATCTCTAGTAGATGGTACAATCTAACGGAATCTGTCAAAACTGCGTCATCTCAATCACAGCTACTAGTGCACTTCAGTTGGCTGTCAAAACAGAATCTGTTGTGTACGAGTTGTGTGTTGGATACAGTTTGAAGCAGCTTTTACAAGATTCGTGATATTTTTCAAGGCATGTAAGTACATCATATCTACATTTAAATAAAAACCAATAATTACTATGAAATATAACACTTAATTTACTTCTAAATCCATGTTTTTAGTTAAGTTATCTTTGAATATCGTACCATCCACAAGTATTAACCTAAGTTTGTGTTTACGGGGCAATATGGGTGGCGCATAACAGTGCACTACCCCATTATGCCCCTGGTGTAAAACTCTGTGTGTTATTTATATGATTGACTACTCATGTTTCATGTGATTTCGGAGTAGTGCGTAATTACGTAAAGAAGTCACAGAGGCAAGAGTGGTCTTTAGTCTCAATGGAGGGGGCTCTGAATGATGGTTCAATGGTGTACAAAGGGGCAGCTAGTCAATTTCAAGTGCCCCATACAACTCTTGAACGCTACGTTAAGAAAAAACGAGATAATCCTGATTATGTTGTTAAAAATGTTCTCACAGGCTGCAGCCGCTAGATGTTTCTTTCATGAAACCACTAATCAAATATTATGAGGACGAAATTCGCTCCTGGGTTAGATCTAATCCTAGAAAAGTCGCAACACTGTTTCAGGTTGCATCATTGTTTGGGTCAGTTATAGGTGAGCCTCAACAATGAGCACGGCAGTCAATTGGTTTCGAACAACAGGTATATGGTTTATGAAAATCAATGTGTTTGATGATGCTGATTTCCTGCTGTCCAAAACAACAGATATTGAACTTTCTTCTGGAGTTCCTGATGATGTTAATCCTTCAACTTCTGAGATGTCCGTTGTCTCTGGTTCACCTATGGGGAGAGAAAACATTGAGATGCCAAGCTGCAGTAGTTTCCAGAGTTCCAGCCCAGAAAATATCACGCCTATTACAAAGGTAGATCAGAAAAACAAGAGAGTTTGGAAAAACAAGGGGAAAAGCACAATACTGACAACACACCCTTAAAAAGAAGTGCCATTTTACGCGGAACGAGAAAAAATGAATAAAATACCTGTAAAATGGCATCTTACTCTGCCAGAAAGCGAAACAAAACGGGAATAATTGAAAGGTAGGCCTAGATGTCCTCACCCTCCTGTATCCAAACGTTCCAAAAGTAATCTGTCTGCTCGTAACAGGAAAGAATTGGCAAAAGACAACGAAGATGATTGTCTTTACTGCCGCGATTATTCAGAAGGGGGGTGGGTTAGACATCCCTGCTGCCTGCAGTGGCTCATAATTCTTGTGCAGGTGTCGAAAGTGGTGATGAAGATGTAAATATTTGTGCATATTGTGAGAAGTGAACTAAATGTAAAATAAATTAAAAAACCGATCAAAAATTGCTCAAAGAAATAACACCACTTACTGCCCCACCTATGGGGCAAAACGGGGCAAATGTACTAATTTTGTTTTTGACGTGATAGTTACTCCCATTTGTTGCGAGTGTCTATTTAATTTATGTTTTCAGGTAATTATGCAATAATAAACACATTTACATTACCAAAAGCAATTTCTAAATGTTCAAATGTGAAATATAGATGCACAAATATGAAGTAACCCGTCCTGCCCCATGTTCCCCTACATATATTGCATACATTGAAGAAATAGTGGGGTACTCTTGATGACAGAATTGAAAGTTTACATTAGTACAAGAGTTTCAAGCATACGTAAGTACATAAGGTGTTATACATACGATGTTCTGATGTTCTTTCCAATAACTGACAAGATCCCCTTAACCGGCAAGGATTGTATATCCAGGTATCATCCTACAAAGATAACTGGGTGTGTTTTTCTTATCATATCCTTCGTTTCAGCCACAGATCATCTTCTTCGGCTCTGGATGAGGAAAGTGCACAGATTCTCTCAATGGCTCTCAACTAAATTTCCACCTGATTTAAGATATTTCCCTTTAAGTTTTTCACTACGAACAACTGGTCAGAATAATTGCAGCTGAACTTTATTATACAGGCATTTCGAAACGACGACGAACGAATATATAGAAGTAGTTGCTTAGCTTCTATGTGACATATATAGGTAGTTTTTACCGTTAAAAGTGCTGCATAAAAACGCCCCAGAATGAGTGTGGATTAGGCAGTTACAGGAACAACGCCGTGTGCCTTACACTATCGAAGTTCTCAGGTAGCTGACACCGTGTCGCGTACTATGGCTGTTTATAAACTTACCGACATACTCCACGGAAGCTTACTACTATTAAGCTATTAATCTGCAATAAAGAAGCTATTCTTTAGTTATTTGTTTATGGGTGTTTAACGTGTTCCAACATTCCGTTATAACAGTCAATGACAGCAAATAAGCTGGTGGACATATGCAAATTAAACCTTTTAGAGGGAAGTTAATGTTAGTAAGGTTGAGGATGGAAGCATTAAATGATAAAACCAACGGAGAACAATATCAAAAAATTGTAGATAAAGTTGACCAAAGCTAAATGTCTTATGGAATGAGGCAAGCATTTTATTCCACAATGTTTAAGAATACTAAATAAAGCATTTGTAACTAAAAAGGAAGCTGTTGATTTTACAGTGACTAGTTGAAAGTACTGTACAATTAAGATCATAGCAAAATGAGCAACCTTGGAACTATCCGATTCATTAGTCGACTTTTTCACAAGGGGCCCCTAGCCCCATTACCTGAAAGGTAGGCTAGAGTCACTGATAAAGAGAAATGAGTAATGCTTTTGTTTTCGAGACTGGTGTGTCCCAATAAAAACTGTGGAGGTTCGCACACCAGTGGTTCCTGCGCTGCCTAATCACAAAATAATGTAATATTTAATGCTGCATAAAATTATACCTAGGAGAATTTCGCAGCTGCAACAGCGAAATTCGGACTAGTTAAGTTATAAAGTGCGAAACGGCTATAGTCGTTCGGTATCGTTTAGAAGCAACCATTTATATATAAAATAGTCCCAGAACAGATGTAGTGAGTATTCCGACTAAAAGCTATTCTGTCGCTGAACACAATAATTGGTGAAAAAAATGTATAATTGACAATAATGGACAGGTCATGGTTTCGAGACCGCAGTCCTTAATTGAGGAGGCTTATTATCACTATCATAGTTTATCATTATATTTACAATGCATTATATTAGTTTTTGTTCTCTTTAGATTGATATTACTGTTGCTACTTATAAAGCGGGAGATCCGCGTTCGGTTCCTGGCACCGGTATGGGAAATTTCTCCCACTGGGTGATCTTGCCCGGGGTGCACATAGTCTCGCTAACTCCCTGAGGGGAAAACTGAGGACGTACTTGATTTAGAAGTACAGACTTCTGGTTGCAAAGGCCGCTTATAACTTCCGGGGGCCGCTAACCACGGAACCCTTCAGTACTACACTCCACTCATGACGCCTTGGTGTGCAGAGAGTGGCGTGCAGCGCCCTTTGCCCTCGCCATTATTTAATTAGTTATTAGTCTTGGACTTTATTGAATTGGAAAGATATTCATAGGATAGCAGTTACCATAAAACTGGATATAAACGCTTATACACTGAAAATAAATATGCAGTCATAATATTTCGGAAAGCAAGCTCTGACCTTTAGATTATGGAAATGTTGGCATCATCTACCCCTAATAAATGCTTCCAGCTTTACAAAAGAGATCAAAAAATACTTTGTAACTCAAAATGTAAGTTTAAAGAAATATAAATATTAATATTTAAAATGTATGTTGTTAGATTCCATTTTAAAAGGGTAATCATAAAATACAATAAGGCTTAAGGGAGTGAGCTCATAGTCCATTGCCTTATAATTAAATTAGCACTTTAAGGATTATTGAAGTGGAAATGTTTAGGTTATCTACAACTGAGTTACCTTGGGATGTAGCTTATCGCATGTCTCGTGCATAAAGGAACAGATTTTAATGAAGGTAATGGCAGTCGAAAATTTTTGACTTTAAATTTCTTTCAATGAACCTTCATGATAATTCTCATGAAACGGGAGGACATAGTGTAATCACACATGCGCTCTGAAAGTTCTTCCGAGGTGCAAATATAAGGAGTTCCATCCCTCAGCCCATCAAGAGCTGCATGCAAATGACTTACAAAATCGTGTGGAGTACTGCCAAATGGTTCTGTAGCTAGGCGATGAGTTTGTGGTGAAGGTGCTGCTTACGGATAAAGCCCCTTTTACACATAATGGAAACTTAGGTTCACACATTATGTATTTATAAGCAATATGGAAAACGGAACGAAGCATAGTCTATTTCCTAATCATCAGAACTAAGCTGTTAGCAGCTACAAAGCAAAACTATCACCTGTCATGTGATTTAATATATGTGGGGAAGATGTTCTGGCTAAATTGAAACTGAAATGGAATGGCAATAGTCAGGTGTAAATGCGTTCGTACCCTTAGTGTCTGGAGTAGAGTTCATTGCTACCCCTGCTTCCATCCAATAAGAACTGAGTCATACCTATCTTTAGCCTGTCAGAGACATTATCTTTATCACTAAATTGTTTTTTTTCCGACTGTTTTGCCTAGTCTGCTGGCGTAAGATTTTCGTCTCTGAAAAATTGTGATTGTTTCGAAACGTCTAGACGATCTTACGCCAGCAGGCCACGGCAAAACAGCCCGGAAATAACTTAGTGATATTGACTCCGGCCGTGAAAGCTTACATTCTCTCATTATCTTTCTTTTCGTCAGTTTCACCTTCATATCGTATCACCTTTTTACTCTCATACAGGGCTAAGGTCTAAACCCAATCTTGTTCTCCTGGTTCTTTGCTCCTAAATCCGTTTCCAGGTTGCAAATATTCCATTCAGGAAAGGACTTGGTTCGTTAACTACGCCCCACCTTCCACTACTGCACCCAAATCATGTGGGCACTGCTCGGGTTATCTTGGCCCTACATGAACTGCTTAACCGCAGAGTTTAGTTTTTGGTAAGAACATGATGGATTATATGGAATATGATAAATGAATTAGGACATATACTCATTCCGGTAACAATCTCGCAGGATGCCAATTAAGTGCTATTTGAATCGTGGACCGATTCTACGGTCCTCCTTCCTGAGGCTTGTATCGCAAAAGTTATCAGTTTCTTTCCGCCAGACAGCCTTTACTTTTGAAACGCACTTTATTCATCCTCATAATTTTGATGGTCCTTCTCAAAATAGTCTCCCCTGAATGCGATGCATTTGTCCAACTTTTCTGCCAGTCTTCAAAGACATGCTGAAAACAATTTTTTGAGAGATGCTTCAAAATCGCCTCCGCAGCCTTCACCACAACTTCTGATGATGGATAATGCCTCCCACGAAGACGTTTCTTCAAGTTAGGGAATAGAAAAAGTCACATGGGGCTAAATCCGGACTATAGGGACGTTCATTTTTGCAAGATATTCAGCAACAACATTGGCAATATGCGGCCGCTGTCGTGGTGCAGCATCCAGCCTGTTTCACGGAAATGTGGTCCTTTGCGCCTGATATGGACTTGCAATGTTTTCAGGACATTCCTGCAGTATTGTCCAGTTACTGATGTGTGTGCAGGTATTACATGCTGATAACCATTCCATAGTTATGAGATGACCATAACTTTCCCAGCAGAAGCAACCACTTTTGCTTATTTGGGGGTTGGTGATGAAGGAGATTTCAACACTGAGCTTTGCTGTTTGCTCTCAGGATCAAAATGATGTAGCCAAGTTTCATCAGCAGTGATTACGTTTGAAAGAAACTCCGGATCTTCCTCTAACATCAACTTTAATTGCATGTTGCCTCCATTACAGCGGTAGGCGATACTAAACATGTGTGAACTTGCCTGGAGGGAACCAGGAGTACCACCTATGAAACTGCTACGGCGTGTTTGTTTCACATTAAGCTAACAGGATATAATAAGATTGAATTTTAATGCGAAAAATTATGACTGTAAAAAAATTATGATCATTCTTTACTGAACAGCCCTCGTAAAACAACGCATATTTGATACACATGATAATAAGAAGCACTGGTGATGTTATTACATTTAAATAAAACTTGAATCCACTTGGTGTAAAGTTTCTTAAGTAATAGAAACTATTCTCAAAATGCTAAAAAGCATACAAACAAATTTAGCCAATTTAGCCAATGTGACCACCAAGTACAAGTGAATAACATAAAATGTACTTAATGGTAACTCTCGCAGATAACATATCTTCTTTTTTATTTTATTTGTTCCATTTAACTCCAATGGTCATATCGGTGGCCGTTCTCCTTTGAAGCATATCGAAGGTGTTAATTCGTTTTAATCATTAGATCACGCACACATTCACACTCTCATTCATACTTCCAGACTCTGGGGAAGATGAGGAATTATCCTGGTTGGAGAAAAATCCCCCCCCCCATCACCGGGAACCGAAACGGTACCCCTAGCAGGGCAGGCAGGTGCTACGGGGCCAGCCATAACACACCTTGCGCAACTCATGAACTGCAGATACCGAATTTTGAAATATTTCTTGTATTACCGGGGACAAATAATTTGAGTTTTGTTTATGTTCGACGGTAGAAGGAACTACGTGTGTTGTGATGGCTGGCTTTAGGCTGCGTGTTAAGTTGTTAATCTACTTGGTATAGTCGCGCTGCTCGAACGGTTACCATGGATTTATCTTTGGTAATAGAAACCTCTCAGATAACGCACTGATTATTCTTATAAGAGTGAGACGGGTACTGCCGCGCTTCCCTGTGCTAGCACCAATGACTGCATCACTTCAGCCAATAGAATTCGAAGGTATCACAAATGGCAGATAAATGTTCACTATACGTGGAGTAATCAGTACGTTATCTGAGATGTATCTATCTTCAAAAAGGGTCACTTCGAAGAGTTCTAAACTCCTAAAGCAAGATCATTCAGAATGATTCAGAATGTTTTCCAGTTCTCAACGGAGGAAAAGCAAAATAGTCTAGTCCTTCCTTCGCAGAAGACAGTAACTACAACGGCTACGGTAGTAAGAAAAATTGAAGCCACAATAGAAAGAATCCTCGAAGAATTTGAAAAAGCTAATGCTTCAAGTACACGAGTTATTACTCCAGGAATCAACGTAATCGGAAAAAAAGTTTCAAATAACGATTTTGATGAGTGCGCCGTTCGCAGAAATGAGAAAATTAATATCGATGGTGGACAGGAAACATTCTGGTGAACATGAAAGGAAACAGGATTTAATTTTTAAAAACTGTAAGACTATGCGGCATATTTTAAACGAACGCCAGGATATAGATTGCGGCCTGATCACTGCGATTTAAACTCCATTCAGCTGATATGGAATATCATGAAGCAAAAAAATAGCAGAAAGATGTGCGTTCTATGACTTTATATGTACTTAAGGCACTAATCAGACAGTGTTTAAACAACAACGCTGCAGAGGATTCGAAAAACGCATTCATCAAAATTAAGTCCATTGAATAAGAATACTGACATCGAGGTGGAAAAAGAAATAGATAGAATAGTAATCAATGTAGGTTTATATAGCAGTAAGGGGGAAGAAGACCGAGCGAGATGGTTCAGGAAGTTTCGTCTGTGGCCCGACTCGGGAGGCCAGGGTTTGAATCCCGTGGCCGATCTACCTGACCCAAGGGTTTTTTCGGGGTTTCCCGGGTCGCTAGGCGAATGCTGGGTAGGTTAATTATATCCCCCCCCCCAAATTTCATGCCCCTCCATTTCATCTCCATTATTATTTCACATCATCTCTCATCTGGCGGTCTCTTTCAGGGTAGAAGTGTCAGTGGGTGTCTCGGCGGTGCATGGCGGGATGATATGCCCTGAGGAAAACTACTTCCTCCTCCGGTAGGTCGGTTGCCGGTCTCCGCTCCTCTGCTGGGACCTTTCGGGACCACAAGCCAGGGACCTTTGGGGCTCGGATCGCCTGCCTGGGACCTTTAGGGCTTGGCTGCTAGGCTCGTTGCCGTCCCGCTGTAGGGGAGCGAGTTCGTTCTCCTCGCCTGTCGGGGGAGGTTTCTATCCAAGTAAACAGTAACGACCCTGCCCACTGTACTGTTGTGGCTCCTTGGGTTGGCCGCCCTCTGTCTCCTTCGCCTCATCGCTCCTATCGGGGGTGCCCCCGGGGTATCCGTCCCCTTCAGCTGCCGAGGTGTGGCTGGTGCTGCGGAACCTTAACACTCGTGGTACCTCTGATGTTACTAGAAGAACCTTGGGCCGAACTGCCGAGCCCCTCCCGTAGGGGAGTTGTTCGGATTGGGTTGGACTCGAGGGGGGAAGTGTGTTCCGACACCCACGGGGAATTGGGTACCTCCGGCCAGGCTACGGCTGCCCGGAGGGGTTAGAGGGTTGCCTCATAAGTCCCGGGTACTAGCCTGCAGAGCTAGTAGAAGGTGTGCTAACTCACCAGGTGGCCCCACCGAGGTTTTCAGTAGTCTTCCCTGCGGGGTTGACGCGCGTAAGTGGCGTATCTACTTCCACCCGTCTTGACGTTGTAGTTAATGTGGGGGGGGGGCTTTTTAGACTCAAGTTATTGCCCCACGGAAAGAACCCCGGAGTATCCATCGCTCCCGGGTAGAAGGAGGCCCGGTTCCTTGGTCCTACGGGTCCAGCACTAATGGGAGTAGAACCTCTGCACATAACTAACTTGGGGGCATAGGAACAATGGGCCCAGCATAGCGGCCTACGTATCGAATCCCCTCCGTAATGAAATCCCAATCCCAATGAGGAACAAGAAGCAAATACCTATTTGGTTTTATGGATTTCAGAGCAAATAACGGCAGTTCTACATACAGTGAGTGAGTGAGTGTGTGGTGTTTTAGGGCCCGTCGACAACAAGGACATTTGGGCCCGAGTTCTACATACTTAACAGCTGATGTCCATATGACATCGTCACAGATGGAAACTCAAGTAAGTGAAATGGATATTCAGGAATCGAAATTTTCACATCAGAATTAAATAAGTCATTTTGTTCTCCTCCTTAGCACATTTTCTGAATTTAATAGGTATATACTTTTGTGACAAGCTGTTTACCTCCCCTCCCCTCTAATAGCTGGTCGTGCAGTGTAAACAGCGCCTCTACTGCGAAGCATCTTCCTAACTGCCCCGGCTAATACATCAGCATCAATTTACTAGTGTATTTCTCAACTTTAACTTATTTCTGATAGTATCATTGAAAGCATTGCAAAGCAAAGTATATTGTGACTTTGTGGATTCGTAGAATTAAATGTCCGAGTTGCAGATATTCCAAATCTTCTTTATTTCCGTAGATATCCACTTATAGATTACAGCAGCATTACGTTCCGTACACAATCAGTCTACCAAGGTCGATGACAATAACAAACAGCGTTCAGTTTACAACACCAGCTCACGTTACAACAACACACTCAACTGTTCTCTGCTTACCTCTCGCTGTTTCACAACTGTCCGCTGGTGTGTCACAATCGCTTGTATATCTCATTCATAAATTCGAGAGGTTTTGAGTACAAATAAGAAACCAACTTTCCTCTGTTAATCACGATATCACTAGAACTTTCCAAACGTGAAATCTTATCTGTGCTGGCAAGTCGTTTATCTTAGCTATCTTTATTTGCCGGCTCTTTGTGAACACTAGCCACGCTATCGTTAAATGCTTATGTAAGCTCTTTATTACCCTGAAACACTATCCGCCGTCTGTGATCTATTTGCGCCGAAACTCTAATGCCCGTTGCCGCGACAATATGTTAAAACCTCAAAATGGAAAAAGAAATATACTCAGCTAATTTTGTGGAAACCACGCATATTAATTGGGATAAACTGATTAACTAATGATAGTATGGGCATTCTGCACTTGTTTCTTCAATAGCATTACTGAAGACTTCTAGGAAATCAATAACAAATTGGTTTTAAAGTTTTCAGTGGTTTTATTGTTTCGCAAAATATTTCCCTGTAACTTCAGTACATTTCATCATTCGATGAAAGCAGTCCTTGAAACAATGATGCAATTCTTCCTTAGGCACTTCAGAAACTAGCTTTTCAGGCACTTTATCTGTAATATTTGGAAAGAAAAAATCACAAGATGTTAGATCAGGACTGAGTGGTGTATTATCCATGGAGCTGGCGTTATAACATCCTCATACAGAGTTTTTGGTGATGATGCAAGTAACGATGCGTTCTTACTATGTAAAATTATTTTTTATTTTGAGTATATCTCAACAAGTTTTTTTTTTTTTTTTTTTTTTGTTAAATGTGATAAACAAGTATTTGTGAATCAATGGCATTGACGTCTGTATCCATCCAGTAATGCTATATTAGGAAATGTCCTGTTTTAGGGGGGGGGGGGGAACTAGCAGCCATCTTCTTAGCAGCACAGCGAATTTGTCGGACTTCATTAGGCTTCAGTTTCTGTATGAAACACCTGTTGAGCCAATTGACTTTTCTTTTAAGGATCATGACAATGAATTCAACATTCATTACCAGTAAATATATTCTAAACTAAATTTGAAGCGGTGGCTTGGATAATCTTTCTAGAATTTTTCTGCAGCATTCAATTGGTTGTCGTTTTCTATCGGGAGTTAGTTTATGTGAAATCCACCATCAAAGCTTTCTTACGTGTCATAATGTTCATGTAAAAGTCTTAAATTTAACTCACACCAGGCCCAATGTTGCCTGGTTAAATATACAAGAACCCCGTCCATCTTCTTCAAACATTTCTCAAACAGCGGCAATGCTCTGATTAGTTACACAGTACTTGGGCGTACTTCACGAAATTCGTCACTAAGAAGAAAGCCGAGCTCAGTTGAATTCGCTCCTTCAATTATAATTTATTACGTTATATAGGGATTGCTTGCTAAATGCATTTCCAAGCTGATCTTCTCATTGTTTAGGAGTTCAGGAAAATCAAAATCACAGAAAATCATAGCTTGGAAATGTACTCTATTCAAATTCAGCTTCAAATATACACAGAATCTTTAAATGATGATAATAAGGCAAACTATTAGAACAAACCAAACGAACTACGTCAATCAACTTTCAAAAAAATAGCAAATGGCTGGCAAATATAAAGAAACTTCGTATGCTTTTAAAAACATGGCATCATAAAAATTGCCAGGTTCACCCTCTATATTAAATATTGGCTTGCAAACACTTCTTTGCGAAAAACTTACTGCCAGTACATTACACAAACTGTGTCATCAATTTCGTCTTAATTCTCATGTTCACCTTACAAATTGTCCATGTTCTTTCACGCAATAACTTGAATTTTATAGGCTTAATGTATTTTAACCTTATAGGTCACATTATGTAATAAATACATCATTGAAATGAATGCATGTTAATGACAGGTAACCAAGTTCTAACTATATATCTGAAGGAATATTGTTTAAAAATATCTGCCGGGCAGCAAAGTACCAATAAGATTACCTTCAGGCTGTGCTAGCAGTATCGCAGATGTCTTTGCTTTGCACAACATTTTACCTGTATTTGCCTAAGGCAGGTTAGCTGATTCGATGGATTCAAATATTCGATAACGTGATTCCATAAATGTAGTTTGAGAGTTGAAAATAGAAACACTAGTACAACATGGCACTTGTGTCTGCAAGCAACAAAATTTATAAACGATAGGTTGCATACTAACTTTGTTGTTATATCTTCCTTTCCTTTCATCCTCCCTTCCTCCTTCCTTCCTTCCTTCCTTCCTTCCTCCCTCCTTCCTTCCTTCCTTCTTCCCTTCCTTCTCCTTCCTTCCTTCCCTTCCTCGCTTCTCCCTTCCTCCCTTCCTCCCTTCCTCCCTTCCTCCCTCCTCCCTTCCTCCTTCCTCCCATCCTCCCTCCTCCCTTCCTCCTTCCTCCATTCCCTCCTCCCTTCCTCCCTCCTTCCCTCCTTCCTTCCTTCCTTCCCTCCTCCCTTCCTCCTTCCTTCCTTCCTTCCTTCCTTCCTCCCTTCCTTCCTTCCTTCCTTCCTCCCTTCCTTCCTTCCTCCTTCCTTCCTTCCTTCCTTCCTTCCTTCCTTCCTTTCCTTCTTTCTTCTCTTTCTTTCTTTCTTTCTTTCTTTCTTTCTTTCTTTCTTTCTTTCTTTCTTTCTTTCTTTCTTTCTTTCTTTCTTTCTTTCTTTCTTTCTTTCTTTCTTTCTTTCTTTCTTTCTTTCTTTCTTTCTTTCTTTCTTTCTTTCTTTCTTTCTTTCTTTCTTTCTTTCTTTCTTTCTTTCTTTCTTTCTTTCTTTCTTTCTTTCTTTCTTTCTTTCTCTTTTCTTTCTTTCTTTCTTTCATTCTTCCTTTCTTTCTTTCCTTTCTGTCTCTTTTCTTTCTTTCTTTCTTTCATTCTTTCTTTCGTTCTTTCTCTTTTCTTTCTTTCTTTTTTCTCTTTTCTTTCATTCTTTCTTTCTTTCTTTCTTTTATTTTCTTTCTTTCTTTTCTTTCTTTCTTTCTTTCTTTTTTCTTTCTTTCTTTTCTTTCTTTCTTTTCTTTCTTTCTTTCTTTCTTTCTTTCTTTCATTCTTTCTTTCTTTCTTTCTTTCTTTCTTTCTTTCCTTTCTTTCTTTCTTTTCTTTTATTTATTTATTTCTTTTCTTTTCTTTCTTTCTTACTTTCTTTCTTTCTTTCTTTCTTTCTTTCTTTCTTCCTTCCTCCCTTTCTTTCTTTCTTTCTTCCTTTCTTTCTTTTCTTTTCTTTTCTTTCTTTCTTTCTTTCTTCCTTTCTTCCTTTCTCGTTTCTTTCTTTCTTTCTTTTTCTCTTTCTTTCTCTCTCTCTTCCTCTCTTTCTTTCTTTCTCTCTTTTTCTCTTTTTCTCTCTTTCTTTCTTTCTTTCTTTCTTTCTTTCTTTCTTTCTTTCTTTCTTTCTTTCTTTCTTTCTTTCTTTCTTTATCTCTTTCTTTCTTCCTTCCTTCTTTCCTTTCTTTCTTTCTTTCTCTCTTTCTCTCTCTTTCTCTTTCTCTCTGTCTCTCTTTCTCTCTCTTTCTCTCTCTTTCTCTCTCTTTCTCTCTTTCTCTATTTCTTTCTTTCTCTATTTGTCTCTTTCTTTCTCTTTTTCTCTCTCTTTCTTTCTCTCTTTCTCTCTGTTTCTCTTTCTTTCCCTCTCTCTTTCTTTCCTTCTTTTTTCTCTCAGAAGCTACTCTAATACCATAGCTTTGAGATGCTACGAAAACTTAGGTATACTTAAAATTGTCTCTGAAGTCCTATTCGAATAAATGAAACATTAAATATCATAAGAGGTAAGCAAACAGCGATCAAAGAAGAAATGCACAACTCTTTATTGATATAATCAGACCATTCACATTCTTCGTAGCATTAGCCGTTTTCCACGACATCCTCTTTTTTTTTTTTTTTTTTTTTTTTTTTTTTTTGTTCTTATATTAGATTTAATTTGTTGTACTGCAGATACCTATGTGATTGTTGGTAAAAACATCCGATTTTTCTTGTCCTTTTTTTCTCCCACTTTCTTTGACTTTTATCGTTCTGTTCTTATTTCTTTCATCCTTTACTTTTTATAACTTCAGGCCGTCAATACTAACAGCTAACAGCTCTGTTACTGCCTAAGAATGTGGTAAAGTGTAGGAACCTCGCCCTCTGTACTGTAGTGATCCCCTTATATCAGCCGCCCTCTGTCACCTCTCGCCTCATCATCCCTCCCGGAGGTCACTCACTTGGGGCGTAGGTACAGAAGTTCAGTCTGGTCGAGGTACCAAATCCCCTCCGAAATCGCAGTCATAGTCTTACTAAGAAAAGTAATGTTTTGAAATGAGACCGTAAGCTACGATTCTCATAAACAGGTAGTACCTGTAGGCGACTGGCTGAACTTATGTATTTATTACTTCATTAAAAGTGTACTACAAATCTGGAGCATTAGAATACTGAAAGGAATACTGAGAGAACGTGTTACTCATCTGAAAACAGAATGGTATGGTTTATAGCTGAAGAAGAGACATGAACCTAAGCAAAATCGGCGCTTGATCACGTTAAGAATTTCGTGTTACTTAGGACTCACGTTTATGACAAACGGTAAATAGAGGAAGCGTATGATGTCAGGAAGCACAAGACAGGAGTTAAAAGCAGCAGCGATTCTCTGGAGAATGTACAGAGAATTCCAAATATATCTCTAAGGTTACTAGAGATTGTATATGGGAATCAGAGCAACAGGTAGTCTGGACCAAGAGAATACCCAAATTTTGGAAGGAATTTTGCAGAAAGGGAGAACCAGGAACAAATACGTAATAATAGGATAATTGGAGGCACATATCGAGGTGACAGAGGGCAATCCGTTTCATATAGTGCATGAGACTCGCTCGTTTTTTTCGAGTTCAAATCGTTCAACTATGGTTGAGCTTTTTCGAAAACGGGTATTTACTCGTTCAAGTATTAGTTCGGTACTCAGTGCACATTATACTATTATTGTCAGCAATTGAAACTGGGTTATTTATGGTCGCTCTTTAACCCATTCTATATTGGCGTGAAAGACCACTTATTATTGTCCAGTCCTCTTTATCAGGCAGAAAATCTATGACACGGGACCACCGACTTTACTTCTCTTGAGAAAAAAGCTATGCTAAGGAATTTTTCAAGCCTGTCGGAAGGCCATTGCGTTGAAGCAAAACGTAGGCACATAGTACTCTGTTATTGCGTTTTCGACCTACAGGGGGTTTAAAAAACGGAATAGACACACTATTTTTCTTCAGGTGTCCCAATATTTATTTTGCAAGCAAATATGTATTTTTTTTCGTTTTTATATTTGTTATCCCTAAAAATATCAGAAAATAAATTTTATTTTGTATTTTTATTATTTGTAAATAGCTTTGGGGGCTTTATAAATAAGTTGTATCCCTTTTTATTATACATTATGATGTTAATGAGACAAGAACTTAGAATTTCAAGCTGTCACAATATTCTTTCTTACTCACTGTAGTATTTCCTTGCTGTTATGGGCAGAAAAAATTGCTGCGTTATGATTAATGCTATACATTATGCGATTTTCTCACGTTTGCTTCTCTTATTATCCCTAAGTAAAAATAGTACTTATTATTCAAAATAAATGACACACAAGCTTTCTATACAGCTTCATTCAGAGTTCCTCTGTGAGGGGGAAAAAGCAACTCACAGATATGCACATATATGAACATTCAGTTAAATAAACGTTACAAATTATATACCTAGAATACAAAACATTAAATAATGATTGTTGTTTAAACTCAAGAAATTTCATAATTGTCACTAAAATAAGCTATGCAATCACAAACGTTTAACACAAAATAAGTTTAATTATATCCAAAGTTGTTACTTAAACCTATATACACTACTGAAGGCAAAAATGTGTATTCTAGTTAAAATTAGTTTGTTTTAATGGGATACAAATTAACAAACCTGAGAATAAACTCGCTAATATCTAATCAAAAATATCTAATGGAAAGGTGACGATAATTGTGAAAACAATTATGTAATATAAACATAAAGCAAAAGAGTATAAGTATATTTAAGAACAATTCAACACATTATTATTATTATTATTATTATTATTATTATTATTATTATTATTATTATTATTATTATTATTATTATTATTATTATTATTATTATTATTATTATTATTATTATTATTATTATTATTATTATTATTATTATTATTATTATTATTATTATTATTATTATTATTATTATTATTATTATTATTATTATTATTATTATTATTATTATTATTATTATTATTATTATTATTATTATTATTATTATTATTATTATTATTATTATTATTATTATTATTATTATTATTATTATTATTATTATTATTATTATTATTATTATTATTATTATTATTATTATTATTATTATTATTATTATTATTATTATTATTATTATTATTATTATTATTATTATTATTATTATTATTATTATTATTATTATTATTATTATTATTATTATTATTATTATTATTATTATTATTTATTACGTTGTTTTCTGAGCAATAACACCGCTTCTCTCGGTTTATTTTCTAACTCATAAACTCCGTCATTTCATTCTCATGAAACATCGTTGGCTCTCTACCGAAATATCACGTGAATTTAGATTGCGACAACACCACCGACGAAGGAGCCTTTTCTTTGCACTTAGTCACACTGGACAATTGATTTGTTGTATGACGCAAATGGACTGAGAGCTCATTACTCAACACTCCAACTCTCGTACACCCAATTCTCCCGTATGCACGTGCACAATGTGTTGGAAGTCATGAATACTTCAATTTAATGACCACTGCTTGTTCGATAGACAGCGCCACCCTGGCTTCACACAGTACTCTCATTGCCACAGAACAAATTTCTCTTTAGCTGGCCTGAACTATTGATTTATGGCTAATTATTACTAACTTTATCAAAAAGGCATGTTCTACCTACATGTTTTACATTTATATATAGTTTTTCAAAACAGTTCTTAACATGTCGTTTCGTATTTAAGTATAGGTAAGGTAAGACATTTTCAGTTAACGCTTTTTTGTGCAGTTCTTTTAAAATTAGTTCACATGCTTTAGAGAACTAATCTGTTTAGCAAAAACTGAAATGGTTATCGAAATATACTTAAAATAACAGAGATATGAATTCGTAAAGTCGCGAATAGTAGACGCTATTGTTGAAACTTTTTATTGATGCCCTGATTTTATAAAATTCGAAAATGTATTTCTGTCTATTTTTAAACAATATTTCGAAGAAATGTTAAAGGATAACACGAAAATATTTGTTCTACTAAGTACACATACTTCAATTTTGAAAGTATTGCGCATAAAAGAGCTGATACTATGCAATTGCCTGAAAACGATGTAACTCATAGAAAACAAAATACTGAAAATTTGTTTCCATTAATTTGCCTGCTACACGTTTTTACAAGTTATACACAACTATTTTCTGTTCTGAAAGTGATATACGAGGGCTGTTCAATAAAGAACGATCACATTTTTTTTGACAACGTATCTTTACTCATCCTCATAATTTTGATGGTCCTTCTCAAAATAGTCTCCCCTGAATGCGAGCACTTGTCCCAGCGTTTCTGCCAGTCTTCAAAGACATGTTGGAAACCAGTTTTTGAGAGATCCTTCAAAATCGCCTCCGCAGCCTTCATCAGCTTCTGATGATGGATAATGCCTCCCACGAAGGCGTTTCTTCAAGTTAAGGAATAGAAAAAAGTCACATGGGGCTAAATCCGGAATATAGGGCGGGTGAGTGATGCACTTCACGTGGATTTTTGCAAGATATTTAACAACAACATTGACAATATGCGTCTGCTCATTATCGTGGTGGAGCATCCAGCTTGCTTCACGGAAATCTGGTCTTTTGCGCCTGATATGGACTTGCAATGTTTTCAGGACATCCCAGTTACTGATGTGTGTGCAGTTACAACATGCTGATAAACCATTCCATGAATATCAAAGAGTGAGATAACCATAAGTTTCCCAGCAGAAGCAACCACTTTTGATTTTTGGGGGTTGGTGATGAAGGAGATTTCCACACTGAGCTTTGCTGTTTGCTCTAAGGATCAAAATTATGTAGCCAAGTTTCGTCAGCGGTGATTACGTTTGAAAAAAAAACTCCGGATCTTCCTCTAACATCAACTTTAACTGCATGTTTCCTCCATTGCAGCGGTAGGTGATACTGAACATATGTGAACTTGCCTGGTTCTCACAGGCGGGAACCAGGAGTACCAACAGTAATAAAATTATGACCGTAAAAATTTTGATCGTTCTTTATTGAACAGCCCTCGTAGAAGTTAAGGATGCAATGTTCACCAACTGAATACATTCCAAGAACATCTGTCATTGCTTGTTTGGCCATATAATTGAACGCATTCATTTGTACAACCAGAGTTATAAAATGCCTCTTTCAATAAAGGAACTCCAATTTAAATGATGGTTGAACTACGTAATGTACAACAGATTGATCAAGCGACTGACTTTTTATATTGGCAATTGTTTCCTTGAATATCAAATATAAGATATATGAAAATGGTTTCAGTTAATAATTATTGTATATAGTTAATTCATATTCCTTGGATTAAATAGTTATAGTTTTGTTGCGTGAAGAAGTGACTCCCACGCCGTGTGAGCTGTAGCTACATTTTGCTGCATCCACTATCGTTGGAGTAGTAGGTTTCTGACACGTCAAAAATGGTGCTAACTCTCACAGTTGTGGTAATAACCTCTCTGTAACGTCCCTGGATTACTTCTGGATGTTTCTGTGCATCATTCCCAACGTAGTCCGTGTCCAGACACGGCGCACCAAACGGACTATAAAGTAATTTCTGTGTCACAACATCAGGCCATTCAAACCATAGAAAACGAGGTGTTTGTGGTTGACGTAACCATTAAGGTGAATATGGCGTTCATTTGAGAACCATATGTTACAGAAGAAACCTCGATCCACATAAATCATGAACAGCATTCGGCAGCAATACTGTAAGTGGGTCCGCTCATCCATGAGTTACACGTTGAGTAACTTGAATACAATAAGCGAATTGGCTTATTATGTGTTTCAAATGGAAAGAGTTCTGGAGTCCAGCTAATCAGATGCCGTACCACACTCAGCCTTGCCAGCTTGTTACCCCACTCCTTTTATAGTTCCCTCTCTCTCGCACACTCATACAACATGCATGTCTGCTTGGCGCAGACGTAAGGGTAAGAAAATTATATTTTAAAAACTTTCACAATGATGCAGTTGCAAAACCAAAATTGGAGAAAACATTTTCGCAAATTATGTATATTGTAAAATACCATAACTATAATTATAGTTTATGAATTACCTGCTTTTCTAATCCAATGGAACTGCCAGTGGCTCATCCATATCGATGTCAATGTCACTTCCGTTAAGAGACAATTCGTCATTGTCACTGTCTTCATCGTCTGCGTCTTGCAAATTTGTGTTCACAGGCTCCAAGATCTCGACAAGTGCTACTTCTTCCTTAAAATCGTCTTCTTGAAGGTTTTCTGCGTGCCTCACGCAGTTTTCCTAGTCCTATTGTGTTACCTTGTCAATTTCTTCGTGAACAAGTCGTTTAACGTCCGTCAGTTTAAAAGTATTATTTCTGTTTGCAATCCCCCTTTCTGTTTGAGCCCACAACAACCCAATTGGATTATATTGGCAGTGGTAAGTTGGGAGGCGTATTACCTCGTGTCCCATTTCAATTGCAAGTTAATCCCTCTGATACACTTTTTTCGTGTTTTTAAACGGAAGTGCTCTTTGTTTCCGAATTTTTTTTTTTTTTGAAGAAAGTGTACACCTTAAAAATAATGCTTAAAGTCTGACTTCGCAATAATTGCCTTTTTGACTCGCCACTAAATTCACCGTAAGTAGCCATTGCACTATTTAACTCTTACTCTACTGTTGTGTAAAGATCAACTGTATGATAATGACCTGAACTCTCCAGAGTAAATAAACACTGCTTATTCAGCATTCATATATATAAGCATATGGTATTCCACAGGCTAACTAGAAATGAACTGTTTGCTCTTTCTCAAATTTAACACCTCGACTTATTCACAGTAATTCTTTTATCCGTCATGTCAGTAGTTTAAATTTCAGTTCTGAGCAATGAAAAGTATATGTACATACACACACACCAAACACTTAGAACTCTCTAGAGTAAATAGAGATTACGAGCCATACATAAGCAAAGATATAATGTGACCAGACACATTCTGCCAGGGCAGCAGGAAATTTATTGTTTCCTCTTGCTCGAATTGGGTTATTCAAAGTAATTCTTTTATCACGTCATGTCAAACATTTACGTTTCAGTTCTGAGTAACTACAAATATACGTACACACATACATGCCAAATTCATATAGTGCTTACGTGACGATGTATTGTTATAATACAGGTAATAGTGGTTTATTTATTTGTATTAGAAAACCTATTTGAGCTAAAAATATGTTGTTTTTTTTTTTTTTTTTGGTTATGTTAGATAAATTACTCTCTACCTTCCACGTTCCACGTTCCACCTTCCACAAGACAGTTCTTGCACGGAGAATCTTCTCGAGGATAGCTGAGATTGTTTTGTTGCTTGCTGTCACTCGTGACTCCCAATTCATGACCGGAAAAATAATGGTGGACGATAAAAGCGTTCTCCTCTGTTGTGAGCTCCCTAATTGTAAAACTATTACTCATACGCAATATCGCAAACTATTCAAGTAACTAAACTACTATTAGAATAAATAAACACTTCGTTGCTATTAAAACCGTTGGCGTTACGTTTCTGAGTAATTCTTTCCTCTGATATTCTCCTTACGTGTCCAAAGCAGTTTAGCTTATACGATTATATCTTTCGTATCCCACTACAAAATTCTTAACCTTAATTTTTCCTTAATAACAGAGCTTTAGTTTTCCTTATTTTAAATGCTTTGCTGATCTTAGAAGGTCCAGATCCTTAGCCATTATCTTCATGTTCAGTCTCTATCGAGTTTCCAAACTACAGTCCCATATGTGATGGTACTTCTCGCTTCTGATTTACATATTTGCAGTTTAGTTCCTTTGGTTATATTTCTTATAATCTACCAGTTAACTTGCTTATAGTAATGATAATAATGATGATGATACAACAGGTTAAACATTTTTGATACGATTATTAAATTGATTTATCTCCTTGTTTCTATCAGTTAGTGATCTTAATAAACTTTCGGCGGTGAGTTAAGTTGTAGACCATTCTCACAATTTATGCATTAATATTTCATCCGTATGTTTTACATATTTCCTATTAATCACAGATTATTTGCAAGTCAGAGTTTCAGTAATAAATAGCAAGACCTTTCTACTGAGACTGCTAAAAGTAAGATGATGTGATTACGTTAGCAATAATACTGTAAGTGGCTAATGAAAATAAAGGGAATAAATATGGAAACCCTTCTTACCTCCACTAAAACACGCTACGCTTTTATAGAATAGGTTAAAATATATTCCTATAATCTGTCTCAAAGTAGAACGATCTTGTTGTAAACATGTGGGAGATTACAAAGTGAGAGACAGATATTTTAACAGAAGCACGTAGCGTAGCGGGCTAAGGCAACATGCCTTGGTCCCTGATCACGGAAAGCGGCCCGGGTTTGATCCCACCCATGTGGTGGGGATTTTAGGTCCCGGGTATAGGACCGGTGCCCACTCAGCATCGTGAGGAAAGTGAGGAGGTTACGTCTGGTAAGCGGTCCAGGTCAGGGAAACCGGGTGGGGGGATGCCGAGATGCTGACCACATTTCCTCCCCGTATCGGTTGGATGATCGTGCGTAAGTGGGCGTGAGGCCGGCAGTCGGGTTGGTAGGCCTTGGCCCTCTAAGTGCTGTCGCGCCATGGGTTACTTAGCCTGCAGATTGGTGGAGGGAATTTCATGGTTTCCGCCTTAGTACGTTTCGTTAAAGTATTTCCTTTTCCCCATATGTTCACAACAGGATGCTTCTAGTTTGAGTCAGATTATACAGGTTGTTTCAAAACGACACCGAACGGTTATAGCCGGTGCGTAGTTTATAACTTAGCTAGTCCGAATTTCGATGTCGCAGCTTCGAAGTTCCGTTAGGTATAATTTTATGCAGCATTAAATATTATATTACTTTGTGATTAGGCAGCGCAGGAACCACTGGTGTGCGAACCTCAAAAGTTGTTATTGGGACGCACCGGCCACGAAAACAAAAAACATTTCCTCTTGCTCTTTATCAGCGACTCTAGCCTACCTTTCAGGTAATGAGGCAAAGAGCAGTTTCTTGTGAAAAAGTCGATTAATAACTTGGACAGTTGCAAGGTTGCTCTTCAGTGTATAACTATACATTCCGTCCGAGGATTTTGCGCGTACTTAGATAGCAAATCCAAGCAATATGGAGCGCTATACGATCGCCGAAATGACGGATATGGTTTTGATGGATAGAAGAGCTGAAGGGAGCTCAACGAACGCACAATTAATTTAGTTTAATTAAAAATATGAATTGTAAAAGCTTAACTTCAGAGCATTTTGTTATGATCTTAATTGTACAATACTTTCAACCACTTACTGTAAATATCAACATCTTCCTTTTCAGTTACACATGCTTTATTTAGTATTCACAAACCCGTTAAATAAAAGCTCCTCTCATAGCAGTTACAACAGGCGGCACGGCATGTGACCTATACCTGCGAACTCCGACAGCGTGAGGCACGCGTCGTTGTTCCTCTCACTGCCTAATCCACACTCACTCTGGATAATTTTTATGCGTCTCTATTGGTGGTAAAAACTATCTATATGTGTCGCATAGAGGCTGAACAACTACTTCTATATGTTTGTTCGGTGTCGTTTTGAAACCACAGAGCACCCTCTCCTAACTTATTAATGGTGAAATATAAGCATACAAAAGTTCAATAAGCCTGGTTGATTTCATACACGACAACTGCGATGAAAAGGTTGAAGTGTGGTTGAGAAACACTCTATTAATTTAAATATAAAATACAACTCTATGCTCTTGCTTAAAATAACTCAAAATGAAATGTTAGATAGCAAACCTTGAGGAACGAGTTGAATACCCAGTTTTGTGGTCCCTGCCCATAAGTTTTCCAAATGTTGGTCTCGGTACTTCATCAAGGTTGGATTAGATTGGATTGGATCATTATTACATTTGCAGTTACATTAACATAATGGTTACCAATAAAGATTATGCGTTACTCCGTTTTAACACGAATTTTTAAACACAGATTTACTATGTTATTTGATGCAGTTTAAAAAGACATATATTTAGCTGTGTCAACCTTAGATTAATAGGGGTCTTTAGAATTACAAAGTAATTTCGAACTTGCTTCTACATTCTTGTACAGTCTGTACATTTGAGCTAACCTCTAGAGGAACCTAAATTACACATCACGTAATGTACATGTTGCATAGGAAAATGCTTCAGAATAGCCACCATCAACGTCACTGAAATTAACCATATGCAAATTTAAATATTCTCGGAGGGCTTCAGAATAATACATGGTTCTGAAGCTCTAAAGGTCCTAGAGAAAGCAAACACTAAACCCAGACACAAGTTGTTTGATATCACAAAGTATGCACATAATTCCAGTTTGTTGCCTACATTTATCAAAAGCGAATAATTAGTGGGAACTTTAAATATATTAGATCCATAATGTCACTCACAATTTGTTACTCTTTTCATTTCTGTTTGTTCTTTCCTTTTCCTTCTTTTCAGCTTTATGCTTATCTTTTTAAGAGGGCATTAATAATGCGTAACAAGTTGAGGTAAGTAGTTCCTCATAAAGATGCTAATGTAAATAGAGTGAATAATGTCAACCAGCTCTGTAACCATTAACGGGCTTTCTTTATTACTTCGGTAATCGTTAATGGATAATAGTAATTGTCTCCCCGCCTGCGGTGCCGTATGTAGTAAAAGCGGGCGTTAAACACTACACATTCATTCATTCAGTAACTGTCTCCATTACACAAATGAGTGTTCCAGTAGGAAAACATTCATACGATAATCTTTGCATCATTTTCTGCCCTCTCCTACTGCTTTTCGATCTACACCTTACGATTATTTTAAGTTTTGTGTAACTTCTTTATATTTGTGCAAATGTGAGATTAGTCACGGAAAACAACAATGTTTTCAGAAGCTGGTTATATTTTACCGTTGGTTACTAAGTAAAACTTTGATATTTTTCCATCATTAGGGATTAGAATCTGATGATGTACATAAGAGTCGTTAGATTCCATTCAGAACTGAGTTCTTCAAAAACGCATCCGTTACACGTACTAAGAAGGTTAGTTACATTTGTTCCCTTTGTGTAGTCACCGCCGTGTCGTGGCTGAGGGCTTGGCTCTCACCAAGGCGGCACAGGTTCGATCCCACATGATCGTAAAGTGAGATTTGTGGTGGACAACATGGCGCTGGGGCGGGTTTACTCTGGGTCCTCCGGTTTTTCCCGCGAGTATTCCACCAACTGCTCCATCATAATCTCGGGCAGCCAGCCAGGTGAACCGACGATTAGAAATCGACGTTTCGGAAGTGTGCATCGCTCCCATCGTCAGGATATGTATTAAATGTTATAACCACAAATGAAACGCTGGATATAACACAACTATAAACAAAGGAAAAACACTATCAAATTCGCCTTACTGAACAAAATACTATTTTCAGTAAATTAAATGCCAGGCTAGGACATGGCGTGATCATAGAAAATTAATTGGGTCAAAGAAACGTAACTACTTAACTTGATTATCAAGCTGTATTGATCTTTGCTTCTTAAATTGACGGATTTCCATTTTTAAGGCCAATTTTAATTTTTAATTCAATTTTTAATGCGGACCGTTAGAGAAAGCATCTCTGATATCAGGTCCGAAACTGGAAATTCTGAACACTGATCTCAAGTGGAGATAGTTACCAGCCAATAGAAAATTGATATTTCTTCATGTGGTTTTGCAAACTCCGAGAAATACCTAGAGTGGGGGTAATTCAAAGTGAGGGCGGAAAGTAGGTTTTGCTAGTAAGAACACTTCGGTCCTGAGTTCTACGTGAGACGGGCGCGTGTTCGGCGCCGCCTAAGAAGTACACCTTCGCGCCATGCACCGAGACAAAGTGCAATATTTAACAATCGCTCCAGTTAGAGTTAGCACAAAGAGTAATATATAGGGAAGACGATAAATATATCCAACTCGACTACGCAGTGCTACTGCCCCTACTCTTCACATCACAATATTGACAGTGACGCTTAACACAGCAACCACACTGACGACGACTTTACGGTGGCGAGCAAAGGAGCCTAAGGACAATAATAAACTTCTGTCTACCAGATTCGAGGTGTCATTCAACCCACAACCAGTCAGGACTCACCCACTCCTGAAGTACAGATGAGAGTTCTCATGCGGGAGCTACAAGTCACCTCCCTTGCAATCTCCTTTCCCTTACCCTCCTCACGCCACCAATCTTAATTGTGTGGTGTTGAGCTCAAGGGAGAGCTCGACGTGGTTCGCTACGGGCCGGACCGCCTCAGCACCTATAGTAGATAAATTAATTCGTAAATTCAAGAAACTGATCGCGCATGATAAATCAATGCTTTGTGCCCCCTACCGAGGGTAGTACCTATAGCTCGCTCGGGTTCAAATCCCGCACACCAGCCAAAACCATTAGGGAACTTTTAATGGTTTAAATAAGTAATATGAAATAGGATATTGAGAATAAAGACTTTCTGCTTCACTGCTCTGTGAATCAGTGGTAGTAAAATATATGACAAATACCTATAGCAAATTGCGCAGTCTTCGCTACTTTTTCCGTAGGTTAATTATGCAGATACTACAGGAAACAGACTACAGATATGATAATGGAACTATCACTATGCTCTTAGCTGTATTCGTTTGAGAGTTTGATGGCATCATCTCTGTTCTATGAGGGACCTGTGTGCCAAAAATTGGGCGCGGAGTTTAGCTGGAAGTACCCGAAAACGAGTCCAGATTACATAGGAACATATAGGCATAACACAGCATCGTACCCCTTGTGGGCAGAGTCTACACATAGCCGTACGTAAAGAGCGCCGGCACAGAGCTCACGAGGGATGTCCAGCAGCTACTTGCAAGTGGTCCCATGCGGCACTTTTCATGCTTCAGGCCATGTTCTGGCCTTTGCGGTCTACTCTGCAGCAGATGTTTGGAGCACAGAGCCCACATAGAGCACAGATGATGTCATTAAACTCTCAGGCGAATACAGATATGAGCACAGTGCAAGGTCCCTTGTGTGGTCATTTGACATGCAATAACAGGTATGCAGCCCAACTAAATTCAAGCTCTATAAGATCAAATAATCCCAGGTTTTCCTCTGTATTGAATACAGATACATACAAAGAACCGCAAACTCCGTTACCTTCACTATAAAAAAAAAAATCATCGAAGTATATTCCTTCTCAGTGCATTCAGTTCTATCCCTAATCATTCGTCTAGTAGCTTTCTTTGGATCCAGCTGATAATTCTGGAAACTTAGTAATTTGTTAGGCGCAGTTGACAACCACTTTGTGTTTAGAACTCGTTATTGAATTTCTTGTTAAAGAGGAATACTCCGTTTTCAACGTGCGGGTCAGCAGCATTAGGAAATGTGGGAAACATTTCAAATAAAGGAACATGAGTATCCGTGATGGGATTTGTAGTGGTTGCCCTCGAATTGTCGCCATCGAACGTAAAAGTAAAGGGTTGATGAACTTATTAGAGCAGACAATCGTGTTACTGTGAATGTAATTCCAGTAAAAGTTTCACTAGTGCATAATGCTGTGCGGGGAATTATTGAGAGCATAAGTTATGGAAAAGTTCATGCCCGTTGGGTTCCACATGCAACAGAAACTGCAGAGAAGAAGCACCAGCCAAAATTGTTCTCAGAGATTTTAAAATGAAGATGATGAAAGCTGGTTGCATCATTACGAACCTGAAGCAAAATGCTAGAGTATGGAATGGCTTTACTTGGAACGGAGTTCTTATAGAAGGAGTATTTTCAAACATGCAAAATGATGGGGCAAATGTGTGCAAAGAAATAGAGACTATGTTAATAAGCGACTAAAATGTTTTAGACTAATGTGTACTTGATTTGTCTAAAAAATAAAGATAAAGATTTTCAAAAATTATTGCTCGTTTAAACAATTTAGATACCGTAGATGAGGCCTTCATTCTTTGCTCTCCAGTCATGCAGTCCATATGCCTTGAAATGAACAACACCCTTTAGTTGCTACTCATCGGAACAAGTAGAATTCATCTCCCATAAATGGTAGCTTTGTCAAAGCAGTTTCTGATTGCGGACAGCAGTCCGCCGCGGACATGGTGTGCATACATTGCCTGTGTTACCGTCATTGGAATGGATACTTCGTCATCAGGCTTGTTGGCACCGTCTACTGTGTCACCTGCTTCAAGACAGAGTACAGCAAACAGTGCTTTTATGACCATTGTGGATCTGCCTGGCAAGTACAAGGGTGGTTGCTGGATGGAAATTTCCACTAGTAAAAACCAGTTCCAAAATTCCTCTACAACGTGTTTAGATTGAAGATTAACAGACACGAAGTACTCAAGTTTTTTTTAATGTGTAGCTACATGTATTAAGTAATTAACAGTATGTAGACTACAATTGAGATGGAAGTTGGAAGAAAATCTTAAGTCCAAAATCATGTTAAGTGAGAAATAAAGAAAAAACTCCATGTGTTCACTTACATGACTTTCTTGCTTTGTTCAACATCTTGAAAATGCTTATTCTTCTATCTACTTCCCATTAATCCAGATAGGCGTTTGTGGAAATTGTCGTATTGGCTATTTCATTATAGTACAATTAAAACAGGAGAATATGGTAGGATTAAGCGGTAGTCAAACGGTTTGAGATATGATCGTTATATGACCTTTGAACTTGCATTTTCTTTGCATGTGCTGAACATAGAAAAAAAAAGAATAGAGACTTCCCGTTGGAGAAAAGAATAAGTGTTTGAAACTTTAAATAAATAACAAAGAACTTCCTGGAGGTTGCTCATTTCACACAAAAATGTTGTATATAAATTATGTGTTTTAAAGACATTATCAGTTTGTGTGTATCTCTAACGTTTTACCAGTTATGAGAAATTCACACAGAATAAACAAGTTTTATGAGAATATTTCCCAAAAATTCAAGTAACACCTTTCCTTTGGCATATGAATGCCTTGTGCATATGGTATTTTAATCAGAAACGTCAAGGCCACTTTTGATAAAATAAAAATTCGTCTAAAATATTGAATGTAGTGGGTAGTCGGGAATGGGGAATTTTTCTTAAAAATCCTTGTTCTGCATTCTTTGAAGATATTTAACTTAATCAATTAACGGCGAAATAATTTTTTCCTAAAAACAATTGGAATTTGAATACCATGTCCTTTATTGGTTCAATAACACAGTAATACGTTTTATTTTATATCACAAAACTGTAAATCCCCGTTCTTAAATTAGGACACTGGCTATTGGTGATATACAAAATCACAGCAATACAATAACCTAGTCTTATGAGACAAAAATAATAAAAACACACCATTTCAAAACAATTTAATTTAAATGTAAATATAAACTTGACATGGTATTTTACTTACAGATTACCTTGTGCATATTTCTGTGATAAATAAAGCCTCGTGGATACAATAATATAGTTTTTTTGAGTCACTGACATTTTGTAACAATCTAATGTAAATGTAATTTTTGCATTGTATTTTACTTTGTATTGTATGTTACAGACCAGGTAATACACAGTGTAATCTAACATTTTTTTTACAAAATGTACGCGGCTTTCCTCTGCAATTTTAAATTTGGCATCTTCTTTGTTTGTTTTACTTACAGATTACCTTGTGCACATTTTTGTGATAAATAAGGCCTCGTGGATACAATAATATAGATTTTTGAGCCCCAAATGTCACTGACATTATTTTATAACAATCTAATGTAAAGATAAATTTTGTATTGTATTTTACTTTGTACGGTATGGTCCAAAACAGGTAAATACACAATGTAATATTACGTTTTTTACAAAATTTACGCGGCTTTCCTCTGCAATTTTACATTTGGCATCATCTTTGTTTGTCTCGTTTACCTATTTATGATATGATTCTTACTGTCATAATGAACATCTGCGATTGTAGATACTGATTTTCTTATCTTGCTATCTAAAACTATTCTTGGATATCCTCATTTGAAGTAATAAACGCAAGTTTGTCTCCTAAAATCTAGAAGTGGCATTCACAATGATCATGTCAAGCATTCTTGTAAATAATTCCCAATACCATTTCTTTCTACGTATGAAATCGTCGTATTTAGACACTAACCTGTCATGTTTGTCTACTCCCAACACGTTAGATTATAGTGCTTTATTGCATGCGGTTCTTAAAGTACTCGTAGAATTCTGTTACCTTCTTTCCTATTGTAGCGACTTGCATTATTTATGAGAACACAGTTGTTATTATTGCTGGTATAGTTACAGAACAGACATTTCATTATAATACTAAAATTTCATTTTACTTGCCAAATGGAAATGTTGTATTCCTCTCTTTTCCTTCTTTACTTCTGTGTTACTGAGCAGAGGGTCCATATTTTACGGTGTTCTCTGATTTTTCCAGTGGCAGGAAATAGTATAGTCTTCAACTCAACTAAGTAGGGATAACTTGTAAAAAACAATCAAAATACACAAAATGGCTCAATGGATTACTGACTATGAAAATTAGATTTTCAACTACACTTGTTCCGAAACTTATTTTTCCCTCAGAAGTATCAAACATGCTTTACCTGCGCACTGATCAAAATTATAACAGTACTCTGAAACACCACACAAAACCCATATATTGAATCTGAACCGTATCAGTTTTCCTTTGATGAATTAAGTTCACATTGGCTACAATATTGTAGAATCATCTCATCTATAGATAAATCCTGCTCAAAGTATCGAAAATGTTGAAAATTTTGTGTTTTGAGCTCGTTTTGGTAGTTTTAATATAAATAAAAGAACTGCATCCGCCATTACATTTACTGTATGAGCTAAAAACTGTTGTAATTTGTGACAGAAGTGAAAATAATCTATCTAAAACTTAGCAGTTTTTGACATGACTGAAAATTTAAATACAACTGGTCCCACTGTGTAGAACTGCCATTTTGTATTTCAGTGTTGTCAACTGATGAATGTGATAGGTTGCTCTTCCAGGGGAGTATTTAAAGCTGCATGTGAATGCACGCTAATGAATAAAAGTTTGTAAATTCTTCTAAAATTACTACCGCATCCTCTGTGTCTGGATATGATGTTTTTTGGAATCGACATACATAGTGATTGCTTTCTGTCCCTTACAGCACTTTTGCACTGAGTTGTCTACCCCTCCTCTATAAACTGTTTTGCAAATCATCCATTCGAAGGCATTCAGGAAGGGCGTAAGTCACTTATATCGCTTAGCACGTTGCATAAATTAAAAAATAAATAGGAGCAGGTGACTCACCTGGTACACTTCAATACCAGTTGTCTCAATCGTCGTGGATGATTATTATGAAATGCAAAACGGCGATAAGTTCCCTTCTGCTGAAATAGCATTCGCACACAAAAGTGCTAACGTTATTCTCATTTTACTTTGTACATGGAACCACATCTAAGAGGATCACAATCAGATTTAACTAACGGAGGTATTGTACAAAGAACAATTTATAAAATGTTAAACGCTTTCCACAAAATATAAAAATGTGAACAAATTCAAAGCACGATGTTTATTCGCGCATTATATTTGCAGACGATGTCGCGCTGTGACCGAGTGTTTAGACCGCTCGAGTCTCACCAAGGCGGTCCGGATTCGATCCCAGGCGACCGCAAAAGTGAGAAACGGTGCTGGGGCGGATTTCCTCCGGGTCCTGCGGTTTCCTCCGCCATCATTCCACCAACTGCTCCTTTTCCAACTTTCGTATCGTTCATTTCACCCTCATACTATCATCCAATTCTCTCGCTCCCATCCCAAGCGTTGGGCTGGCCCCTCAACCCTGGTTCCTCTATCACGCCCAGAGCTTCGACTTCCCTCGCCTCGACTTTCCGGGTTAGTGGAATCCGTGTCCCCTAACGCCAGTATCATTGATGTAGGTAAGGGAGGAAAACGAAGTATTTGTACACGATATGTTTAGAAAAAAAATGTGTAGTGTTTAACGCCCGGTTTTACTACATACGGCACCGCAGGCGATGGCACTGATACATGAGATGAAGATGGAGCACCGGTGGAATGAGATGGCGGGGGAAACCGGAGATCCCGGAGAAAACCCACCCCAGCGCCGTGTTGTCCACCACAAATCTCACTTTGCGGTCGCCTGGGATCGAACCCGGGCCGCCTTGGTGAGAGATATGTTTAGAGACGCCTTACATTATTATTTTGGAAAAAATAACATTTATACAGGTGAGGGAATGAAACGGGTGGTATTCAAAATTTAATAATAATTTTATTTATTGCTTTGAAAGAAGTATTCGCTTTGTAATCAAAACGAGTATATTGACATTTGCCTGTATGTAACAAATTCCATATTCTGAACACTATTTTCTGAATTGATTTTCACACAATTTTTTCATTGAATATGGGATTGTCCGCTTCGGTAACGTAGATGGTAGCATGTCTGCCTCACGTTCAAGAGGTCCCAAATTCGAATCTTGGTCAGACGTTTCTCCGGGGTTTTCTGTTAACCTGAAAGCTGACTGGCAACTCTAAGCCCTTTGGATCCTGGCTCACCTGATCATCGTTTCATCCATTTCATTCACCGTCTGATATGAGTTAATGTTGGAGGATGTAAATTAAGAAAAAGCGCCTTTCTTCATACTTACAATGTGGTTTAGAAATAAATGTGTGATGGCACCCATGGAGCTTCTAGCCGTGGTGTGTTAGTCAGGCTATCGTGTTGAAGCCAGGCATCTTGAATGAAGGGAGAAGCATTGGAAATTTTTGGAGATGCAATCCTTTATTCATTCAGCTATACCTCTGTGATGACAAAGAACAGATGTCACTACCGTCCTCTAGAAATAATGATTGATGATTCAAAATGAACCCTTCTGCTCACCAAGCTGTGACTTACATTGTGCAATGACTTGTCATGTATTTCATGAGGATTAGTTTGTGGACGGTATCGAAAGTGATGAAAATGAACTTTATCACTCATCAGCATATTGGGACATAGTCTTCATTGGCATCCAGTGTTACTGACATTCACATTGAGTCCAAGAATTGCTGGCAAAGTGTCCTCTGGTTTACCCTATCAGCACGTGTTAATGTCTGCACTACTTGAATTGTGTACAGTTGTATACGTAACTCTTTATGAGGAATTTTTTGTACATTTGGCAAGCCAAGTGAAATTGCATGATGATGAGCAGAACCTTTAAGATTACACGTCACAGGAACTTCTACATACATACATTTACTTACCTGGATTCTTCTTTAAAGCAGGACCACCTGCTTCAAAATTGTGCACCGATATTTTCATTTCATGTTCTTGTGGTATCGGATCATTGTAATGAATGTTAGTCATTCTGCAGTAATGAAAATACCATTTTGCTGTAATCAGTCTTAAAATCAAAAGCCCGTTGTTCATCCAGCAATATATCCATCATAAAAAATATTATGGAATGAAGAATAGGGTTTTGCATGTAACCATCAAATACACAATAGCCGAAAAGACACAAATCTGAAAACTACCCGTTATCGGATCCCTCAGTATATTGAGCTTAGTCTACAATAAATAAATAAATGAATAATAAGGAAGATCAAAATTAATCAAAATAAGTTTATCTTTAATTCATAATGATGAAATCTTCAAAGCGGGATAACGAAGATATTCACTGATTTCTTTGATTGCACTTTATACTAAATACCGGCATGTGAATTCTTAAGAAGTTGGCTTCAAGTTATCAACACTCAATTTATTAACTCTAAAAAGAACGTGGAAAACAGCAGCTAGGGTTCACTGATAGGCAAATACAAACTGGCATGAGTACTATCTGCTAACGTCAAAGGCCCGTACGAGTGATGGGGTTGGTTGGTTACATGCAACGTCCCTATCTATATTCCAGTAACACTTCCACTTATTTCCTTCCATTCTGACTTATAAATTTCTCTGTCTGATGTTCCAATACGTCACAGGTAGCTTAGTAGCTCTTAAATATTTTCTGGTTGTGTTTTCTGTTGATATTGTTCTGCAGGGCGAGAAAGACTGTTCTATATAAATGTGACAGTAATATATTTGTATAGTGCCCCAAATGGGAGATCAACACATGTGTAGCTTAATTGGTGTTAAATATTTCGCGGAAGCCTTCAATTCCCAACATTAAAAGAGAAGACTAAGGTTCATATGAACGTGTATCTGAAAATCGCTTGTCAGAGATATATTAAAGGATTTATCACTTCGTTGTTCATACCAATAATAATTAATTCAATAAAATAGCTGTCCGTTTTTTTTTGTAGGCACAGAAAGCAAAAGAAAATGTATTCTGTGAGTTAACCGACAGATATGCTGTGTGTACACTGCATATATGGCCTTACAAATGGAAATGCTCAAGAGCATGGGAGCTGAATGCCCAAAGATACCCCGACTAGCAGTAATCTTGTTTACATTCTCACAAATAGAATAAATTATCCATGATGTGGATCCAAAACCTTCATATAGCACAAGATGCATTTAAGTCAAAAGGAACTTTCTTTAAATGCATGTTCGCAATTGTGCTATGTTCTGAAGTTCTTAGCATGGATTTTGTTCATGGGTGAGACTAAATTTACTCGCGACGGTATCTTCAGTTTTCACTATACGCATAGCTGGACCTTTAAAAAGCCTCATGAAGTACAAGAAAGACATTTATAAAGGTTCTGCGTAAGCATTTCGAGTGGAACTTTTCATGATCACCTACAGTTCGTCGGGTTTATCTTGAAACACGGGAATTAGAGAGTGAGCAAACAATACTCAATACGTAATTTTTGCACAGTTTTTACAGACGATATATTGCAGCATTGACACGCGGGATTAAAATGCCCATACCTGTATGATTTTAATGTTATTAAGCTTTTCAGTACGTATTAAAATATATAGAAAAAAGAAATATGAGTGTTGAAATCCTATCTGTTTTCCAATAGGTCAATGAGAGATAAGACTCATAAAGGAGTATATAATCTTGCTCTGTATTTTAAAAACATGAAATAAGCATTTAATGTTCAACATGTAAATGTATCGACAATGACAAGTGAAGAAACTGGTGTTTCAATAAGGACAGTAAGCAACACGTTAAATCTGTGAAGAGTGTCTAATGCAACGGGTAAATGGAATATTTCCTCCCCGGATTGAAAATCAAAGCCAAAAAGTGCAGAACTGAAGTGGGTTTATTTACAAATTCCACCATTCGACCAGAAGCCATGCATTTTATTCTGTGCGCAAAGAGAGTCCAACAATCAAAGACTACATCAACCTCAAAGTAGACGAAATTCCTGATTACGGAAAAGAATTTTCATGAAAACGAGTTAAACAACTAGTTCAAGATGGAGGAATTGCCAGTTCAGAAGAAGGTTTTTGGTTGATCGTCTAGATTTGGCGAATACAGTATTTAAATGATATTTGAATGTGCTGACAGAGTTTTGGAGTATTTTATACTTTGATAAGACATACATCTGACAACAACAGTCAGTAAACAAGGCTGGCAGTCAAAAGCAACACTTGTGGTTGCAGTCACATTGGTATTGGACAAAACTTAATTGTTGACAATTATGAGTATAGGGACAAATTTGTATAGAAAACACTGTGTTTCGAAGATGACAAACACAAGTTCAGGGCTATCACAAAATCCTGAATTTTGAATACTTTCCAAACTAATTTCCTCAGACTTTCATAGCGGGGGTCATGAAGAACAGTAAAGTTTTCTTCCTGGCTTGTAGCCCGTGGAACTGTAGGATTTGAATATCCCAACGTTTCGCCAAGAACTGCGTTTGGCGATATTCAAATCCTCGGGATATTCAAATCCTACTGGACCACGGCCTACAAGCCCGGAAGAAAACTTTACTGTCCTTCACTTTACAAAATGATTGAAAATACAGCTTTTTCACTCTTGCCCACCCTAGTACGAGTGTTTTGGATAATGCTAAGCATCACAACTGTGAGAGAGATGAGAAGTCAAACCTCCCTACTCTGATATCTGAACTGACATACTGGATGGACGGTTTCAAACATGATCCTGCTATCCCAAAAAATCAAACCTACGAAATTACCAACATTTGCTCTCATGAGAAGCAGTTCGCCATCGACAGTATTGCTGTGAAAATGGACACATTCCATTTTACTTTCGTCCTATCACCCTGACTTATACCCATTGAAATTGTATAGCATAACATTACGAAAAAAGCTACATGCCAGCACACTGGAGGAATTTTGAAGAAGAAGAAAGAACTTGCCAAAAAATACGATCTATAATTATAAAAAACGGAATTAACATTTCTGTCCACTCTAAAGGCCAATAATGTTATTAGAAAGCTGTTTTACGTTAACCAAAGTTCTTTGCTGTTAATGAGACTCCTGTCAGAATGTTTACCTCAATTTATTTTTTTCGAAACCAATTTTACGTTTTTCTCCAAAATTTTTTTTATAAAGATGTCAGCATTAATGTTAAAAGGAAACAAGTGACTATCACAGCCACGCGGAGCATCACAGGTACGAAGTACGTAGACGTAATCTAATTCTTAATCCATATCATCCATAACTGCTAGAATACTCTGTTGAACAGTGGGTTAAATGTTGTGGAAGTGTTAAGTTAACAGAAAACAATAACTCGGGAAGGCACCCACTATCAGTAAGGAAACTGACAGAATTAGAATTTGTTTGAAGCCAGAGAAAGGGAGCAGTGATTCAGGAACAAATGCAGTGTGGCGTAACAGCGAATGTGAGTCATATAGTTGACCAAGCAACCGGTAGAGGGAGGAAAGCTGAAAGTTTTCAGTTCCGGCAAGGCATGCCTCGAATCTATTTTGTCCGCAATTTTTCTACAGTAGGTTTATGTCTATCACTTATGCTGTACCACATAAACACATTATACAAACTCCTTTGATTGAAGATGGTTTCACAACTATGTCAACTAAATTCAAGATATACATTTTGTTTGTCAGCAGATATCTTACACAAATGCAATTTTAATTCATTTAGTTGGACCTCCTCCTTTGAAAATTTATGGTTTCCAAAAATATCCCATGAAACGAAAAATATGGGTGGAGAATTTTCCTATTCCAATATTTGAAAGATGCTGAACTTATGTAACATATTTGGTGGGTTATTTGTTGGAGATTTCGTTTTAGAGGCATAAATTGCGTTTTTCAGTGACACACACATACATGTGTGTACCTTTTCTCTTTAACTACAATGGTCATATCTACCTCTGGAACATATTTTCTATCAAATGGCGTTAACTCGTATACCTACTGCTGACACTGGATTTCTGGGTTTTCTTTGTTTTATGCATTGGATCAACACACACTCTCTCTTACACACTTTCTCTCTCTTTCTCTCCCGCCCTCATTCATTCTTTCAGACTCTTCAGGACAAGAAATAATCTTGGCTAGAGAAAAATTCACAACATACCGAACCGGGAATCGAACTCTGAATCCCTCACTCAGCAGATAGCTGCTCTGCCACCTGAACTACGACACCACTGAACTTTCTATATATTAGAAAAAATTTAAGGACCTATCACATTAAAAATAAGAATTACATCAGGTCTGAGTGACCTGAAATCTATACAGTGCTATAATTTTCATGCTAGCAACCTCAATTTTTACTGAATGTTTCTGAAAACAATGTCTAAATCCACAGAGATCTTTTGTGTAAGAAGTAGCATTTTCAGAATTAAACAACAGTATTTGACGTCCAGATATTAAAATTTACTATTAACAATGCCTTATACATCAAATTTATTTTTTACAGATCGTTCCAAATCCAAATACACTGTTAAATATCCATCTATGGAATCAGCAATTCCACCAGTGCCTCATGGACCAGACCTTCCCTTACCAACTCCACCAGACAGCAGTAATGTGACTGAAGATTTTGAAAGTGCTGATGACATTAGTGAATTACAACAAAGTGATCCAGATTTTGTGGAAGGAGTTACCGTAAACGAGTCACACTTATTAACCAAGGAAGATCCAAATAATTTGGTTCGTGATATCAGGTTATCTAAAAGTCTAATTCACATACATTTTATATATGTAAAATGTACTCAAGCTTAGGTGTTACACATATTAACTGTATAGTTACAAGAAATATTGTTAATGCAATTACTCAAAAACTACGGGTGATTGAAAAGTTCTGCAAAGATATTTGTAATCAGCACGCAAAATTCAGTAAGAATCACCCTTTATACTTATTTTAACATTAAACAGCTTATATTTTATTGACCAGTGTAATCTGTTCCGAACAAAAGACATTGCGTGCAATTCCCTCACTCCATAGAATTCGTTTCGGCTGCTTCCATAGGTACTTAGTTGGCCCTGTTTTGGTTTGTTACAATGTTTTATCCTTACCTTTTGTTCATTAATAAAAGTTGTGTAAATCAAACCCAGAATTACCCACTTGAAGAGTTTAGAAAACGTATAAGTAAAGTTACAAAACAAATATTTTTTATTATAAAAATGTACACACGTTTACTAATTTCTTAGCCTGTTTAGTATCGACACGGCGATGGCGCGGTCTGCCGTGGAAATTTATCGCAGGTCTCAAGGATAGCCACTAGCTGACATTACGAAGCCAGAAGACAGTAGTATTTATACCGCGAACGACACCTCCAGCATAGCTCCAGAAAATTCCGTCACCATAACGTTCTCTCCGTGACTGGAAGTAAATAAAATGACGATGCAAAGCCGAGGGAAGCAGTCAGTTTCGAGTTTCATTGAGTCAGTCAGTTGACTTGAATTGAGGAGTGCGTCGTTCGAGATCCGTGGTCAGCTCGGTGGTGAGGAGTCGGCGGGCAGTGTTAACAGTACAGTGAAAAAGTTTATGAATGATTATTATCGGAGCTATGGAGAAATTATTATAAGCGCTATTATGTGTTTCAAATGGGAAGGGTTCTGGAGTCCAGCTAATCAGATGCCGTATCACGCTCAGCGTTGCCAGCTTGTTACCCCACTCCTTTTATATCTCCCTCTCTCTCGCACACTCATACAACATGCACGTCTGCTTGGAGCAGACGTAAGGGTAAGCAAACTATATTTTACGAACTTCTACAATGATGCAGTTGCCAAAATCAAAATTGGAAAAAGCATTTTCGCAAATTATGTATGTTTTAAAATACTATAACTATAATTATAGTTTATGAATTACCTGTTTTTCTAATCCAATGGAACTGCCAGTGGCTCATCCACATCGCTGTCAATGTCACTTCCGTTAACAGACAATTCGTCTTTGTCACTGTCTTCATCGTCTGAGTCTTGCAAATTTGTGTTCACAGGTTCCAAGATCTCGACAAGTGCTATTGTTTCTTAAAATCGTCTTCTTGAAGGTTTTCTGCATGCCTCACGCAGTTTTCCCAGTCCTGTTGTGTTACCTTGTCAATTTCTTCGTAAACAAGAGGTTAACGTCCGTCAGTTTAAAAGTATTATTTCTGTTTGCAACACCCCTTTTTATTTGAGCCCACACCAAATCAATTGGATTATATTGGCAGTGGTGAGGTGGGAGCCGTATTACCTCGTGTCCCTTTTCACTGCAAGTTGATCCAGCTGAGACACTTTTTCCGTGTTTTTAAACGGAAGTACTCTTTGCAATAACTCATATTTAGTTTCTGTTTCCGAAACATTTTTGAAGAACCTGTACACCTTAAAAATAATACTTCGAGCCTGACTTAGCAATAATTGCCTTTTTGACTCGCCACTAAATTTAATGCAAGAAGCCATTGCACTATTTAATGCTTACTCTACTCTTGTGTAAAGAACAACTGAATGATATTGATCTGAACTCTCCTGAGTAAATAAACACTTCTTATCCAGCATTCATTCATAAACATAAGCATACAGCATTCCACAGGCTAACAGGAAATGAAGTGTTTGCTCTTTCTCGAATTTAACACCTTTACTTATTCACAGTAATTCTTTCATCCGGCATATCAGCAGTTTAAATTTCAGTGCTGAGTAATCAAAAGTATATGTAGATACATACACACCAACCACTTTGAACTCTCTAGAGTAAGTAGAGATTACGAACCATTCATAAACAAAGATATAATGTGACCAGACACGTTCTGCCAGGGCAGCCGAAAATTTGTTTCCTCTCGCTCAAATTGGATTATTCAAAGCAATTCTTTTATCACGTCATGTCAAACATTTGCGTTTCAGTTCTGAGTAATTACAAATATACATACACGCATACATGCCAACCAATAATGATATTCATACAGTGCTTACGTCGCGGTTTATTGTTATAATACAGGTAATAGTAGTTTATTTATTTGTATTAGAAAAACTATTTGAGCTAAAAATATGGGGTTTTCATGGTTATGTTAGATATTTTACTCTCTACCTTCCAAATGGATGAGTTTTGGCAAAATCTGAATTTTTGTCTTAGCACGAATGGTATTTCATACAGATTGATTAGGTTGGAGCTCCTTACACAGCAGTTAGCGAGAATGCAATACGACAACACCGCAGGACCCCGATTGGTTGCTCACCTAGTAGCGCTCAAGGACAAACACCTTCCTATTTGAAACACATAATAGTCGCTCCGTGCAACCGAGACATAAGGAAATATTAAACAGACTATTGAAATCGTATATTTGTGTAAAAGAGGTGATTGTAACTTAGTAATGGGCAAACCTTTTTAGTGACAGAGAAGTTTGAGTTGAAACTCTCGTGATACATTTGTCACGTTATTTACAATAGCATATGAAGTTGGACAGAAATGTGATGTGTTACATTCATATGTCTTTATTGGCCCATTCTTCTAAAATTTATTATTACAGACGCTTTTTCTATCTACTTCATACTAATTGAGAAAATGTTAGAGTTGTTGCAGAAATAGTTTTAGTGCATACTTCCTTTCAGGTACAACGGTATTAGACGAATGCAAATTTAAGTGATAGTCAAACCTTTTAGGGGCCAGTCAGGAATTTAAATTCTCTTAGAAAAATAACTATTTTTCTCTTGAGAAAGATGCATTTTATAATATATTATAAATGGTTAACGTCATAAAAACATTCTTGGGCGTAAATTTGTACTTTAATGAGGCCTACGTTTTTGTCACTTTGTCACTTAAAGTTTCCCTATCACATAAAAATTATTCAGAAAGAAGATGATTTAACAGATATTCTCAGAAAATCTAAGATGCTCATTTTATTTGTCATGAAACTGTCGTAAACCTGATATTTTAACCAAAATTGTTCGGTTCATTTTAGAGAAAATCAACATTTTCGAAAAATATTTCATGTAAAAGGTTAGGTTAGTTCCGACTAAGTTCGGAATAAGCATTTAATCTACCTATAGAAGATTTTTTGCACCTATACCCATGAGGGCACGATTCCCCGGGAGGCATGGTTGAGGTGAGAGGTAATAAGAGTATGTCCGGACTTAGGAGACACAATAGCAGTGGGTAGGGTTCCTACAGTTTCAGATTCAGACTTCCCCGTGGCAGCTCGTAAACGGCTTCGGATCGAGGATCGGGATTTGGCGATCTTCCCCCATTTGGAAGACGGAGACCTACATAAAGCATTGCTTTCCCTGCCATGCAGCGTGTTGTGGGAACTTCTCTTGGTGTGGCCTTTTGGTGTTGAATGGCAGGATAGTTAAGGATTACGTGTCGGTGAGCAAGAGTACTCTCTCAGGGTCCAGCAGTTATCACCAGTCATTGAAAAGTCCTGCTTCAATTTCCTGTGGCTTGTTTATTCCCACAGGTCTTAGTTGTCTGATTGCTAGGATTTTCTCACTTGCTCTCAATCTCGTTGCGTCGCCTTGTCTGTTTGAGAATATTTAGTCCCACCACGTTTGAAATCTAACTCCACTATTACCTCGCCATCAGATTTTAAACTACCGTGTCTTCTCCCTGTCGTTGTAACCAACCGAGTGATGCTTCTCACCTCGCCCTACTCTCAGCTTTCTCCTAGATTTATTTGTCTATCTCCAGCCTTTTTCTATTTGTTCTCTATTTCACAACTATCCCGTGGTTTACGCTACATTTTATTCAGGGAGTTTATTTCTACGATTTTATCTTATTGGTCATTTCTATTCACCGTCAACTGTGAAGCAGTCATGGGACCACCCCCTAAAGTTGTATGACTCTTTAGCGTCATAACGTTACAGCATCCTGCCTCTACATATTTTCTTTAAACCTCGCTATTGTCTGAGGCTCCGTGGTGGCGCTGGACTTTTGGGCTTCTATTGTCCTATTGTTTATGTATCCAAGCCTCGTCTGCCCTTTCTAGCTTAAGGCAACATTTTCATTACATTTATTTCATTTGCACGTTATTCCTATTAAAATATTTCTTTTTGACTTTATTTCATATATCATTTATTCCCAATTACTTATTAATAATTTATATGGTTTTATCATCCCATTCTGACATTCCGCTTCAAACGCCCATACTTCCACCTACGCTAACAAACATGAAATAGTAAAGTAGATGATAAGTGAAGTGAAATTGAGGCTCAGAAAATTAGTGGAGTGTAATTAACCTTCCCAGCATTCACTCAACAACCTGAGGAACCCCCCAAAAAGCCCACTGGCAGAAGATCGAACCCACTGTTGAATGTTTATGTTCCATCCGTGATAGGTGCTGAATATAAGTACAGAAATAGTCGTTTATTGCATATTTTAATGTTATTGTGCTGTTAATAGATATGGAGGTAGTTAGTGGCATAGATTGCCTCTAAAAATATTTTTCAAGATTTAGAGTGCTAAAAACATGTATTTTATGTGAAATCTCGGCAGCAAATTTTGGGTAAAATGCTCGTCTTCCTCTACTTATTGTAATTATTGAGTATAGAAAGTAAACATACCTCGTCCAATACTATGACCACCAAGATGTAAATTCTTTGGCTGACGTAAGCCATAAAATAAAAAGGCTAGAAGTTACATCGTGCTCCTTTCCATTGTGATGACAAACGAACAAGCTGAAAAACATTCAGGAAAATGTTCAAGCCTACGCATTAAACATTGTAAAATAAATATGACGACTGTCGAGCAAAACAAAGGACATGATGGAGGTGGTGTTGCACACTTGCCTTGTAATTTTTTTCATGATTTAATTTTAGTTGAATTACATAACTTTTCTTGACATATTTCAGCTTCAGATTACAACACGACCTAACCACATACAACTTATGAGAAGGACAGTTATCGCAAATGAAAATAAAAGAAAGACAGTCGCTTCTGTAGTTAACATTGCCAATTAAGAGGACTTAATTTATGTGCAAAATCAATTAGCATTCCAATTAGCTTCTCTTGAGACAAGTATAAAGAATTTACAAATGAACTGGTAGCTAGCCCGCGCTAGAATAATTGGATAAATGAAAACGAAGCAAATAAGGAAGTTCTTAATATTATTATTCCATAAAAAATAAAAAGCATCGAATCTGAATTTGTAATACAATAAATGATACACATCGTCTGAAATGCTATAGGTAGTTTAAAAGAGTATATTTCCTATACGTAACTTAAGTCGAAAGTTAGACACTTAGCTCTGTGCTAGGTATCAGGATGTCACTATAAGCCATAATCGAATTACAAGTGATACTGCTATCTTTGAACATACACTAACGCTAAAACTGCCAAACACGCCGTTTTTATAAAACCAAAGATAAATAGGATGGGTTAGGTAATGGAGACGATATCAGGAACCCTAAGGGATTTTTTGTGCGTACACCCCCAGGAGGAACGGATGACTTTAAGGAACCGCAAGAGACGTTTGGGCTGTAAGTAACGACACTATAGGTTCGGTTTTAGGCTATCTTCCAGTGGGAACCAAAGAAACCTAGACCCAGCAGTGGCAAACGACTGCTATCTGATGAAGCCGAGAAGAAATTTCAAATCACAAACCTCTGCGCCATCTGTCCGCCGCCGACCGACACACAGCATCGGGTCATCCTGTAATGTATGAGAGAGATGAAATGAGACAAAATGGACGAAAAGAGATCGGGAAGAAGGTATCAGCCCTGCATTCGCCTTCTCGACCAGGGAAAACCATGGAAAAGCCGATAGTCAGTGTCACTAGGAATCGAATACAAGACTCTCCGAATGCAAGTCTTACGTATTACCACAGAGCCATCTTGCGTGGTCCAACCAGAGGTAAGTAGACGTGGCAGCAGCTCCGTCTAGACGCTGGAAGAAAGAAAACAAGTACTATCGAGAAATAATCACGAGATTGTGAGTTTCTGGTGCGATGCCAACTGCAGTTCTAAAAGTGAGTTTGTGATAACAGTGTGATGCACAGTAAGTGCTTTTTCAGAAAGAGGTTATAGACGTCTTGTATTCAGTTCTCCAGTGAGTGTATCCAAAAACCAGTAAATCTCATTATTGATATTACAGTGAGGGCTTAATGAAGTAACAGTGGAAACTTGGGAAGGTCACAATAATATCCGAAATTTTGAGAAATGTATTCAATATATGATTTTGGTGTTTATTCCATAAATTATTTTCTTTCGTTTCTATATGCAGTAAAAACAGGAAATTTGGCATCAACAAACCCCCTGCCCCTCTCAGAAAGCCCACATCCATGGTGCTCACCTAGATCAGAATGTCAATTTGAGTCCTCTGGATGCCAAGAACAGTAGAATCCTCTGGAAGGCAAGGTGGATATGCCACCGTCATATTATGGAGGTGCACAATTACTCCATTGCGTCTACCTCTGGAGGATTTAAAGAGGGGATACAGAGTTTCCACAGAGTAAACGTGATAGGGTAAAGATAAATTTATCGTATTTGATAGTCTATACTTTGGTTAGCAATTCTGTATTTTTATGTTTTGGAACTGCAACTAAAGCACGTCAATAAGAAATAAAAATTATACGACAAATTACTAATACACAAACAATAAGAATATAAAAATATAAAACAGAACAGTTCAAAATGCAATGAAAACATTGCCTTGAAAAACGGCTTAATACTGTAAAATGGATTTATAGGCAGCCAAAGGAGAGATGAGATTGGGTAACGAAGGGGACATCTAACACCTCACCAAAATGGATCTTATGCACATACACCCCAGGAGAAACGGATGTGAAGTAGGAACCGCAGGAGACATGTGGGCTGTAGGACCGGTCGGCGCAGTCGACAGAGACGTGTAAGAGTTCTCTCATTCCAAAATTTCACCAGCCGGTCTGACGGAGCTCGGAGATGAATATTTCAAGCTGGCCCTCATAGGATCTCCACCGGCGGGGTCGCAGAAAACTCCTCCAGCAGAGGAGGTCGCAAGCCCCGCCATCTAACGGGACCAAGAAGTAGTTCCAGTTGGCAAGCCTCTGTGCCATCTGTCCATTGTCGACTGGAACAGGGCCCCCCAGAGTAAACCTGCAAAGTGAAAGAGAGAGGGGAAGTGGGCAAAACTAGAAAGAAGCCCAGAGTTGACGTCTATCCTGAATCGAGAGATTAGCTTTAACTTTATTATCTCTTTTCTGGGTGGGGGGCTATAAGATATTCATTATTTGATTTTTATTACTATCAAATGGGAATTTGATTTTTATTCTTAAGTTTACCTTTTAACATTGAACCTTCCAGTGCGCTCCTCACGGCTTATCGCGGAGACATCTCGCTCGGTTTCCACAAGTTAAACTTTTAAAATAACTTTCAATTTATTTAATTTAGCTAGCTGAATTGATAGCCGTTGTCAGCATATTACGCATATTTAATTCCGATATATATTACACCATTTGCAATTATTATTGGCAATAATACAATTACCCATTCCTTATATCGTATTTTGGTGTTGACGAAACTCTAATTATGTACATTTTTATTAATAATTACCAAATGATTGTGTATATTGTGACCTCGTCCGGTTTTTTAAACTCTCACTTACTACCTAGTTGAATATTTTCAGTGATACTTCATTGAGCTCACAATGTCATTTCATTAGTGTAAATTCACTTTCATTGTCAATTCACTTCGCTTTCTTGGGCGATATAGTAGTGCAACGAAATGTGCCAGACGCAGCCTCTTCTTCCGGATGGCTCAGTTGCTGGGAACTGTCAGCGCGTCATCACAAACTCGCTCAGAGAACAGCACTTTTCGTTGCATTGGTTAACTGACTCACTTATAACTTCGCACGAATGCTCGTTTATATAACCACCAAAAGTTATTATGCTGTTCCGGAACGTTGGAGATATAAGATCCTGGTTATGTGATGATAACACTTGTCCTCTCTATGCTGGGCGAGGGCGCGACTTATCTGTTCAGAATTCTGATCTCCGATAAATTTGGGCCACATCAATTGTGTCACAATGTATTCGCTGGAGTGTTTTAAAGTCTTTAAATGCAGGGCTATAGTGGGTACTGAACGGTGAACCAGATATAATTTTCAAGATTATTTTTCTGTAGAGTTAATACAATAGTACTTTGTATATATAGGTGACATTTCATTGCTACAAATGTGGATACCATAAGAAAGTATACAAGGAAAGAAGACGCAATACGTTTAAAATGAGGCTTGGATAATGTGACACTGTGATCTCTTAAATGACACCAACAAACAAGAAGGAGAACAAAAATAAGAATAAGAAATACATGTGAAACCCTTTGGAGAAATAGGAAATATAACCAATCCAAGTAAACTTGGAATACAAAACAATGCCTAGAAGTAGTAATAATAATAGAATGAATTATATTGCACTTAAAACACTATTTCACAATTTCATTGGAAATAAACATTTTGAACTCCACTGAGCTCCCGCAAAAGAAATCAGCAGTATATGTAAAAGTTCATCGTATTAGAGACATACAAACATACAAACGAATAACCTGGGTTCAAGAACCCTCAAAAGTGCAGGGAAATATTTTCGCCAAATTATTCCATTACCAGCTACCCTTTGCTGCAAGAACTTCCTGTTAGATTTTATTTTCTTATACGTTTTAGTAACTATGTTTAAAATACTAACATCATCAAGGAATTTATGTATATAGCCACAGGAGACTGACAAAACTTGATTACAGGATAAACGGAAATCTCATTGAATTACAGTTTCTTTCAAACATGTATCTTTAGCAGTTTACGAAACGTTTTCTGTAGCTCGTTTGAATCCGACATTTTATACAATAAAAGTTTGAAGTGCATGTTGTTTAGATTTTTTGTCAAGTTCTCTAACAAGGAGTAGGCAGTACTGAGGCCAACATTTTTGGGATCTACTTATTAAAATGTCATTATTTTCGGGCGATTATGTGGCACGTAACACTTCAAATCCAGAACGTAAACTGCATTAAATCATTAATGCCTGATATCACCAACAGTTGTTAAGACTTAACACGGGTTTAACAATAGTTATAACAAAAATTGCATTTCACCATGTGTTAGCTTAACACTCGTGTTAAATTTCTTGTTAAACTAACAAGTCAAATTTCTGAAGTTAACTCCTTAACAATTGCAAATAGTCAAGATGGCAGGCATGAACTCAGCTGTTATTGTCGATTTGCTATATTTAAGACCTGTAAATGGCATTCGTAATAGAGTACGGCCTATGAGGAGAAATTATTTTAAGAAGCTACCAGAAGAAAGATTTCTACTGAGGCATAGACTGTCCAAACAAGTTGCTATGAAGGTTACAGTGGAAGTACAAGAAAGGTTAGAACATGCATCAAAAGGAATATGCCGATCTCGCCTTTGCTTCAAGTATTAATAACGTTTGATTTTATAATTCAATGAATTATGTGGATAATATACTGTCCACCTCCCGTCTTGAAACGTTCAAGTCACTCGTCGCTTGTCGTTCGCTCCTCGTTTTAAATTTACGTAATACTGAGTTACAACATGCATCGAAAGGAATATGCCGATCTCGCCTTTGCTTCAATTATTAATAATTCACTGTCCACCTCCCGTCTTGCAACGTTCAAGTCATTCGTCACTTTTACTTCTTCGCACCTCGTTTTAAATTTACGTAATACTAAAGAGGACGTTTCGTGTTTCTAGTAATGACACATGCATTTGAATTAAAATCGTTTCCAATTTCTTCCCACGTGACATCTTTCTCTTTTACATTCACCGCATCCGTCCTCTTATTTTCCACGATATCCTTATACTTCGTCACCAATTCAATTAACAATTCTTTCTCTATCGATGAGAAATTTGTTCCACGGTTTTTGTTTACGATTTTATTTATCCGCCATTTTTTTATCTGTGTGCAGACGAAAATGAAAACAAAAGCACATCGCAGTACGTTCAGCAAAAATACGTCTCATCGATAGCCTTCTATAGCTGTAATTTTTACAAGTTTCTTGGCGCTAACAAGTGTTTGTTTACATTTTCAGAAAACAGGTTGGTGAAATGCAAGAAATTTAACATTAGTGTTAGCGCTGTGATAATTGTTACGTTACACAAGTTAACGTCGAATTCAACATCTGTTGGTGAAATTGGGCATAAATGCACGGAATGTAAATAGTATTGGTTGTTCTGATTTTGGTTAGTTGCACTGGAACCGAAAGAGTTGGCGCTGTGACAACAGCGCATTTAGAAGGTCGCGGGTTTTTCTCCCATTCTGACTTGTACCGTGGCTTTCCGTTGTCACTAGGCGAACGTTAGGGTGAATTCTCTACTCCACGGATTCCTTTCCTTTCTTATTTCACTCCCTGGTCACCTTTCAAGTTTGGCTGCCAGAGCTGTAATTCCGACGAATGTGGACAAAATAGAAATAAATATGTAAAAACTAACTTAAAAATACTCTGTCCGGATACTAATTTATAAATCTGGAACGTAATTTTCAAATTATTGCGTTCATTTAACAACCATAAATGTTTGTATTACTACAATAATTATCCCGATAATATGCACTAAAATAAGTAAATAAATAAAAAAAGAAAGGATGCTTAAAATACTAAATTTACAAACGTGGTACTACAAACTACTAATCAAGTCATTAATATGAAGTAGATAGTACTATGCAGTATTACACTTATGTGGTAATAAGCTATAACTAACTGCCTTAACAAATTTCAATAGAATAAATCATGTCCAAATATTTCTATTTCCATTAACTCATTTTCAATTAGAAATATTGCGGCTGGGCGATACATGTACACGCTTCTTCCCTCGCACCTCCGAGTGGGTTCCACCAAGAGCTGCTTTCTTATATGAATCCCGACGAATGTCGGGTAACTCTAAGCTCTATGGATTCCGGGCTCATTTGAGCATTATTTCAACCATTCCATTCATCATCCGATATGACTTAACGTTGGAGGACGTAAATTACAAAAGAAGGGGAAAATTTTTGAAAAATATGTACAAAAACTTGGAGCATTAAGCTTAAGTTTTCATGAAAATAACGTATTATTCAATGCTTTAAAACAAATAACCGATACCTATTTACAACTCCTTACACATAACATGTATCCGTGCAACGCCAAACAAATCAGCTAGATACTTATAAAATCATCCGTGAAATATAGAGGTTTATTTTCTACTCCATGTCTTTACAACAATCACTCAAACATGTTTCCGTTTGAATTCTGATTTTTTGTTTATCAAATTTACTGAAAAACTGTAAAAATTTACTATAGGCAGCTCTGTTAATTGGTTCGATTCTTAAAGGGGTGCTTCTTTGATGAAGTGTATTATAAGTTTTATTTGCCTTAAGGTTTATGAGGAGATCATGTGATTAAAAATCAACGACTATTAAGAGCGAGAACAGTTGTTCCTTGTATCTGAATTCAAAAGCTTTAAAATCTTTTTATGGTAATTAGTGAAAGCGTATTTAATTTAGTTACATATTTATTGCAACCTTTTGAATGTCAACACTTGGCATTTGAAGTACTAGCTTTATTTTAAAGATTTGGTACCCATAAATTAATATGTGTGGTTGAAAAAATGGCCAGAAAACCTAGGAGATACCTTGCACCTCAACCTAACGAGGACCTTTCGTGCGATATTTTAATCAAAATTTTTAGAGATAATTTTCAGAAATTTCAAAGCATCCCAGTGCAGGATAGTTTCGTGGAGGGAGGAGGATTGTCTTGAAACTGTTCGTGTCGCATCTTTGGTAGATATTCTGCTTAAATACCAAGCTGGTGTTTATCAGATATTTCGTTTTTAGGCTACACTATTCACACACACACACACACACACACACACACACACACACACACACACACACACACACACACACACACACACACACACTGCGCGCGCCTAACTTTTACTAAAACTAATAATTTTTTGGATGCAGCGGCCCTTATAACATGTAGAGAAAGTGAACAATTTGTAATAATCACAAAGATATTGGAAAATGCGGAAATAACAAAAGTCGCGCCATCTAGGAAACTTTTGGGGTAATTGTAATAGCAAGAGGTCGGTAGACAACATCCTTATAATTAGAATAAGGATAGAGTCAAACTGAAAAATTCAATGCCACGGCCGGGATTTGAGCCACGGATCTCCTGCTTTACGTCCAGTCGTTCTTACCCATTGAGCTACCACGGACAACGTGCCGTCATGACATTAAATTTTCCAATTGACTCGTGTATTTTCTTTGTAAACCACTAGGGGCTCTCGTATTCGAGATACACCGTTTGTGGCGACTTACTATTGTAAGTACTTGAGTCCCAGGCGTCATCATTTAACTCTTATTATTTTAGTTATTTGATGGAAATTAATCGTTCCTTCTCACTAGCCGTGTATAGCTAAGGTTTTCAGGTAGGCCAAGGTAACTTTCACACTGTCACGACCACATTCAATATATAGGAGGCCGAAATTCTTAGGTTCGATCCCACTCGGCTGAGTGCCAGGGTAGCTTATGTTTTTCCGATTGTTTAATTTTGTTTTAAATATAATAATAATAATAATAATAATAATAATAATAATAATAATAATAATAATAATAATAATAATAATAATAATAATAATAATAATAATAATAATAATAATAATAATAATAATAATAATAATAATAATAATAATAATAATAATAATAATAATAATAATAATAATAATAATAATAATAATAATAATAATAATAATAATAATAATAATAATAATAATAATAATAATAATAATAATAATAATAATAATAATAATAATAATAATAATAATAATAATAATAATAATAATAATAATAATAATAATAATAATAATAATAATAATAATAATAATAATAATAATAATAATAATAATAATAATAATAATAATAATAATAATAATAATAATAATAATAATAATAATAATAATAATAATAATAATAATAATAATAATAATAATAATAATAATAATAATAATAATAATAATAATAATAATAATAATAATAATAATAATAATAATAATAATAATAATAATAATAATAATAATAATAATAATAATAATAATAATAATAATAATAATAATAATAATAATAATAATAATAATAATAATAATAATAATAATAATAATAATAATAATAATAATAATAATAATAATAATAATAATAATAATAATAATAATAATAATAATAATAATAATAATAATAATAATAATAATAATAATAATAATAATAATAATAATAATAATAATAATAATAATAATAATAATAATAATAATAATAATAATAATAATAATAATAATAATAATAATAATAATAATAATTTGGAGCTTTTGGCTTTTGGAGCCACGGCGGTTGAGTTGACCAATTTCCTAAACCCACCGCCGGGGAGTTTCTATCTGGTATTCTATCTGGACTCTGCACTGTAGTCATTCCCTGAGGTCGGCCGGCCTGTCTCCTCTCACCTCAACCTCCCTCCCGGGGATGCCCCACGTGAGGCGTAGGTATAAAAGATCAGTCTGGTTAAAGTGCCGAATCCACTCCGAAGTCATTGTCATAGCCATAGCCAAGGGATTGATGATAAAGTTTGTTACAACATTTTGTGTTCCACTTGTTCTTTGTTATACATATCTTATACTTGTCTCTGTTATGTATGTGTTAGGATCTTTTTATCATTTATTTTGAGAAGTTCAATATTAATTGAGCGTACTTTCAAAATTAGCTACGAGAGAACCAAAACAAAGAATGAAAGCTGTTTTGGATTATGCTTTTGATGTTCATTAATCACCTTCTTCAACAAATCAGTGTTGTTTCACTTTTTCTAATTCTTCGCTTCAACTGTTTTTTCATTCAACAGGAATTAAAAACAGCGCACGTGATCAAATGTGCATAACTGGTTTCTTGTACAACTATACTTGGTAAACTATCAACAAGTCCTGCACCTATAACCCATAAGAGGAACGCCAAGTTTTATTCCGCGGAACGTCTACAGATTTTCTAACAGATGGAATTGTTTTTTGAAGAATAATATAGTCATTCATTCCAGTTCTTCCTGCTGCCATCATTTATCTTTTGTGTAATATTTTAGCGGAGTGATCTGTGACAGCATGTAACGTATTTGCTTGGCACTGAGGCCGTATGTAGTTAAGGTTGGGTGCATGGAATTGTGCCGATATAATAAGCAGCGTTTTGTGCTGCTAAGGAAAAGCTAAACTGCTTCTGCCACACCCAGCCTCCACCCCTTTGATCTGCTTGCAGCTTTTCACTTAGTGTTTGGCTTACTCTCCTCGTTTACTACGCTCCTGAACCTGCAGCCAAACTGTTCTTACTACATGTTTTAAATGGGATGATGTTTGTTCTTTGTCTGCCTCACGTTCAAGAGGTCCCAAGTTCGAATCTCGGTCAGCGTGAGTTACCTGGATAAGGTTTTTGCGGGGTTTTCCCTTATCCAAAAAGACAAATGTCAGGTAACTCCAAGTTCCATGGACCCGGGTCTCATTTGAGCATCATTTCACCCATTCCATTCATCGTCCGATAAGACTTAACGTTTGATACCGAAATTAAAGGATTGCAATAAGTAAATAATCGTGATGGATTTCAAAGAAATCTTGTATCTTTGTGAAACGCATGCACGTGCAGTTGAGTTGAGTTGGTTTAACAAACGAAACAATGTGCTTAGCAGGGTTCTACAGGGATAGCACTTGACTCTGTTTGAATAGGTATTCTTCGGACCCTTAATAATGGCATGACCAAGACTAATAATCACAATGGACAAACTAGTCACAAAGGGAATCTTCGTGGAAAAGAGGGCTTCCAAAAGTGAAAGTTACACACCCACAGGCAGCTCTGCCCAGTAAGGACAGACGGTCCGCAGCTAGCGGCCGAGTAAGAGGTTTCTCTGTCTTGGTCGAAGGCAGATTAGAACCGGAGGGAAGATTTGTCGGTTAATACGTAACGAATTAAGTATTATCGAGTAATAAGCATTCCACCTTCAGTCACTCTAAACGGTGATATATTGGTAACCCTTGGTCGGCAACTTCGAGTTGGATGTAGTGATAAAAAGAAGCAGTCATTAAACGATTTGAAACGGGCATTCCAGGGTCATTAGAACCATCCTTACTCATATATATATATATCCACGCGTACCCTAAGAGAAACCTCAATGCTTTACCCTGCGCTAACCACTATTTGCTTCAAACTGTCGCGCCAAAGTGGAATTCTTTGCTTTACTCTGCGCCACCATTTTATTACTTCACGTTGGAAGATGTAAATTACAAATATATATATATATATATATATATATATATATATATATATATATATATATATATATATATATATATGTGTGTGTGTGTGTGTGTGTGTGTGTGTGTGTGTGTGTGTGTGTGTGTGTGTGTGTGTGTGTGTGTTTGTCTTTGAACGCTACTAGGTGAGCAATCAATTGAAGTCCTGCAGTGTTGTCATATTGCACTTCCCGTAAGTGGCGTGTGACGAGCGCCAGCTGAATCCATCTCTAATAAATACCATTTGTGCCAAGTCAAATATTCAGATTTTGCAAAAAGTGATCCACGAGGAAGGTAGAGAGTAATGTGTCTAACATAACAGTAAAACCCCTATATTCTTAGCTTAAATAGTTTACTTAATACAAATAAATGAAGTGCCAATGTCGTATAACAATGTATGGCGACATAAGTACTGTAATGAATATTATTATTGGTTGGCACGTGTGCGTGTACGTATATTTGTAATTACTCAGAACTGAAATGTAAACCTTTGTCATGAAGAAATAAAAGAATTATTTTGAATAAGCCAATGTATTTGTTAAATTCGAGAGAGAGAGAGAGAGAGAGAGAGAGAGAGAGAGAGAGAGAGAGAGAGAGAGAGAGAGATAGACAGAGTGAGACAGAGAGAGAGCAAACAGTGCATTTCCTGCTGGCCTGTCAGAATGTGATTCTCGCATTTTATGTTAGTTTATGAATGGCTCGTAATCTCTACTCTATAGACTTAAAAGCGACAGTGTTCAGTTCTTCAGTTTAAAATGCAGGGGAAAGTGTAGCATATATAATTATAATATATAATTCAACTTACAATTGAAATAAAATACAAGGTAACCTGCAATACATACAATATATATATATATAAACTCAGGGAGTTACCCAGCTGTCCCGAAAGGGCGCCCGACACCTCCGTGAGGCTTTCCATAGGGCAAGACCTAGAGAATAACAAGGCCCCCCCATCTGGTTCTATGGACTCAAGTCGGGATGGAAGTGGATATGCCACTTACGCGCTCCAACTCCAAAATGGGAAGGCTACCGATATGACCTCGATGGGGCCGCCTGGTGATCTAGCACACCTTCTACTAGCTGTGCTGGCCAGTACGCGGGAATATTAATGGCTTCCCTCAGCCCCCTCCGGAGACGTACCCGATCTCCTACGGGTATCAGGAACCACTGCCCCCTCGAGTCCAACCCAATCCGAACAACTCCCAATCAGGGAGGTGTTAGAATGTTCGGCCCAAGGTTCCTCTAGTAACGTCAGAAATACCACGAGTGCTAGGGATCCGCAGCGCCCGCACCACGGCAGCTGAAGGGGACGGATCCTCTCCCCTACGGGGACAATAGATCAATACTGATACTTCATTGCCGAATCCCCTCCGTAGCGTAATCCAGTCCTGGTACACGCAGGAGAATTTCACGTTCTATGTCGCAAAATGCTCGTATGGAAACTTTCCAGTAATGTGGTGAAAAGAAGCATTCTGCTGCCATTGCAGAAACTAGTAACCCAGTGACTACTTTATAGTTTTATTTTCAGGCATCCACCCATGTAATATGTTCTAAACATCATAACTGCTTCTTTCAATACTGCCCTGTGTGGATGGTGAGGTGTTTCGTGAACCAATATGCACTCCGGCCAGTGGCATCAATTCTTGGACAACTAACTGAAAATCATATATCGGATCAAACATCAAGGAGGTCTTCAGCAGCTCACATGCTATTTTGCTGTTCGTTTTGTTTATAGACGTGTAAGTTGATGGAATTGTATAGCATGAAGATGGTAGTTCAGGAGCCATTTGAAGCTACCATCTACAACCTGCAGATTTTTAAGGTCAACTTGTCCCCTAACAATAAAGTCTTTAAATATTATTGGATGTATTACTGTACCTATTTTTAGTTGTGGCATTTTGATTTGACATACTTCTGATAAAAATAAAAATTTAGATATCATTGCAAATATTGGTATAATATCGTCTTCCGTAGTTTATCGGTAACGTGCTACCCTTTGGTTACCGGCGTTTGCGGGTTCAAACCTGGAGGAAGGAAATGGTTGTTTTTTTCGGACGGAAAATACCTAGCATACTTTTCTTCGGAAGGTGAGTAAATCCGGTATTCCCGTGTCACAGATTTGCGGCGTGTAAAAGAACGTCAATACTGATAAAGAGGCCCCTGAGCAAAATTAAGCGGTTTACACGCCGAATAGTGAATGGATTGCAGATAACACAACATAAGGATGTCCATAAATAAAAACTCAGTTTCAACTTTTGTGGTGATGGTACCAGCGATGTGTCTATTGTGTGTTTCTGGGTGCGACAGTTCAATGAAGGCAGAACATCGTGTGACAAAAAACCAAGACAATAGCAGACATTGCCTCCAAAATTGGCATTTCCTTGGGATCTGTGCGCACAATCCAGCATGACGATCTGAGGGGAGTGTTTGCTGCTGAGCACCTAGCCGCTTAGTGGGCAGTATAAAAGACCTGCCTTGTGTTGCAGGCGGTTGTCTTGGGCAGTGGTATATCTAGCCATGTGAGGGCGCAATTGCCCCGGGGGTGTATGCGCCCAGTGCTGACTGCGCTCTTCCGCCTGCGTGAGAGACATCTGAGCACACCCCGCTTGACAGGCTAGAGGGTAAGGAACTAATGTTCATGTACGGGTTTTACCAAGCCCATTTCTGGACTTGGGGGTACAAAGTCAGGGGAAAGTGGCCCTGCTCAGTTTAGTTGCCCAAAGCGTCTTTGGGTAACTTGGTCTGCGGCGAGGAACCCTATGGTCGTACCGGATTAAGGTATTCACCAGGCTATAGGGGTGGAAGCCTAGCTTATTGTAGATGGTAGGGGATCTCTCCCGCACCACGTCTACAATATATGGGACTCCAGAGTAGGTGTGGAGGATATGGGACGGGAATCTACGTCCAATATCGTAAATAATTATAATGTAATTATAAACAAGTAATGTTTACAATATTTTCACAAAAATAATTAATAATTAATTAATTATTTGGTGCAGCAACTTGAAAATTTGCATGCAAGTTTAAAATGGTACTCTAATTATGTGGCTAAATTTTCATTATGATAGGTTTATCATCATAGAAGTTGGAATTTTCAGTGTAGTCTTGCCTTAAACTATACGAAATAGCATATAGCAAGGCAATAAAAATCACACTAATTGTAGTGTAAAGGTGCGTTAGCACATTTTGAAGATGAAACCAATGGCTCATGTGATCCAACCTATTCCTACTTCATTGTGACAAGGAATTACATTTCAATTTGTAATATTTCAACAATAAACATTTCTGTTTACTCAGAAAATCAACAACGTGCATGTAAACTTGTTTCATATTAAATAAATTTATTTTATGATAATTAATATATTTTCAACCCTTTACCACAGTTTAAACATTCTCATAGCCTTCCCTACGCATTGTTCTTTTCTAACAAGCCATGTGGTGCTAAAAAGAAACAAGAGACCATCATGAAGGCATAGCATACACACACATGCAGACAAAACACTCTGAGTTCAGGGTAGCCCATTATATAAACCATACACTTTCACTTACTTATCCAAAATCTAAAATGACGAGATAACTTTCTATTGCAGTTGTATTGTACTTGGAAATAGATTGCGAAATCGAGCTTACTATGTATAAGCCACCAATTTGTTGTTGCTGTGCAAGAAGGTTGTTCTGGCTAATTTAATCAATAATTAAACCTTAAAGTATTCAGGATGTACGAGAGCTGTTCAATAAAGTATGATAACAATTTTTTTGACAACGTGCCCTTACTCATCCTCATAATTTTGATGTTCCTTCGCAAAATAGTATCCCCTGAATGTGATGCACTTGTCACAGCGTTTCTGTCAGTCTTCAAAGACATACTGGAAACCATTTTTGAGAGATCCTTCAAAATCGCCTCCGCAGCTTTCACCACTGCTTCTGATGATGGATAATGCCTCCCACGAGGTGTTTTATCAAGTTAGGGAATAGAAAAAGGTAATACGGGGTGAAATCCGGACTATAGGGAGGGTGAGGGATGCACTTCACGTTGATTTATGCAATATATTCAGCAACAACATTGGCAATATATGGCCACGCATTATCTTGGTGCAGTATCCAGCCTGCTCCATGGAAATGTGGTCTTTTGCGCCTGATATGGACTTGCAATGTTTTCAGGACATGCCTGCAATATTGTCCAGTTACTGATGTGGGTGCAGGTACAACATGCTGATAAACCATTCCATGAATATCAAAGAATGAGATGACCATAACTTTCCCAGCAGAAGCAACCAATTTTGCTTTTTTGGGGGTTGGTGATGAAGGAGATTTCCACACTGAGCTTTGCTGTTTGCTCCCAGGATCAAAATGATGTAGCCAAGTTTCATCAGCAGTGATTGCGTTTGGAAGAAGCTTCGGATCATCCTCTAACTACAACTTTAACTGCATGCAGACCTACATGTGAATGTGCTTTTGTTCGGGAATCAACTGTCTGGGAACCTATTGCACAAAAACACGTCTCATGTGTAATGTTTCTGTCACCAACGTGTGGGTGGCACCCAAAGAAATGTTCAGTATTTCAGAAAGTGATCTTAAGGTAATTCGTCAATCCTCTCTCACAATGGCAGCAGTAGTGTTGATGTTTTCTTCCTTAAGAGCAGTAACTAGAGCACTGGGTCCACCTTCCATTGAAATTGATTGTCTCCCCTCTTTAAACGTTTTAAACCATCTTCGAGCGTGCTGTAGGGAAGAACAGACTCTCGATATGCTTTCAGTAATATTATATAGGCCTCAACTGAAGATCTGTTGAGACGAAAGCAGAATTTCAATGTCGCATACTTTTCCTCGCGTGTTACCTCCATTGCAACGGTAGGTGATACTGAACATATCTGAACTTGCCTGGTTCTGACAGGCGGGAACCAGGAGTACCAACAATGAAACTACTACGGCGTGTTTGTTTCACATTAAGCTAACAGAATACGATAAGATTGAATTTTAGTGCGAAAAGTTATAACCGTAAAAGAATTATGATCATTCTTTATTGAACAGCTCTCGTATTATTGAAATCTGTATAAAATACAGAATAATTTATATATATTATTTACACGAGGTATGCCTATCCCCAACAACGTTAGTTTACACATTTAATATTTAAATGCAGTAAATAATACTGAATACTTTAAACTCTTAAAATGTTACGTCACTTAGGATTATTTCTAAGAGAATTATAATAATATAAGTAGAGCCAAAGCATCACTTTCGTTTGAGGATGAACGATTCTGACTTAACGATATGAGTATATTTACGATGTTGCTTCTTTCTCTTCTGGCCCAATGAATAATGTCAGGTTACTACTCCGACAACACTTTTCTCTTTCTGGACAGTGGAGGATTCTGTTTTTCCATAAAGCTTGGGAACATATTAAACATTCTTTCACAGAATTTATTGCTCTGTGATGGTCTAATAAGCAGAGTTTCACAGTTCTCTCTTTCTGGTGGAGAGCGTGGGCATTTTCCACTTGCTTGCTTTTGAAATGTTCTGTAATTGGATGTGGATCTCCTAGCCAACTGTTCCAGTAGATTTCCCAGACCTTCTTACTGTCTACAAGTGACACAAGTTATAGAAGAAAGCACAGAAACAATATCCACCCATAGATGTACCGTTGAACTTGAGAACTCGTCATGAAGGTCTAAAACAGGGGCTGTAAGAATGCCTTCTTTCACCGAATCACCAAGTATGTAGCACAATATACTATTATGTGTCAAATGGGATGATGTTTGTCCTTGAGCGCTGCTAGGTAAGCAACCAATCGGAGTACTGCGGTGTTCTCGTATTGCATTCCCCTTATGTGGTGTGTGACGAACGCCAAACTAATCAATCTCAAATAAATACTATTCGCCCTAAGGCAAAAATTCAGATTTTGCCAAAACTGATCCATAAAGAGAGAGAGAGAGAGAGAGAGAGAGAGAGAGAGAGAGAGAGAGAGAGAGAGAGAGAGAGAGAGTAACGTATTTAACATAACCGTAAAACCCCATATTTTTAGCTCAAATAGTTTCCTTATACGAATAACTAAAGTAGATGCCATTAAATTATAACAATGCATTGCGACGTGGGCACTGTAATGAACATCATTATTGGTTGGCATGTATGCGTGAACGTATATTTGAAATTACTCAGAGCTGGAACGTAAACTTTTAACATGACGTGATAAAAGAAATATGTGCTTTGAGTATGCCAAGGTGTTTATTAAATTCGATGAGAGGAAACAATACACTTACTGCTGGTCTGGCAGAACGTGTCTGGTCAAATTATATCTTTGTTTATGAATGGTTTGTAATCTCTATTTACTCTAGAGATTTCAAAGCAGCACTATTCAGCTACTCTTCCATGAAAAAAGTGTATCACCTGGATGAATGAGATGAGATCCACCTTCCCCCTTACTACTGCCAGAACAATCCAATTGAGTTAATGTGGGCTAAAATTATGTTGCAAACAGAAATAATATTTTTGAACTGACTGATGTTCAACGACTTATTCACAAGGAAATTAACAAAGAACACAACAAGACTGGGAAAACTACGTGAGATATCAGATAAGCTACAAGAGGACGACCTTTGGAAAGAAATAGCACGTAATGAAATTTTGGAACCTATCATCATAAATTTGCAATACTTGACGATGAAGACAATGACAATGACGAATTATCTCTTAACGTAGGTAACATTCACAGCTATATGGATACACCGCTGTTATTTTCATTGAATTATAAAAATAAGTAATTCATAAACTATAATTAATTTTAAACTAAATATTTAAATCATTTGCGTAATATACGAATATCCACGTTGCAATTGTGATTTCAACAACTGCATTATTATACAACTTTGGAAAATTCAGTTTGCGTTAGCGCCAAGAACACTCGCAAATGTGGGAGAGAGAGGGATATATTAAGAGTGGGGATAACGACGTGGCAAGGGTGACGGCTCTAACGCATCAAATTCGCTACAGGCGAGAACTCTTCCCATTTGAAACACATAATAGCTAGCAGTACGTAGAGTATAAATGAACAGCCAGTATAAGAAATTTGAATTTGAGTGCTTTGAAAATGACTAACCTTAATTAAAGAAACAAAAATACACTGTATGCTTCAGTCTACTGTGAAAACTGCGATATATCCTCTCTTAGTTTGGTAACCCTAACCAAAATCGTGTGACTCAGTTTAAATGCCGTGCTGATAATTTTATGAGTTCATTGAAAAATGTCGTTTGGTTTGGTTGAGTAGAGCAGAATTAGACTCATTTGGCCGCTTAGGTAGAAGGGCGATCCGATAGCACGATTTTTATAATTATGGAAATACCATTTCATTCCTATTTGTACTGGAATATATGGAACTTTTCTAACGTTTACAAAGGCCAACTTCTCTCTGTTCTGGTAAGCTAATGGCTAGTCGCTTTTGTGAGCACCCATTCAATTGGAAGCCATTTTCCCATTATCGTCTGCCTTAGGCTAAATATTATCCACGGCACGAAACAGTATAGCTCAACGGTTAGGATTTCGAGATGATTCATCTACCTAACAAAGGATGTTATCTAGGTTTTCATTGTTAAAAATAAATAAAGGTATAATCTTCGCAAAAGTTAAAAGCATAAGGAGGCGGGAGGTAATGCAGACTCCAGCCAATCCTAATCTTGCGCCTCCTACTAGCGCTGCCGAATGTGGCACATGCATCTTACGCGCCTGAACTGAGAAAATTATATTAATTACGCTCGGATAAATGTTTGAAAAATGTCAGATACCAATCTCATAATAAGTAAGAATTTTACTTTCTGATCATGACCGTACAAAAATCCTGTCTCTAGGATACTTAGAACACGAGTAATGCCTTTTTTATCTTTCACACGGTTATGTTTAAATGTTACGGATAAATATTTGAATACTACAGATGCCAGTCTCATAATAAGAAAGAATTTTCCGTACCAAAATCCTATCTCTACGATACTTATAACGCGAGCGATGCACTTTTTATCTGCACATGGTTGTGGTTACACTCAACATCTATCCATTCAACACATAAGCCTGAAAAACAACACCATTCTTTCCTCACAATATCTCAAGCATAAATAAATAATGCACCTACTACGAAAACAGAAGTCACGCAGTTTGAAACAGTTAATTTTCAGTTCGTTTTCAGAGTAGGGCTGTCGTTTTGTCAAACTGAATGGCATTGTTAAGTCGTGTGTTGAACTTGAGCTGAAATATTGCTAATAATACATTAAATTGTTATTATACACACACGTCTTTTTTCCAGTGTTTATGATCCGAGTGCGTGAACATGTCCCTCGAAGCTGGGACAAGTGATTTTTCGATCAACAAACATGAAGTGATTCTTTCTCAAGGCAGAAAAATTATATTTAATATGAACAAGTTTTTACGATATAGGGCAACTGTAGATTTTTCAAAATCCCAGCAATTAACTCCTTAACCTTGTGTTGTAGGTAGTGTGCACATAGTGTCACGAATTTGTAGTGCAGCAGCTTCATCTATAGAAAAAGGGAGCGTACCTGTGTTTCAATCTCCAGGAAAGATCCATGAAGTCGGAAGCGAGTTACTAGATTGGAAACCGTGCTTGCTCTTCCACTTCAGATCTTAACGTTTTAGGAATATTTAATGTGTTGTTTAATTACGGGAAGAATAGCCAAAACCTTTGCTGGCGAGTAAAACTGCTCTTATGTACATGGAACCTCTGCAGGTGCACGTACTACGCTTGAAAACCGCGCTCCGCTTGAGCATTGGCCAGCGTTCATATGCCTCTAAATTTTGCGAGCGGTTTAGAATTCTTTCTTATGTACCATAAATTGACATGTCCTTCATTCTCCTCATTTCTTGTTCTCATCTTGTAGGTTTGCAGGATGAGATACAATAGACGGTGTGTTGTGGTGTTGAATTGATTTCAGGATAGAATTTCTGGATAGAATTTCTGGATAGAACTACCTTTGTTCGAAAATGTTCATAATAATCGGGGCCATCGAAGGAGTAATCTGCGAGGATCTTTAATACTACTCGTGTTATGAAAACGTTGACATAGAATATAGGGCAATTCGTAGCCTTCGTGTAAACAATGCGGCTATATCAGCTTCTTCTGCAGTACCATCTCATAATAAACGATTTTCAAGCAAGATAGCGTTTGATTCTATGCAGATAATAATGGGAGCAGTCTGCGTTTGTTCAGAATTACTGATGAGTGGTTTGTACTCAGCACGATTTTCTGAAATTTATCACAGATAACAAAATAATTTCATATTACTCATTTGCATTAAAATTACATATAATTTACCAGAAAATTATATAGCACTAAGAAACCGGTTTCGATGCATGCCTGAAAATATATTTGTTCATTAGAAACTGCTAAGGAATACAATGCTGAGTTGTGGGGTTATGTTAAATCACTTTTGTAAATTAATGAAGGGGGTGGGTGCAAAAGTAAAACTAAATTTATCTTATTGATCATGATCATCTGTCTCAAAACAACCAGCGTAGTTTTAGTAGTTTTACTGCTTCATCGAGCATCGGGTTTTATTACTCGTGGTGGTCCACTCTATCCATGGGTTTCTCTGTGATTTTCCGTGGCCGGCAAGGTGAATCTGGAGTGGTGTCTCACCTAGCCGGTGGTTAAGTCAGCAACGGGCTGGCCCCCGTAGCTCAGTCGGTAGAGCACCTGCCTATTGTGCTAGGGGTCCCGGGTTCGATTCCCGGCGGTGGGGGTGGGGATTTTTCTCCGACCAAGATAATTCCCCATCTTTCCCAGAGTCTGGAAGTATGAATGAGAGTGTGAATGTGTGCGTGATGTAATGATAAATAAAACCCAAAGATAACGAGTTAACACCATCAGTATGTTCGAAAGGAGAACGGCCGCCGATATGACCATAGCAGTTAAAGGCGGGGTATAAATGGAACAAGCAAAAAAAAAAAAAAAAAAAAAAAAAAAAGTCAGTAACTGTTAAGGGAACCTCTGCGCCAGTCGGTCCTGCAGCCCGTACGTCTCCTGCGGTTTCTTCTTCTCATCCGTTCCTCCCGGGTGTGTATGAACAAAAGGTAGATTGGAATCGAAATACTTGGAGTGCCCTTCGTCAACTTATCTGCTTATCCTATCCTACTGGTACCACAGACATGCCGCAGTGATACATCAAATTCTGAAACTCATCCATCTCTCTCTTAAAAGTCGTTCTCTTTTTCAGTGTAAGAGTTGAGTGTATTCATCTTCGAAGAACAGTATCCATACATCGCATAAATCCTCATTCTGCATAATCGTTCTTACAATAGCTGTTTCAGTAATCTGTCTTTTTAACATTCCGAATAGGTACAGATGACAAATATTTTCTGTATTTCAGACATTGAACTAAGTTGTACATGTCGGTTGTCATACTTTAATATGATACTTTATAATATACCCTGCAAGAGGTCTTAGGAATATCATTTCAGCAGTCTCAATTCCTCATCTATCCCTCCTTCTTGAAGTTCAAATATTGTATCTATTAGTCAAGACCGACACCATTATTATTTTATAAAATGGTATTTGCATATAGAGGTCTAAAATTTATTAGATCCAGGTAAATTTTTGCAGTATAATTATTTTAAATTCCACATTAGAAAACCATTTACAGTTGCATAAAGTCAAAAGACACTTATATATATCAACAATTTTTCAAGCTAAGTATTCCTTTTCTTCTAATAACACCATTCCATCAAAAAATAACTTTCTTGGTAAAATATTTTTCCAAACCATGACCCCAGAAACTGCACAGTATAAAGCATAAATATCATACAGTACTTATTTAATTTCAAATAAAGCTCTCAATGGAAATTGTTATTTCACACTGGCCGTGTGTAGGCTAAATTGTGGAAACGTAGAGTCAGACTGAAAAATTCAATGAAATAGCCGGGATTTGAACCACGGATCTTCTGGTTTTCGTCCAGCCGCTCTAACATTGAGTTACTATGGCCAACGTGCCGATATGACATTAAATACGAGTCAGTTGAAGAATTTAATGTCATATCGGCACGTTGACCATAGTAGCTCAATGGTAGAGCGGCTGGTCGGAAACCAGAAGATCCGTGGTCCAAATCCCGGCTATGGCATTGAAATTTTCAGTCTGATTCTGCGTTTCCACAAAGCTCTCAGTGTTCATAAAAATACTGAAACGGTTGTTAATGTTCACGTCAACTTATAATATTAAATGTTCAGTACTTTGTCGGCACAACCAAGAACAGCAAATCATCAAAAGTTTGCTTTTAGTCTAACAATTTCCGCACCTCTTAATATAATTATGCATTGCTCTTATTAGAGCTACATAATTTACACATATTTTTATATGGTCCATCAAAAACTATATACCCACTTTAACATAGGCATATGTGCATTGTTTTTAGAGTAACTTTAAGATTTCTGTAACATGTTATTACAACTGATGCCTGTGCCCCAATGGTTCACGCCAAGGAAACATCAATAGTGACCTTATTTTTATGACTAACATTGGCCGAGATTCGCTTTACGTTTGAGGAACTAAGTTTGTGTTAAATTGGTGGTTCTATTGTTAGAAACTGTTGCTAAAGTTCAATGTGAGAGACGTGAATTTTCAGCACAACCTCCAACATGCTGGACAATTGTATGGTTTTATGATAGATTAGAGACGCATGGTATAATTTAAACTCGCGTAATTAAGTCCTTTGGTTATAGTTTCAGAAAGGTTTGAACTGCAGTTCAGAAGTCTGCCAAATTGAAAACTCCTGAGACAGGACTCGCGTTTTCTGAAAGTCGCTAAGTAAAAAGTGTACGTAATACGTTTATTTCTTGCATTAAATGTGGACCAACATAACCGTAAAATGTAGTTTTGTGAGGGGTTTCAGCATATCGGACATCGGGATGAAGAGTTCATCACAAAAATTGTTTGGTCTGTTTTGACCAAATTCTAACTGACGGAACAGTGCGTCGTAAAATTTTTTTCGCTGGGCATAAAAAATTCTACACGTTTACAGTAATAAAACAGTCAATCTAGTGGGGCGTTTACTGTCATTTGAGATTAGGATTAGGTTTTCATTACGGAGGGAATTCGGTACGTAGGCCACCATGCTGGGTCAATTGTTTCTATGACCCCAAGTCCCCCTGGGAGGAAGGATGAAGTGAAGGAGACAGAGGGCGGCCGACCCAAGGAGCCACGACAGTACAGAAGGCAGGGCCCCTACAGTTTACTTAGATAGAGACTTCCCCCAAGAGGCCACGACAACCGACACGTTCCCCTACTGCGGGACGGCAACGAGCCCAGAAGCCGAGCCCCAGAGGTCCCTGGCTGGCGGTCCCGAAATGGGCTAGCAGAGGAGCGGAGGCCGGCAACGGACCTACCGGAGAAGGAAGTAATTTTCCTCAGAGAATATCATCCTGCCATGCACCGCCAAGACACCCGTCGACACTTCTACCCTGAAAGAGACCACGAGATGAGTTATTATGTGAAATGATAATGGAGATGAAATGGAAGGACAGGAAATTCGGGGGATGTAATTAACCTACTGAGTAATCGCCTAGCAACCCGGAAAAATCCCCGAAAAATCCCATTGGTCAGGTAGGTCGGCCATGGGAATTGAACCTGGGCCTCCCCGAATGCGGGCCACAGACGAAACCGCCTGAGCCATTCCGCTCGGTACTGTCATCTGGGAATTTGATAAGATCATTCTTCTTTGAAGCAACAGTTGTTATTGCCATCAAGTACATGAAATTGCTAAACACATATTTAGAAGCTTTCTACCACCTATATGTTCATTTTAAAGAAACAAGGAGTTGTACCATTAAGCAGGGAACACCCAAATTATTTACCATCGCGGCATGCGAACTTTCCTGGACGAGAATTTGCAGGGACACTAAAATGGAACAAGTATATTTGAGTTGCCACACGTTCATCAGAAGTTAACACTGTTGTTCTTTTACATTTGAGGGACCTTGAAGATTCTGTGCATTGTTTGAAACCGCCTACGCTTGAGGGCCTTTGTCAAGAAATTACAGCAGCGAGTGCAGAAATCCCCGCGTACACGATGGTCAACGTTGTTCAAGCAACCATGGTATGTGCCTGGCCGCTAGTGCCAACCATTCTGTGTGCCAAAGTAATAGAACAAGAGCAGAAAGATTATGCAAAAACACAAATAACTTGTGATCGTTAAAATCTGTATACAATGTTATATACTATCTGTGTGTGTGTGGGGGGGGGGTTGTGTCTGTGTGGAAGAGAGAGAGAGAGAGAGAGAGAGAGAGAGAGAGAGAGTGATACGTAATAACTGTATCTCTAATTTAATATTTTAGAATATGTATTGAATTCTCCTTTCCAAAGTCCAAATTTTGCACACACACACATCAACACTGGCACAGTTCTTATTTTATAAAGCTTTACAGTTGGATTATATACCCATTCTTAATTTTCTTTTCTACTAGTCCCAACGTGGTTACATATGTACAATACACATGATATTCCAGATACCTGAAGCTTGATACTATTCTATTACATCTATCCTATTACATAGCCCGCCTCGATAGCGTAGATGGCAACGTGTCTGCCTCAAATTCAAGAGAGGTTCTTCTTCTTCTTCTTCTTCTTCTTCTTCTTCTTCTTCTTCTTCTTCTTCATCTTCTTCATCTTCATCTTCAATTTACGTCCTCCAACGTTAAGTCATATCGGACGATGAATGAAATGGGTGAAATGATGCTCAAATGAGTCCGGGGTCCATGGAGCTTAGAGTTACCCGACATTCGTCTATCAGGATAAAGGAAAACCTCGGAAAAAACCTTATCCAGGTAACTCACCCTGACAGAGATTCGAACTCGGGACCTCTTGAACGTGAGGCAGACACGCTACCATCTACGCTACCAAGGCGGGCACATTCAAGAGATCCCGAATTCTAATCTCGGTCAGGTTAAGTTGCCTGTATAAGGGTTTTCCGGGGTTTTCCCTTACCCTGATAGACGAATGTCGGGTAACTCTAAGCTCCATGGACCCTGGACTCATTTGAGCATCATTTCACCCATTTCATTCATCGTCCGATATGACTTAACGTAGGAGGACGTAAATTACAAAAACAAAATTATAATTTATCTATAATATAACGAAGTACGAGGGTGGGTCAAAAAGTAATGCTTCCTATTTTTATTTATCTTTTAATTGCCAAGAAAATTGAATCCAATTTATATAGCTTGAAAACTACAACATTGACGAATTTGTCACTATCAATATAATCTCCATCCTTTTCCACAGTTTTGGTCCACCTTTTAACTAGAGCATGTATTCCAGTGTGGTAAAACACACGGTCTTGCTTCCTAAGCCATTGACGCACGGACGTTTTAACAGCCTCCTCATCTTCAAAATGAATCCCACGATGAGCTTCCTTTAGTGGCCCGAACAGATGGAAGTCTGATGGTGCCAGGTCAGGGCTGTATGGGGGTGAGGTAAGACTTGCCATTCCAATTTCTCAATTTCTGCAGTGGTGTATCGGCTGGTGTGTGGTTTTGCATTGTAATGCAAAAGAAGAACATTCGCCATAGTTTTTGTTGGGCGAACTCGGCGAAGACATGATTTCAGATTTTTAAGAGTTCTGACGTATTGGACAGAATTTATTGTGCATCCCTGCTCCAAAAAATCAATCATAAGTACACCCTCTGCATCCCAAAACACTGTCGCCATAACTTTACCTGCCAACCGCTGAGTTTTGAATTTTCTTTTTTCTTCGGTGACATTGTGTAATGCCATTCCATTGACTGCCTCTTTGATTCAGGTTCAAAAAAATGAACCCACGTTTCGTCTCCAGTAACAGCTTTTTCCAGAAACTCCTCTCCCTCCAAATTGAAGCGCTGTAAGTGTTAGGAGGTTATTGTTTTCCTTGTTTCTTTGTTTGGGGCGGTTAACATGCTTGGTACCCAACGTGAACCAACTTTTGAGTAACCCAGTTGTTGAATAATCGTCATCACACTGTCTTTACAGAGGGAGGTAATGCGACACAATTCACCTGTTGTTACCCGGCGATCACCACGAATGATGTCATCGACTTGCTGAATGTTGCATGGAGTCACTGCAGTCCCCGGCCTGCCGCTTCGCTTTTCATCTGCCAATAGTGTTTGTCCTTCAGCTTCGATACCGCTACGAAACCATCGTCTAACATTGCTGACATCCACCGTTGCATCACCATACACATTTTTTAGCCTTTCGTGAATGCGAATTGGCGTTTCACCTTCTGGAGTCAAAAATTCAATCACAGAACGCTGTCTAATACGAATGTCGATGTCAACCATTTTGCAAGAGGATGCAGTGCTGCCACCTGTTGACTTAGGAAGCTATTACTGCAGGGGATTGGAGAAGAAGGTCTGAGGAATTGCGTCAAATTCAAAGTTTTCACATAACTTATTTATTTAAGGAAAAAATAAATAGGAGGCATTACTGTTTGACCCACCGTCGTACTGCTCCTCACCAAAAGCTTCCTTATTGAAATTTATTAGAAAAAACGGGTTTTGAGATTTCTAAACGCAAAGGATGAATTTTTAAGAAAAGACGTGCACGTCTTCCTCTGAGTAAAAACGCAAAAATGAAAAATCGAATATAAATCAAACTTTGGATGTAAATTCAGTATATTCCAGAACACAACACGAAGGTATGCAAGACGTTCGTGTCACCCCGAACTAGGCTTCATATTGGAAAGTGCTTAAGTGTTTATATTCTCAAAAATAGCTATTATGCTTCTGATTCAAATGCTACATTTGTATGGTACTTGCAGACCTAATAATTGGATTTTCTGTGAATACACAGTTAGGTCCTCTTAATTTGGAGTATGATTTCCTATTTCTTTTATCGTTTTGCACTAAGATATAAGGCGTAAGAACTGGGTGAAACTTTCCATAAAAAACTAATTTTGGTGGAAATATAACTTATATGTCAAATAACTTTTTCTGTAGCATTAGTGCTTTTCGAAATGATTACATCTTTAAGCGTTGCCAAGTTGAACTATTCCGCGGTAGTATATACATTTTACAGGAGACGTTCTTTTCCATCCATAGATTCATTGGTAATAAGCATTGATTTGCAATTTCTGAACAGCTGTGCTTATTTTTGGTATCGTACATTTAACTAAGTCTATGTCGCCTGTTTCGAAATTATTTATAATAAAATGCTCGTGAGAAACGTAACGTGAATAGACGAATAACGGTTTATATGAATGCTGTAATACCTATATAATGAAATAGGTGAAATTATAATGAGTCAAGCAATTCGTGGGAGCGAGACAGATTTTTAGTTAACTACCTTAATCCAAGTTTGGTGCGCATCTCAAAAATATTTTACTTCTGAAAATTTTATGTAAGATTACTTAATAATTCGCCTTGTTAACCTTCAAATATCGCAGATAGAGCGGCGATTTTTATAATGGAAATACATCGAAAACGAAAGTAACCGTAGCACCTGTCTGCCACGCTAGGGGTCCCGGGTTCGTTTCCCGGCGGTGGGGATGGTGATTTTTCTCCGACCAAGATAATTCCTCATCTTCCCCAGAGTCTGGAAGTATGAATGAGAGTGCGAATGTGTGCGTGATATAAAGATTAAAACCCAACGAATACCAGTTAACACCTTCGATCTGTTCCAAAGGAGAAAGGCCGCCGATATGATCACTGGAGTTAAAGGCGGGGGTATGAAAATGAAATGTGCAGTGTTGAACGCCCGCTTTTACTACATTCGACACCGCAGGCGATGATACATGAGATGAAGATGGAGCACCGGTGGAATGAGATGGCGGGGGAAACCGGAGATCCCGGAGAAAACCCGCTCCAGCGCCGTGTTGTCCAGCACAATCTCACTTTTCGGTCTCCTGGGATCGAACCCGGGCCGCCTTGGTGAGAGCCAAGCGGTCTAACCACTGAGCCACGGCTCGGCCTGGGGGGGGGTATGAATGGAACAAGCAAAAAAATAACCGTGTCTGGACTTTCCCTCCCATTGGGCCCTTATTTGTCTAACAAAATCACAAATTGTAACGACTGACCATGGGTCTGTCTTCCATTAAAATATCAGCTGCCTGGGATGGAATAAACGTTATCCCGCACCGAGGCTATAAGTGGTGTGCGGTACAGCAGTGCTTAGATTCCCCGGGTTTGATTTCCGGTCGGGGTAGGAAGCTTTCTCTAGGCAAGATTATTTCCCATCTCCTTCCCACCTCCTCCAGTATCTGTAAGTGTGTGTGTACGTGTGTGAGAGTCTGTGTGTGGTGAGTGTGTGTGTGTGTGTGTGTGTGTGTGTGTGTGTGTGTGTGTGTGTGTGTGTGTGTGTGTGTATGTGTGTGTGTGATCTAATGTGCAAAACACTAAAGAACACCAGAAATCCAGTGATAAATGTATACGAGTTAATATCAAGTGCACTAAAGGTAAAAGGCCGCCGACATAGACAGGGTATAAAGAGAACAATAAAATAGAGTAACTTCGCGTAACACCGCAGTAAAAATAAATTACAACCAAGATTGCATGTAACGAAAGAAAATCAGCTGCAGTCACGTTGAGTCTTTTTCTCCCAGTGACGGCTGCCTCAAAGAAAGAAAGGAAGAAAAGCTAAAGATATAAAAATTGCAAATATTTATAAGTTCTCTCGTTTAATATTATTTAGACGCCAATATGTGACAGTATTAGATGTTCTTAGTGAATCAGTCTAATTTGTAAATACATTTTGGCTTGTCAAACTTGGGCTTATGGGAAAGAATGAACGCAAATACATGAGTATTCTTATTTTCGATCTACATTGTCTATAAAAAATCTCAGGTTCATCTGCCATGTTAATCTGACAAGGTCCCTTATCAGCGATAGAGCATCTGCGCAGATACAACATTTATGATGATTTATGCGGAGAGGGGCGCGTGTTCAACACCTGTGGTTACTACATACGGCAACACTTGCGGTTCGCACTGTGAATTTATTATTAATGAAATTAAATTATAGTTCGGGAAAGGAAATTTGTGAAACAAACCTTCCAAGCCTATGTTTAGGGCATCTCCCAGTTATATTGATTTTGAAAAACCTGGAGGAAATATCAGAAAGGGCAGGACGGTCCTGAAAGAATTTGAATCGCGGATTTCACGTTTGAATGAGCTCTAGCACCGGTATCAGTGATCCATGATTCGTTTCCAGGAAGTGGCAGTAAATGTTAAAGCATGGTTCACATTTCTATTTTTCCATTAAGTCCATATAAATTAAGTTCGCTGTGAGCTAAAGTAATTTGATCTGAATACAGAATGCTTTAAGTTGCCTTGTGCGTTAAAAATAATTAATTGACTACTCTTTTATAACTCTGTGGTATCTTAAAACTTACCGACATCTGTGAAACGTAAAGCACAATATTCAAGCGTTTGCTGTCATGGTTTTGATGGATATACATGCATTAGGGCAGTTCGCTTGAAGGTCGGCATAAATAAAATGTGATCCATTCCTTTCAAGGTTTACAGCTGTAATAAAAGAAAGAAATGAGCCTGAGCCAAAGACTAATTAACGACAGCGCCTACCATGGATCAGTTTTTGTTACCATAGTGTAAGGAATGTTGTTCTACAACGGAGATTTTTTAAGCCAATTAATTAAATGAGCTATTATTTGCAAACGACAGCTTAAAGGACTGCCGCAATATGCTGACTGACTCGCTTCTCCTAAAGAATTATTATTAAAAGGTGCATAAACGCAGCGATGAAGCATATTGATTTTTCTGTTCGACCCACACATTTTACCTCTGCGTTTCGTCTTTAGGTCATTTTATCCCTTTATTTAACAGTCTCCTGCGTTTATGTTTGTGTTAATTAATCCCTACTTCTTGGGCCAGTCACACTGAGCATGAGCTTTTTTTCGTTTCTTCCAGTCGGTAGATTTGCTGGGGTCATTCCCATCTACCACTAATTGTTTGTCCATAGTTCCCTATCCCCATCATTTCCTGTCGTCTATTTCAGGTTTCTAGGATCATGTGAGGGCGGTTGGTGTATTGCAGTAGGACCTTAGAATTTGGTCTATGAAAATATTTCATCCTGTAGCTTTCGGGAACTCTTGGTAGCCCCTTCCGCACTGCGAGTCCCCCGTTGATTTCCTACACCCAAAGACGGGGATAGCAGTAGTTAGGAATCTTATGCCCTATTTCACCAATAAGTGTTAACCTAACACTCGTGTTAAATCTCTTGTTAAACTAACAAGTCAAATTTCTGATGTTAAGTCCCTAACAATTGTAAATAGTCAAGATGACGGGCATGAACGCAGCTGTTGTTGTCGATTTGTTAAATTTAAGACCGTGTAAATGACATTCGAAATAGAGTACGGCCTATGAGGAGAAATTATTTTGAGGAGCTATCAGAAGATAATGTTCTACAGAGGTATAGACCGTCCAAACAAGTTGCTATGAAGGTTACTGCAGAAGTACAAGGGAGGTTAGAACATGCATCGAAAGGAATATGCCGATCTCGCTTTTGCTTCAAGTGTTACTAACTTTGCGATTTTATAATTCACTGAATTATGTGGATAATACACTGTCCACCTCCCGTCTTGAAACATTCAAGTCACTCGTCAATTGTACTTCTTCGCATCTCGTTTTAAATTTACGTAATACTGAAAAAGATGTTTCGTGTTTCTAGTAATGACACGCATATTTGAATTAAATTCCTTTCCAATTTTTTCCCACGTGACATCTTTCTCTTTTACACTCACCGCATCCGTCCTCCTATTTTCCACGATATCCTTATACTTCGTCAACAATTAAATTAACAATTATTTCTCCATCGATGAGAAATTTGTTTCACGCCTTTTGTTTACGATTTTGTTTATCCGCCATTTTTAAGCTGTGTTCAGACGAAAATGAAAACAAAAGCGCTTCGCAGTACGTTCAGAAAATAATACAACTCTTCCATAGCCTTCTATAGCCTTAATATTTACACGTTTCTTGGCGTTAACACGTGTTTGTTAACATTTTCAGAAAATAGGTTGGTGAAATGCAAGAAATTTAACAGCTTTGTTAGCGCTGTTGCAATTGTTACGTTACATTTGTTAACGTCGATTTTAACATCGGTTGGTGAAATCGAGCATTAGTGTTGGAATCGTTAGGGGTCCCATCCTTGCTAGAGCACTAATACTCCGGGTCCGATCCCCTTCGAAATCTTTCTTTTGTACCTTCAGGAAACCCATTAGAAGCCAAAGGGCCCACTATGGCCTACATACGGCATTACACTCGCTCAGTGAGGGCAGCTTTGTTTAACAACTCCTGATTCCTAAATACCCTTGCTCTTAAGTCTCATAGTATAGAGTACAGTTCTAAATATATACTGCTATCCTTAAGCCTAACCTATTCACGTTATACCATAAATATATGTTATTACTGGGGCCGGGTATTTAGGTTTTAACCTTATATCAGGCAAAGAAAGATAAATGAGGGTTTGAAACCTAAAATAACCTAAATATCTGCTTTCCCTTTTTGAAACGAAGAATGTTATTTTACTATTTTCAAAGTCAATTTGGAAGATCATATTCGTGGGTAAATTAATAAGAGACGAAATTCATCCTCAAATGACATTCGTCTCAATAAGGAAAAGATGTACGGGTAAATCAGTCCGACCGGGTTTTGAATTATGTTCCTCCGGAATTCTGTTCTGTTCCTATGCCGAGCACTTAAAGGACATTAGAAACATAGTCAATGAATTAGATGAAACAGAAGCTTCCTTCACTGCCAAGGCTAAGACATCACTGAGTGCCACACTCTTGCAGCTTTCCATGCTATGTTAATATATATTTTGGTTTCATACCAAAAGCTATTCTCCGGTTGGAAATTACGACTTTGTCACTGAAAGATGCTCTATTATGTGTTTCAAATGGGAAGGTGTAAGTCCTTGAACGCTACTAGGTGAGCAACCAATCGGAGTCCTGCGGTGTTGTGTTGTATTCCCCCTAAGTGGTGTGTGAGGAGCGCCAACCCAATCAATCTCTAATAAATACTATTCGTGCTAAGCCAAAAATTCAGATTTTGCCAAAACTGATCCATGTGGATGGTAGAGAGTAACGTGTCTAACATAACCATGAAAACTCCATAATTTTAGCTCAAATAGTTTTTCTAATACAAATAAATAAAGTAGATACCACTATATTATAACAATGCAATGCGACGTAAGTCCCGTAGTGAATATCATTATTGGTTGGCATGTATGCGTGAACCTATATATGAAATTGCTCAGAACTGATACGTTAACATTTGACATGATGTGGTGAAAGAAATATGTACTTTGAATAAGCAAAGGTGTTTGTGAAATTCGATGAGAGGAAACGATACACTTCTTGCTGGTCTGGCAGAACGTGTCTGGTTCCATTATATATTTGTTTATGAATGGTTCGTAATCTCTATTTATTCTAGAGAGTTCAAAGCAGCATTATTCAGTTACTCTTTCATGAAAAAGTGTATCAGCTGGATCAATGAGACGCGATCCACCTCCTCCCCCCCCCCCCTTACTACTGCTAGAAAAATACAATTGAGTTAATGTAGGCTCAAATTATGTGGCAAACAGAAATAATATTTTTAAACTGACTGGCGTTGAACAACTTATTCACAAAGACATTGACAAGGAACACAACAAGACTGGAAAAACTGCGTAAGACATCAGATAAACTACAAGAAGACGACTTTTGGGAAAAAAATAGCACGTAACGAGATTTTGAAACCTATCATCATAAATTTGCAGTACTCAGACGTTGAAACAAAGACAATGACGAATTATCTCTTAACGTAAGTAATATTCACAGCTATACGGATGTACAGCTGCTATTTTCGTTGGATTACAAAAATAAGTAATCCATAAACTATAATTAATTTTAAAGTAAATATTTAAACCATTTGCGTAATATACGAATATCCATGTTGTAATTGTGATTTCAACAACTGCATTAATTATACAACTTTGGAATATTCAGTTTGCGTTCCCTTACGTCTAGCACCACGAACACTCGCAAGTGTGCTAGAGCGAGGGAAATATAAGAAGAGTGGGGATAACGAGGTGGCAACAATCAGAATAGAGGACTCCCATCCATCTATTCTGTAGGTCGTTCTTTCCCCGTGAGGTTGCTTCACGAAGCCTCTCTTCTCCCACATGTGGAGGACGAAACTTTTACGTTCAACTTCCAACACATAGAAGCGCCCTGGTTCGGCCTCTAGGAGATTACGACGCAACGAGACGCCGCTTCAGGCTTTTCCGTGTACCCCGTATGGCATGCGGGCATCCGAGGTAACACTGTAATTAATCCGAGCAGCAGCAAAAGCTGAACTCCACAATCATCCAGTAAGCTGTTTGGCTACAAAATTTACCCCATTTTTAATCCAATGAACACCAGGGTGTAAGAAAAAAAGAATGGTATTGTATCCTGTACAAAATCATAGGAGCAAGAAAAAGCTAGCCCGCCTCGGTAGCATGTCTGCCTCACGTTCAAGAAGTCCCGAGTTCGAATCTCGGTCAGGGCGAGTTACCTGGATAAGGTTTTTTCCGGGGTTTTCCCTTATCCTGAAAGACGAATGTCAGGTAACTCTAAGCTCTATGGACCCTGGCTCATTTGAGCATCATTTCACCCATTCCATTCATCGTCCGATATTACTTAACGTTGGAGGGCGTAAATTAAAAAAATATATCTACCTTGTAACAAATCCTCAACAAAATAATCCCAACCCATCCTGCATCACCAAAATTTCAACCTGCGGTTAAATCCAAAACCTGGGTGGGTACGCAGCAAAAACCTTTTGGCTGTTAACAGCCTGTCGGTACCTGCGTTGCGTTGCGAGGTGGCAACGGTGAAGGCTCTAACGCATCTGATTCGCTACAGGAGAGAACTCTTCCCGTTTGAAACACATAAAAGACATAATTGACTATGTTTCGAGAAAAAAAATACCTGGACCAGTGGGAGGTGCATGTTCCTCGAAGTTGCAGAAGATTATTTAGCGAAATCCTGGTTTTGAAGAAGTGAAAATCATAAATTCAGTATTGCAGGGGGAAAAAAGGTACACAGGGAAGTTACCCATAGAACCTGCTGTTCTGGCATAAATGGTCTACGTTCCAATGACGTCATGTTTTGTTGAAAGAACGTTTTTGTCATATAGAAATGTGTTACGCGATAATAGGAAACGTTTTACCCTGAAACTTTGGGTATGTTTAGAACTTCTATTGAAAATAACCTAGAAAGCTTACAGTAAACTCTATTGTGTGCGTTTTTTATTATTATCTTTGACAATGTGTACTTTAGTGAAAACTTTAAAGAAAACCTATTCTAAACATATAGGAAACCTAAAATGAAGGAATGTTCTGCCTAAAAATCCGAGCCCTAGTTATTAAGCAGCTTCTACAAATGTCTATATCGGTTAATGTTAATAGAGAGAAGAATAGGCGTTCGTTAGGATATTTTATGGAAACATGTATGTGGATGTGACACATATCTAATAGTCTATAACGTCTATCTTTACTTTATGCGACATCAAAGCGGTGACACTGGCAATACATGAAATGTAATGATACGTTTGAAAGAAAATTTGGGAAGAAAGTGTTTGGAGAATTTGAGGCGGAATTTGAGCCACAGATCTCCCACTTCTAGTCCGTATGTCGGCTGCCTCTAACGTTGCAGTTATGTAACATATTTGTTCTCCAGTATCAACTATTACTTTCTCTATCAAGGACATAGTAGATAGACAAAGTATTCTATTACAGCCAGAATTTCTTTACCAAGAAAAATAAAACAAACTAGGAATTTTAGAAGAATGTCCCTGTGCGTGTGTACAGCATTACTTGGAAACGAAATGTCGGTTAGATACCAATTTTCGCAAATTAGTATTATCTCAAACATGGTTCTGATGATTTTAATTAAAGTACCATACTTTTAACATATCTTTATGACGAATTAAACTTAAATCTCATTCTACATGACTGTTTCATAAGTTGTAAACCAAGAAAGACAAAATCTAAACCAACAAACAATGTAGAGCTCGTTATAACACACAATTTACTTCAAATAAATCTTAATTTTTCCGTGGAGTGGATCATTTCTTGGGTATTTCTCGTTATTTGTTTGAATTTTCAGGTACTTGTATTTTTCTCAAATGGGAACACGTTGGATTAGATTACTACGGAGAGGATTTAACACTGCCTCAGTTTTAATCTATTGTACCTATGTCCCAATTGGGGCGACCCCGGAGGAAGAATGAGGTGAGAGGAGATAAAGGGCAGCTGCCCCAACGCCCCATGACTTCACAAACAGCAAAAGATAATTATAATATATAATTAGGTATAATTCCCCGTATAATTTTCCTTGGTTCTGATTTAAATTCATTTACTTTTTATTTGACAATTTTTATTACTTTTATTTTAAATAAGGAAGAATGATAATTCAATACTTTTTGAGTGCAAATCAAATTTTATATTTAACTACAACCCTAAACATTATGAAGCTCACTCAAGAGAGCCTTGATTTTAGTGCAGAGGTCAGGGTCTCTACATTTTACCAATTTAAAACTCCCCGGCAGGCAACACGACCGGCAACTCAGTCTGCGGTCCGGAAACAGCCTCACCAGACCAAGCTCGGAGACCTGAGACCATCCAACAGGAAGAAGAAGTTTTACTCAGAGCATATCATTCTGCCATGCACCGCCAAGATTCCCGCCGACACTTCTACTGAAAGAGAACACCAGATGAGAGATGATGTGAAATGATAATGGAGAAGAAACTGAGGAACAGGAAATTCGGGGGAGATAAATAGCCTACCAGCATTCACCTGGCGACCTGGGAAAATCCCCGAAAAAGCTCATGAGTTTGGTAAGCCGTCCACGGAAATCGAAGCAAGACCTCTCGAATGTGGACCAGAGACGAAACCGCCTAAGCCATCCTGCTCAGTATGGGAAGTCGTTATTCGTCTTCTGATCTCTTGGTCATTCAAAGAAAATGTAATTTCAAAAACATCACATAGCGAACAGCTCTTTAATATTTGACTATATCTTAAAGCTTATCTCGTGAATATTCCCATATTCCCTCTATAAGAAAATGAGTAATAAGATAATTCCTGCAAATGTTTGTCATTAACATGAAGTAGACAGAGGAGTAAGCATTTGAAATAATAGTTTGCATAACAGTAGACAAAGTCATGTGAATGCTACACATCACTTTTTTTTAAGTTCACATCCAAACACTTGGAGAGAAGAATATTTACAAAGTGCACTGAAGTAATCACACTGGGACTACTGGTTACTTTTGTGAGGTTAGACTTGTAATTACTACTCTCTAAGGTTGTTGAGAATGACGCACGTCTAATCCGTTAACAAGCTGACACTAAACACTTCAAATCGTGCCGCACTGTCATTACTGGCTACAGTGTTATATTGCCGATTATGTGATTACGGATATAACATGTTAACAAGACGAAAAACATTTGACTTCTTGAAGGACATTTAGGTAATATTGTCAAAGGCCCTGAAGCAGCTCCGGGAGCCACCGGTTCTGCCTACGCATGAAATCGACCCCACTGAGAAAAATGTGTTCAGAAAGAGGTTGAAAAATGGGCATACTCGAAAATAAAACATACTACAAATTATGTAGTTCTATGGGTGTGGAAGATATATGAAGAGAGTTTTGAAATACAAAGGGCGTCCAAAATGTACAACTCGGTGACGCTGCTGGGGGTCTAAGAAAGATGTTGTACTCTGTATTAACCGAAGTTTGTCTTATTAGGATAATAAAACCCTGGAATAAATCATTATTTAGGACAACCGAGGTTCGATCTCGATTCCATCAAGTATGAAGATAGTCACGCTGCTTATTATAAAAGTCATTGGTTCGCTAGAAGTATATTTAAAAGTATATTTAAAATTTTATACTCTAGCCTTTACAAAAGTCTCGCCTTTTGTTTTTAAATGTTCGCTTTATACAGTATTTGGTTTACTGCTAGCCGAATCCGCAATTCATCTGTAGTCATCTCGTAAAATGCAAATATTCCTTATTCTCACTTTTTACCACTCGATCCCATTAATCATTTCATCTCTCTGTCCCCCCCTCTCCTTCTCTCTCACTAATTCATTCATCCTATATCTGGGCGATGGACAAGGAAACTGGTGTTTTAAAAACCATTAATAAAACCTTTTCTATAACATAAGAAAAATAAAGATATATGCAGCATAAAAGCTCGATCTCCAAGCTTGTAATTGGAACACAACCGTAATGTACACATTCCTTGGCAATCAGAAAATAAAACTTGGAAAACTGCATTTATGTCGGATATACAAGACGAATCAGCTCACCCTATTTTTTATATTTTTAAAACCATCAGATAGTGGACTTGCTTGAAAACACGCATCATTTGGTCAACACTTAATTGATTTTGGAATCAGTTTAGCAGTTCTTGTGCTATCCAATACGAGGGATGAAGGTAAATATTAAGCAGTTTCAGGAGTTTACATTTTCGTAACTTAAAAGTAGTCTGATATAGATATATTTCATTCAATAAGCATTCAGGAAGGGCGATCTATTGGCGAGTTGACTAGCGCTGTTATTTTTTTATTTACTTAGTAATGGTTAATTACGCTATTACTACATTGGCACCACAGACGGTGGAAACTGGTGATAAATACGATAGAATGATATTTGGGACAGATATGTTGCGAAAGGAACCTTCCAGGTCTAAGTTTCGAGTCCCTCCTCGCCAATAAGGACTGAGGCAAAGTGGAAAAATCCTTAGTCAGTGAGAGCTGTCCAGGTGAGATCTGATCCATTGACCTATTGAATGATCGCCTTACACGTTACCTTGGATATTCTCGCTCGATATCAATTCTTTCACGGGATAAAATCCCATGAAAACAACTTTTGGCAACCATTGGCATAAATAGCCTGATTAAAACGGATTACTTTGTGTGTAATGGGTTACAACGTACGATTTTTTAAAAGTGCAATTGTAATCGTTCAAGGAAAAGGGAAAACAAATCATTAGCTCTCTCAGCTATCTTCCAACACACATATTTAGGTTACAACTGTTTTGTAATGTGTTCATTCTCAGTTTCGTTGTTACAAGTGGTAAGGTACAAGTGAAAAAAAAACTGTGAATTTTGGTGAGTTTTAAAAACATAGTTTCGAATCCATCTCGACCAACTTTCATTACTCTTGCCATTGGCTGTCAATATTACCGGAACCTTCAACGAGGAAACTGACAAGGAAAAGTTTTCAAATTCTATTGAATTAGTTCTAAACATAAGACACTAACACGGGAGAAGAAACATTATGGCTATTGAAGAACACGAAAAGAACAAACGTACAGCTAAAGAATTAACTGTTGACTAAAGTGGTGAAAACTCAGATTTATGAGATTTTGAAAAACTAAAAACCAAAGACGAGTGGTTAAAGGGAACGGAAGGGCATGAGAAGTGTATCACAAAATCTACAGAGTATGACGAGCCAAATGGTTCTGTGTTTCAGTGATTTGTTAGTGCGCGCTAAAAGAATTCGTATTTCTGGACCACTGCTTCAGACTCATACTAAGGACAGCAACAAGATTAGGCAAAGACCATTTTAGAGCTTACAATAGAAGCCTTGAGAGTTTCAAACATCGTCATTACATTGTTGAGAATGTTGTGAGTGGTGAAGCAAATGATGATGATATGCAGGCAGTTGCAGATTGGAAAGGGAAAATTGAAAACAGAGAAACTAGGCGATTATATGTAAGTTGAAAATATTGTACATAATCCATATCAGCCTATTATTATTCCTTCACTGTAAACCTGTGTGACTATTTCGTAATTTATGTGTATTCATACACAACCCTCTGTAAGACGGAAACGTGTGTAAACGGAAAATAAAACCCGGAACGATCGCGTTCCGTTTCAGAGGAGTTTTTCTGTATTTGTCTTTTGTTAACAGTAATCATTGTGAAAGCTAAATGCCTTATTCACTCGGAACAAAATGCAAAACTGCTAAAGAAACATATTATTAATAATGAAAACGCTGAAAAGATGCTCTCTTTCTTTAATGTAGATTTAAGCAAGTTGCTGCAGAGAAGATCTTACTTGTTGTAACATGTCCAGTGCGTTATGACCGTCTATTATATGATTAACAATAATAATTGATTTGGGTTCCAGGAACAGTTTCCAGGAAGAACGTAACTATAGATTCTTTTCAAAGGGTTGAATGGCGCCTCGTGAAACGGGGTCAGTCAGAAGATCGCTCCCTCTTGGGAATGCAATAATGGTTCTTGTAAATAATGAAGAAACTTTATAATGGAGTTGAAGATAACTTACATATAAGCTCTAGGACTGTATATGTGCATTACTCAGACATTAGTTTTGCGAATATTGCACTACAATGCATTACATTTCCACCACTTTGTATAGGTGTACGGCAACTCTATACGAACATGACTATCAATCGCAGGTAGTATTTTCGTAATTGTTATTGCAACAGGTTGAAATTGATGTATGTCGGGTTCTTGAGAAATTTGCTTTCTGGCGAAGTTATTTTCACAACAAGGAACTCTGAATCGATGTAATATACTGTATTGGTATATGAATACCCTTCGCTGGTTGAGAGAACCTGCGTTTCAAATGCTATGTAGTGTCCAAGTGCGGTGTAGAATCATAGATAGTCAAATAATAAGACCCCATATTTTCGAAGACAGCTTCCCGAAACAGCTGTACCTTTAGTTTCTTTAAGTGAATCTGCCGCTCTTATTAGAAAAGGTGCCGCTGATGAGATACAGTCTGATTTTAAAAGAAGATACGTGAAGGTAATCTGTTTCTCAACGTGGGGTGCTGCAATGTTACCTAGAACTAAGTTACGCATACTCCCCTCTTTACCCTCTCAACACACGAAATATAAACAAGCGTTCGAAGTTATCACATCTCAACAAAATCATGCATATTTAATCTGTTCCGCTTCTGTCCTCGCGCAGTTGGGGAGGGGAGGTATTGCCCTAATGCAAATACTCACGGAGATACGAATACGACTACTAGGCTGCCTCGGTAGCGTAGATGGTAGCATGTTTGCCTCACGTTCAAGAGGTCCCGAGTTCGAATCTCGGTCAGGGTGAGTTACCTGGATAAGGTTTTTCCCGGAGCTTTCCCTTATCCTGAAAGTCGAATGTCCGGTAACTCTGTTCTATGGAACCTAGACTCATTTGAACATCATTTCACCCGGCCATTCACCGTCCGGTATGACTTAACGTTGGAGGAAGTACATTTAAAAAGCGACTACGTACTTTCCCTGGCACCAGACACTAGAAGAGGCTTTCGCTTCGTATTCATCTGGAATAGTTGTTCCACTCGTTTGAACTGTTTTACATCATTTCCCATTAAATACAACGCTGTACGACATTTACGTCTAGGAAGTGAAATTACTGAGTTATGTTGTTTCAAATCAATATTTGATTTATTTACTTAAAACTGGTAATTCCGATAGTAAGATTGGCAGCACTTTGTATAGAGTATAAAGTCGGAATTGTTGCGGAGTGCCATTAAAGCGATTCCCCTATACAAGCGTCTTGCTCCACCATAAAGTAACAGCATATGCACATATTCGTTGTTTCAACATATTGTTATACATACTAAAGCAACACCTGAGAAGACCTATACTGGAGGTTAGTTCACACCAGAATCGTCAAAACGTATCTGGACATTCCTAATTTCTAACGTTTACATCAATATTAAATGGATTAAGTTTTATACTCATATTAAAAACGTAACTGAGGAGTGAATTTATTAGTGTTCAAAATGCATGTGCCAGCAAAAGTTATGAAGCACCCTCATGTATTTAATTCAATTAATAATGGTATTCGCATAATTTTTGTTCCGAAACACTGCATCACTTTCAGAAAAAAGGTAAAGTAATGGATATCAAATCGCCGTGCCATGAAAAATTTTGAACTCAAGTTCTCAGGATGCAGTACTATACGAAACGACCACGCAATGCTTGGAAACATGCGTCCGTTAAAGAGATAAATATATGAAAATTTCAAAATCCAAAGTGCTTTAAATGTTTTATCACATTTTGTGTCTATATAGAAATGTGAAATTGCAATATTCATACAAACAGTGAGAGCAAGTATATGTATGTGTGTATTGTCCTATTTCTTGTTATTGGCCTGAGTCATAAAAACGGGATATTTATCCAAAAATCTTTAATACTAACAAGGGTAAATCCTTTCTCAGTAATTTTACCTGCCCAAGATAAAATCGCTGACTCCAAGCGACGTCAACAGATCTAATTTCTATCGTTAAGTCTATCAAAACATACAGCCACGAGCGATGTGAACAGAGTGATTTACTGTTATGACTATCTGAATGCAAAGCGGTACCTTTTGTATTGTTTTTCCCCTTTCATGCAGCCGGCCGTCAATTTGCTTCGCAATTAATGCCGCCAATTTTAATGTGCATTAAAACACGGCAGCACAGAGCAGTGAACTAGTACCCGTACGTTCAAAGTTGGCATAGAACGATTTTCGTCATGTTACTGCACTGTGTCGCTAGAGACTCTACCCGATTACTAATTTTCTCCTGCGTAACAACAATAAACATTTGCAACATTACGAGAAAAAGCTATACAGTGTTTTGTATAAAAGACCCGTGCAGGGTTTATGAGCGTCGTCAAAAGGCAGATTGTGGTTAAGGAGGAATAGGTACTTCTCTGGTTAGCAATTTAGTATTACTGACGGATTATTCCTATTTGTGAGGAAACGTAAGCTTTCACGGTCAGAGTCAGCATAACTGGAAGTTATTTCCGGGTTGTTAAGCCGTATTCGCTGGAGATAAATGCTCCAGACGTTTCTCCGCAGTTAGATATGTGGATATATTCTAGAAGAATTTCGTCTGGTTGATCGGGATTCTTTTTCTCACGCTCGGGTTTCGGTGCCTAAGTACCTATCAGCTATGCGGCTTAACCCGAGAGAGAGGAAGGAAGGATTATATATTCCAGGAAAACATTTAAATGTTATGGTTGCTTTGGTAGAAGTTAGCCATGGGAGAAGGGGACAATGGCAGTGCAACTTTCTCCACGCCACTGAAGATGTCTCACCAAGGCGGCACGGGTTCAATCCCAGCCGACCGCAATGTAGGATTTGTGATGGACAACACGACTCTGGGACGGGTATTCTTCGGGATCTCCAGTCCCCCTACCCATGTCATTCCACCGGTGCTCCATCTTCATCTAATGTATCACTAGTGTCACCGCCTGCATTATCGCATGTAGTAAAAGCGGGCGTTAAACACTACACATTTCATTTCCACTGAAGATGTCCATCGCAGTTGTGGACGAAATGTCTAGAGCTTCTAACTACAGAAGATTCCGACTTAACAGATAACTTACAGTTGCATATTTATATGATTTACAGTAAGAGGTATTCAGAAGAAGAAAAAAACTTTCTTCCCCTCAGCAGCAAGCAGCTGTCCTATGTCTGCTTTAGAAGCATTGGCTTAGCAGTGAACTGACATCTTTCTCTACTTCAGGATGAGTATACATAATTCTGCACTATAATTTTTCACCAAGATGAAAACAAGAGGCCAATGATAACACATGTAATTCTATAGGAGAATGTGAGGAAATAATTAGCAGAACTTGATTTCAGATATCGTGCACTTAAGGTACTATATTGGGCGTGACATCCTTTTAAAAAGAGAAGTGATAAATTGGTATTCTACTTTAATCTGAGAATGTACTCTTACTTAGTTTTACAGGCCCTCCATTTTCCAGCATTTGCCTTCTGTTCCTGTTTTTCGGAGATCCGTATTCCCCCGCTGTTCTTTTACCAAGTCCCTTCTCTGCATGACCATGTCAGTTCTTCAGTTCTCTGCAATGTTTATTCCTATCAGACAAGCCCAACTAATATCTATGTTTGAGCCGCATCTCCTAAGGCATTTGTTGAACGTGTTCGTACAATTACAGAGATCTTTCTATTTCGTCAAGAACAGTTTCCTCTGCATCCATTACATTACTTATGTATGTAGATGTTTTTATTGCACGCTGTGTTCTAGATATTCTTATGCTTCTTCGCAGTCCATCCATTTCGCTGCAACTCAAAGGTGCAGTACCGAGTTCCAAATCTTGAGTGGGAGGAGGCAATAGAAAGTAGGGAATTGTCTGTTGAGTAAAGTACTGTGCGGATGTAATGCTCCAAGCCGGAACAGACAGAAATCCTGAAAGCTATAGCCCGGTATTCCAAGAACGGGCGTTGTCAAAGTGCTAGTAGACCGTTCTATTAAGAAAATATTTTATACATTTCCTGTAAAAATAGAAAAATCCTAGCGGATCAGCATCCATGTACTTGGCTAAATGCGATTGTTTTACCACAACAGAAATAAGCTTTCTGTATTTTCGTCCGTTTATAATGTGGCTGTTCAATAAAGAATGATCACATTTTTTTGACAACGTACCTTTACTCATTCTCACAATTTTGATGGTCCTTCTCAAAATAGTCTTCCCTGAATGCGATGCACTTGTCCCAGGTTTCTACCAGTCTTCAAAGAAATGCTGGAAAGGATCCTTCAAAATCATTTCTGCACCGTTCACCACTGCTTCTGATGATGGATAATGCCTCCCACGAAGGCGTTTCTTCAAGTTAGGGAGACGAAAAGTGTCACATGGGGGTAAATCCGGACTATAGGGAGGGTGAGGTATGTACTTCTAGTTGACTTTTGCAAGATATTCAGCAACAAAATTTGCAATATGCGGCCGCGCATTATCGTGGTGCAGCATCCAGCCTGCTTCATGGAAATGTGGTCTTTTGTTCCTGATACGGACTTGCAATGTTTTCAGGACATCCCTGTAGTATTGTCCAGTTACTGATGTGTGTGCAGGTACACATGCTGATAAACCATTCCATGAATATCAAAGAATGAGATGACCAGAACTTTCCCAGCAGAAGCAACCACTTTTGCTTTTTGGGGGGTTGGTGATGAAGGAGATTTCCACACTGAGCTTTTCTGTTTGCTCTCAGGATCAAAATGATGTAGCCAAGTTTCATCAGCAGAGATTACGTTTGATAGAAACTCCGGATCTTCATCTAACATCAACTTTAACTGCATGTTACCTCCATTGCAGCGGTAGGCGATGCGGAACATGTCTGAACTTACCTGGTTCTCACAGGCGGGAACCAGGAGTACCAACAATGAAACTACTATGGCGTGTTTATTTCACATTAAGCTAACAGAATATAATAAGATTGAATTTTAGTGCGAAAAGTTATGACCGTAAAAAATTATGATCATTCTTTATTGAACAGCCCTCGTATTATTGAAATGTATGACAGAACAGCAACCAACCTACATACTTTGATATCCTAACTTTCTTAACGTTGCAATTTTTTCCCCTCCTCTCTTTTGCATAAGCCGAATTAACGTCACACGCTACGGTGCCAAATTATCATACACATACACACTGGCACTGATGCATTTCTCACTATAAAGCGTTCAAAACTTTGCTATTAAAATAAGTAGCACCGGAAATCCTTTTAGTGAATATGTACAGTCCGGTGCACCGATGCTGTTTGGTATCTTTTGTTGTGTTACTTTATATAAAGTTGGCATAACCGTTTCACCATTCGTGTTTTACACCAGTCCTGGCTGTGCCAATCTCTGATTGGTTTATATCAAAGTCCAGCAACAGAAGCAATGACCGATGAACAAGGCGCGTAGAACTCAGGAACCGGGGAGAAGGACAAGGGGTGTGTTATAAGGAATGGGGGATCGTGGATCACTTACTAGAATATTATCGTCTTTGTGTATTCCCCTTATGTTGGTCTACGTGACGAAAATGTGCTTTAGTATGCTTGGTATATTTTGTGCACGTAGAGCTTAGGTTGCAGCTTTAAATAGTTTTGTAATGAAATGAGGTCAGTCGAAATAAATATGCGCAATGTGGAGTTCAAGTAGAGACACATAATAAAACAGATAAATCTGCCCCATCCCTCATTCTCTTCCCAAGAAAACTGAACAAATCTGAGAAGGTTCATTATTCGAAAAGGATGGGCAATTTGCTCCTGTCCTCAATAACCACTGATAAAATAATCAAAGTCCGATTAAACGCATTCTGAATTATATGTTTCAATGTAGCTTAAACTGTCTGGGCTTCTGGTTCAGCTCCACCATCGCGAAACAAAGGGCAGGCGCACGCCTTCCTATCGCTGACAGTGGTTTGAACTGGGGGCGAGGTGCCATTAATCTACCAACCTAAACAGCTGTTCCAGATATCGGAAAATTTTCGTGCACCGGACTGTACATATGAAAGTATACTCATTGCACTTGTTTTTAAATATCTAAATATAATAGTTTACCCATTCTATTGTATTCTCTAATTTTTTAAATAACGAAAAAAGATTATCATGTTTTCATACATTTCACAGAATGCTTCGTTAAGCAGAACTCGACCCATTTTGTATCTGATAGTTTACCTAAAGCACTATGTTGCTTGGTTTTTAAATTACGTGTATAATAATGATGAAAATAATAACAATAATGAAAATAATAGTAACAAGAATAATAACAATAAGTTAAAAGTTACTGCTATATCTACATAAGTCAAGCGCGGTCATTAAACTGTTACACTAGGCGGGAACCAACGCAAATTTTAACAACACTCCTCGTTTATTAACTCAAGCCCTGCCTACATAACTACCCCTACCAACGTCCCTACATAATGTTGATAAATCTTAAAATTGTTAATTCGTATCTGAAACGTTATTGTAACTATTAGAAATGCTTATATTTCCAGAATTTCCTTTCCTCCATAGTCTCAGAGTTCTATCTACGAGCTTGGAAATTCCACTTGCTCACGTACGAACAGTTTACTTCCACTACACCATGAGCTAATAGCACTCTGTTGGGGTTCAACGTAACATTGATTACCTAGCAACACTAGCCTAGCTAATTACTTTTATTTGGCCATCAATTTCATCTCTAATGACTCTTTATCATGACAAAACTTAACATTACCTGTACTATATCTCAGGTTTACTATATAATAAATTGACTGCAACATACAGAGCGTACTTATTAATAAGAGCGGATTTCTATGACCTAAAATCGCAAAATAGGTTTGCATTTATGACCTAAAATAGCTTAAATAGAAGACAGACAGAAATGTGAGTTTTACAACTTAATGAATTTATTAATCATGCTATATTAATTAACAATTAATCTTTAATTAACAATTAATAACTGTTCATGCATAAACATTTTTCATCGTTTCTGAAGAAAATAAATATTCTCTACTTCAGCACTTTATGGGATCTGTAAGTTGTAAAGGTCCTAAATTAGAGAATAATAATTATGGTAGCTTAAGAAAATAATAAATAAGGGAAATAAAACATTCATACCTGGGGGTTAGTTTTCATTAACAGCAAAAATTACATTGAATACCAAAGTGCATTTTAGGTTGTCAATGAGAAGTCTGTTCTATTCGTCGTGCTGTTGGCAGGCTGAGATCCTCTTCTTCATATGCTGTGTGAAGTGAGGGACACCCATTAAGTGTAATACTCATGTACCTGTCCTAGAAAGGACTTAACCACGTAATGACAGGAATAAGGGTTTTGTAGGGTGGCGGGTGAAATTTAGGTTGGGGAAAGAAAGGAGCATAAGCTTCTCAACGGATGAGAATGCCTGTTCTACTTTCAGACAGAATGTTCTCATATCTAGAGAAACTACGTAAGTTAATTCATTGAGGGAAATTCCGGCCAAGAGTCTTCAAACTTTGCTTCAAGTCCACAAAAAATGTCACAGATCTTAGAAAGGGTAGTATAACCTGTATTAGACACCAAAATTCTTTGCAGCTTTGCAGTGATTGTTTTAGCCACTTCACGATGTATCAGATAAGATATGATCTTACATTTTCTATTGTGATATATTGATATGTGGTGTAGTATTATACATCATGGTGAATTAAGATAAATTTAAAATGTTGCACTAGATACATTCAGTAATATTTGGACCATAGATTTAAAGGGCATACCTATAACTGTGGTTAAAAGTGCTTGGTAACATGTGATTGTTTTCCCTCACAAGAAACCAACAATAATTTCCCATTATTACTGGGTCCTTACGACCATGTTGCCTCTGCCCAGTGATGGAAATGTCCTGATGATATCTTTCCCCTTGTTCATCACAAACATCACCCACATTTTCCTGATAAAAAGTCAAAATGTGAATGGAGGAAACGGATTTACAAAGACATTCTACAATCCAAGTTTTGTAGCATTTCAACAAATTTCAGACCAAAGTTTTTGCTTTACTTTGTGTTTAATGATTGCCATGCTAATTCCACCATTTGTAACGTTTTTCCATACATTTCATCCTCACGAGTTTTTGGAATGAGTTCCATAAAAACAAATTCCTTCTTTCAATTTTGCCTAAGTTACCTGTTGAAACTTGCATTGCAGATATGCAGATCCACCACCATCCTTGTTGAGTACCTTAGCAAAAGTCTACATCAGCACAAGTTTTATCCATCCGGGAGGGAGAAGAATCTTACCAGGCTAAACCAATTGTGTAATGATTAGGATTGGGATTTCACTATGGAGGGGATTCGGTACGTAGGCCTCTATGGTGGGCCCATTGTGCCTATGCCCCATGTGGGGCACCCCGGGAGGAAAGATGAGGCGAGAGGACACAAAGGACAGACGGCCCAAGGATCCACGACAGTGCTGAGGGCAGGGTACCTACAGTTTATTTAGATAGAGACTTCCCCCCACAGGCCAGGACAACGAACACGCTCCCCTACTGCGGAACGTCAACCAGCCCAGCAGCCAAGCCCAAAGGTCCCTGGCTGACGGTCCTGAAATGGTCCCAGCAGAGGCGAGGAGACCGGCAACCGACCTACCGGAGAAGGAAGTAGTTTATGTCAGATAATATCATCCTGCCATGCACCGCCGAGACACCCGCCGACACTTGCACACTTAAAGAGTCCACCAGATGAGAGATGATGTGAAATGATAATGGAGATGAAATGGAGAGACAGGAAATTCGGGGGATGCAATTAACTTACCCAGCATTCGCCTAGCAACCCCGAAAATCCCCCGAAAAAGCCCATGGGTCAATTAGGTTGGCCGCGGTAATCGAACCCAGTCCTCCCGAATATGGACCACAGACTAAACCGCCTGAGCCATCCCGCTCGGTGACCAATGGTGTTTGTTTTACATTACTCTTCCGTGGGACATTTTCCTGCCGCTTGCCCCACTGTTTTACCACATTATGTTTTTGCGTATCAGGGTTGTCTCACAAAAACAAAAAACAATATTGTGGAAACGTAGAGTCAGACTGAAAAGTTCAATGCCATAGCCGGGATTTGAACCACGGATCTTCTGGTCTCCGTCCAGCCGCTCTAACCATTGAGCTAATAGGGCCAACGTGCCGATATGACATTAAATTCTCCAACTGACTCGTATTTTTCCTGGTAAACCACTTAACCGCTTATGGCACGTTGGCCATAGTAGCTCAATAGTTAGAGTGGCTGGACGTAGACCAGAAGATCCGTGGTTCAAATCCTGGCTATGGCACTGAATTTTCAGTCCGACTATACGTTTCCACAATTTAGCCTACACACGGCCAGTGTGAAAGGACAATTAATTTCCATTAATTGACCTAATAGTGGTTAACTATAAAGCCCGGGCTTTAAAGAACTTACAGTATAGTAAGTCGACATTAAGGTCGTTGTCTCATGTGTTTATGAGAACTCTTAAGTGGTTTACCGGGAAAAATACCAGTCAGTTGGAGAATTTAATGTCATATCGGCACGTTGACTATAGTAGCTCAATGGTTAGAGCGGCTGGACGGAAACCAGAAGATCCGTTCTTCAAATTCCGACTATGGCATTGAATTTTTCAATCTGATTCTACGTTTCCACAATTTAGCCTACACACGGCCAGTGTGAAAGAACAATTAATTTCCAAAAAATAATATTTTGTAAATTCCCTTTGTAATCTAAGTTGCAAAAACCAATTACCTTTAAGGTCACCATATATTTTCCAACATGCAATTCATATTTTAAAACACGTACAATTTTGGCCATACTTTCATGACGATGGAATGGAAAACTGGAGGAGATGGAAGTTTTGCTACCATTATGAAGTAACACAGACCTTAAGAAGAACTTTGATGACTCTATAAACGATCTCAGACATCTGGATTATGCTCAATTCCCAGCTGACTCATTAAACCATTGATGTCTATACAGAGACATACATTGTCTTCCATTGAAAAATATTTTAGAAATTTCTTATAAGTATTTCAAAACTCTGTAAATGTTTGTACCAGATGCAAGCGATTTCCATTGTTGCAGCCCGGAACCCAGAAGTTTAGGCTCTTCTTTTGACAAAATTAAGCGCTTGTGAAATCATTCAAGCTTACTTGCTCTAAAAATGTCTTTTACTTTCAGATGTTTATAGTTGAAAGTGAGGATCTTTTGAAGTAAATGCCTGGTTAAATTGTACAGCATGTTTCTATCTTTATATTTTAGAAAGTAATCGTGTAGAACAAGGGTGGGCAGTCTATGACACGCGTGTTACCGTCTGGTACGCGAACTCGTTTTCGGTAATGTATAGCTAAAATATCCACAAATTATGACGTCATGTGCCATTTTAAGCATCATTTTTAGAATCTACGTGTGAAAATGGACTAAGAACAACGTATTATATTCATGGAAGTAAATTTCATGTTGGATAGTGTCATTTCTCCGTTTGATACCCAGTCAGTGTATGCTCGATAGCTACCCCTAGTTTACAGGTATATAGAAATCAACTACCATATCCTAAGAATTAAATTAAATCTAATCATTAAACTTTCTAAATATGCAAATGCAAATCTTCATTACTGTTCTGAGATGTTACAAATATCTGTTAGGCAGCACACGTTATTACACTAGCAGTGAACCACAGCCTCTTAAAATCATTTCGTGTATAAAATATGCTTATAACAGTAAGATACTACATTACGTTTACACCACTTTCTCAAAGCACTCTTCCACAAAAGCCTATCTCCATCTACTCTAAGTTTAAGACACATGTTTACCTTTCCGTGGAGATGTAAGAGAAACAAAGAGCCGTTCTAAAATGCTTAGCCATTTATTGCACGGTATATGTTTCAGGAAATAAAACATTTCATTATTTCTAAAATTTTTTAATACTATAATACCTAAGACCTGAAACTTTCCTGGCAACGAATATATTCAAGATGTTCTTGGGCTTCAAGCTAGGTGTCAAGACGATTAGTCATCGACGTTTCGGGAGCGTGCATCTCTCCCATCATCAGGATGACTGGGAGTTCTGAATACTCTGGCCCACAGAGCGTTGTCTATGATCGCAGCCACTTAAAGCAAGAAGACTCACTTTTCGTCAAAACGGCTATTCCGAATATGACGTTGAGGCCTCGATCAACAGAGCGACGAAAGAGAAACATGCATGCCCATGTTGCCGCTCCAATAATTTATCAAAGCAGCAAATGCATTAGAAGTTTTAGCCCATGAGTTACACCGCGTAGTAGAGACAGATCATAGTATCCAGAACTTGATCGTCTTGTTTCCAATGTCAAGAAAATTTTCATTAAAGCAGCTGCTAGAGTTTCAATTTTCAGGAAATTGGTTCCAAAGTTAGCATTACCTCCTCAGCCTATTTTGACACGGTGGTGATCATGGCTGCAGGTTACATGTTGCCCTGCTTAATATTTCTATGATGTGAAAGGAGTAGTAGAGAGTTTAGATCCGAAAGATGCAGCTTCTATAAAGATAGCTCGAGTGCTTCAAGACAATTGATGTGGAAAATAAATTGCAGTACATATGTTGCCACTTTTCTGTGCTACCAGAAATCATAAAGGAACTGCAGGCTAGGAATAATTCACTAAAACACTCATTGCACCCAGTGAATCAGGTATTACAAGCCTGTCCTTCGAAACACGCGGAGTTGCAAAAATAGCTTTTGACAAGTTAAATGGAGTTCTTGGTAAAAATACGGGATATAAAACAATTTGTGAAATTTCAAAACGTGTGAAGTGAAATCTGTTTAGTTAACTCGTGTGCACGTCGGCCGACTCCTTACACGAACCCTTATAATCGTTTTACAACCCCGGCCCTCCTTCTCCCAGACCGTTCTGCAAGGTTGCTACCTCTCTCAATACGTCATGGGTATCGTACGAGGTTTCGTCTAAATAAATTATCTTATGTCCATTACTGCGAAATTTCCTTAGTTTTGACAAATATATATCACCAAGCTATAATTCTACTGGATTCTATAATAACCCTTATCTTATTCAAAGTGCGGTATTTGAAACCCAGCTCCTTTAGGAGGCCACGCAAAGTGCAGTGCCCATAAAGAAAATCACAAATTTATTGCAAATGTGCAACCAATTCGTCTAAGGTGGGCGCTCTCCCTTTTGTATGGAATCTATAAATTTCTCGGCGAATTAAATCGCATGCGAAATTATCTACTTTAGAGAAACGTTTCCTTTTGTTTTCACACTTGATCAGTGTCTTTGGTATTCCTTTCGTCCCAATATTTCTTACTGTATTACTGTGAATACCCAGAATTCATCATCAGGTTCATTGCACGACCCCTTACCAAGATTATTTGTCAGCACATATTTATATGTGTTCAAAACAAGCGCTTGAATTTGCTTAGAAACAGTTCCCGTTATAACTTTGTTTTTTGAGGCTTTTCCAGTAACATAACTCGGCCCAGCAACACTTTCCAATTCATTCACACTTGATTATTTTCACTTGACTGAAAGTTATCTACTACTTCATTTGCATTTACCACTGCATTTCCCTCCCACGGTCTTCACATCGTGACACACAACGAATTTCTGCACGTAGTGAAACAGATCAACCGGAAGTTGGAACTTTGGCAAGTGAGACTCCACGTGGAGTAAACATGAGACTGTCATTTCAAGAAAATCAGGGTTACTATTGGTCCTCAAGGACAGTGTTCCATTTCTGAAGTGTGGCGATAGATTTATGACGGTCATTAGTGGGCGGGAGGGTCAGGTTCCTTTGAGTCCGAAATGCACGCCCGTTGACTAGACAGACTTTACACGAGGAACTCAGTAACGAAGAGATTTGGAGTTTCCCTTATGCACTAGTGATGTAAAGATATCTTTTTTACTCTACAAAACCTTCTTTAGTGACAAACGAAGAAGTTTCACTACAGAGAATCTCAAGATGACATTTCTCGTCTATTGCAGCTGCAGTATTGGACAGTAGGGTGGACAACATAATTCCTCCTCAGGATTTAAACGGCGCAATACATGCTGTTAGTAATAATAGTAAAATGTAATAACTAACAGCTATTATTAATTAATAATGTTTATTAACTTAAAAATTTAAATAATTGACAACAATAAATAACTTAAGGAATTAAATAATTAATTAATACTTTATACAATAATTAAGTTGTGAAGTAAGGGCAGTTATAAAATATACCATTTTTATTATGCGTTTCGTTTATTCCTAGTTTTAGTGCATATTTGCATGCATATTTTGGCATTAGTTGTTGCATACAAATCCGGGCTGTGGTTATCATACCTAGAAAGAAGGAAAGAAAGAAAGTGAGAGGGGAGAGATAAGGAGGAGAGACAGAGAGACTAGTCATCTCTCATTGGCTATCGTCGTGGAGTACATAGTTCTGCGATGTAAAACAGTTTTTTATTTCACATGATCATTTTTCTTAATTTTTTTGGAAGAAAACTATCAGTTTTACATTATGATAACACAGTATACATTAAATATATAATATGTAGCAGAGTTGGTACATATGGAATGAGTGCAGCTTCTTATCAACATATTGATGGGAGGTTCATTCGGTTTCAACCTGCCTCTCAGCACGTGTATCTATCATGATAGCGTTTATATCGTCTTTATCGCCAATCCCTGCACTGCAAACGGCTACGGCTGGTTTGACATCATTCGAAGGCGTCCATCAGCCAATCATGGGAAAAGGTAAGGAAGCAGCGTAGAAGAATACATGTCAGCGGGGCAGAACATTTTCGATTTCATTTAAGATTTCCAGATTTATCAAAATCCCACTTTCACAGACAAAGATGCATTATAATTTATAATTTTGGCATTAGACTACTTAGTAATAAGCAGGGAAGGAATTCTTAAGCAGTTTGTTTCGAGTTATCTACACTCAAGCCAGATGTCAGTATACAAAAAACGTAGAAAGTAATGGCGGAGGGTCAGGGATGAAGACACGGACTGGTGAGTGCTGCCTGCGAAAGCTAACAGACTGTAGGTATAGCGGAAATTTAATAATAAGCATCATAATCATTATCATAATCATCATCCGCCCGCCTCGGTAGCGTTGATGGTAGCGTGTCTGAATCACGTTCAAGAGGTCCCGAGTTCAAATCTCGGTCAGGGTGAGTTATCTGGATAAGGTTTTTCTGGGGTTTTCCCTTATCCTTCAAGACGAATGTCGGGTAACTCTAAGCTCCATGGATCCTGGACTCATTTGAGCACCATTTCACCCATTTCATTCACCGTCCTATATGAATTAACGTTGGACGTAAATTAGATAATAATAATAATAATAATAATAATAATAATAATAATAATAATAATAATAATAATAATAATAATAATAATAATAATAATAATAATAATAATAATAATAATAATAATAATAATAATAATAATAATAATAATAATAATAATAATAATAATAATAATAATAATAATAATAATAATAATAATAATAATAATAATAATAATGATAATGATAATGATAATGATAATGATAATGATAATGATAATAATAATGATAATAATAATAATAATAATAATAATAATAATAATAATAATAATAATAATAATAATAATAATAATAATAATAATAATAATAATAATAATAATAATAATAATAATAATAATAATAATAATAATAATAATGCTGGCTCCGTAGCTCAGTCGGTAGACCACTTCGCTGCCGCGCGAGGGGTACTGGGTTCGATTCCCGGGTGGGGATTGGGATTTTTCTCATAACCAAGATGATTCCTCATTTTGCCCAGAGTCTGAAGATGCGAATGTCTGCGTGATCTAATGTTTAAAAAAAATCCTTAAGTACCTGCAAACCCACGTTTACGAGTTGACACCGTCGCCAATAGGCGATGTGTTCCAATAGGAGAACGGCCGGCGATATGACCATTTTAGTTACAGACGGGGTATAAATGGGACAAAATAATAATGATAATTTTCCATTAGACACTTTTAAATTACCAAGTTTACCTTCAGGTAAAAATAAAACGGAGTTTAAAGTACAAGGAAGATTTTTGTTCCTTTGTAAAGCTGATTGTGTATAGCATTAATGCAAGCAATAAGTTTTTAATTAATTAACCTTAATTGATATTAAAGTTTGGTACTAATATAATTTTCTTTAATGGCATTTGGGGATAATATATATATTTTGATAATTAAATAACTGAATACCCGCCACCCTGAGCTTTCTGTTCTTCTCTCTCACTTTTTTCCCCTTTTAGGCTTTCGGAATGAAAGATTATAAAAAAGACATGTAATATATATTTTTTCAGTTTATGTTTCGCTTAGGGATAGTGACAGAAGAAAGCAAGAGCAAACGTGAATGTGTGTATCGTAATCAAAAATAAGTTTTGTTCGTAAAAGTGATAGAAACAAATTCGAAAATACAGTAGCATGGCATATACTATTGCCATTCATTGATCTTACCTTTGATTTTTGGTCACCCTGAAGTATATAGGATGTCCCAAAATTAGACCGACAAACTTTGATAGCTGATAGTAGCCTAAAGGCCAAGCTGTTAAAACTACGTAGTTGGTTTATATAGGAAGCAAATAAAATACAGATCCTTCATTTCGTTTGTATCTTTTAAAGGAAACAAACCAAAGGAACAGAACAAGAACAGTTCACCAAGAACGTTATCAACGCTGAAGAGTTCCTCATCACAGCATTTGCCAGCATTAATCGTAGTCTACATGAAATAAACTCTTTGGATAGACGAGCAGAAGGTCAAGGACGGCAATGTTCTGTACGGACTCTTGAGAAAGAGGAGGGAGGCAGTAATGACATTAACTGGTCTAGTGCTTAAACGAAGCACCGTAACAAAAAACTTTCCTTAAAAAAGTGTTTTAAATGTTATTTATTACCTTCCAAGGTTTTTTGGTCTAATTTTGGGACACTCTGTATATTTTTTACATTAATAATGGTATATTTTCTTGAACAATGTGCATTACAACAGCGAATGTTATGATGTGGATTTCAAATATACCAGGTGAGTCAGCCGTCCGTATATATTTTTTAATTTATGCAACTTGCTAAGCAGCAGATGTGACATGCCTTTCTTGAATGTCTTCTAATGAATGATTTATAGAACAGTTTATAGAGGATGGGTAGATAACTCAGTGCATAAGTGTTTTATGGGACAAAAAGCAATCGCTATGAATGTCGATTCCAAAAACATCATACTCAGATACAGAGAGCTGAAATAATAATTTTAGAGAGTTTACAAACTTTTATTATTTAGCGTACACTCACGCACACCTTTAAACACACTCCTGAAGGAACAGCTAATGCCAGATGTTCTACTCCCGTAGGACCAAGTACCCGGGACTCCTTCGACCAGGGAGTTACCGAGTTGTCCCGAAAGGGCGCCGGGTGCCTCCGTGGGGCTTTCCATAGGGCAAGACCTAGAGATTAACAAGTGCCCCCCATCTGGTCCTGTGGACTCAAGACGGGATTGAAGTGGATACGCCACTTACGCGCTCCAACTCCAAAATGGGAAGGCTACCGATATGATCTCGGTGGGGCCGCCTTGTGATCTAGTACACCTTTTACTGGCTATGCTGGCTAGTACGCGGGAATATTAATGGCTTCCCTCAACCCCGTCAGGAGACGTACCCGATCTCCCACGGGTATCGGGAACAACTGGCCCCTCGAGTCCAACCCAATCCGAGCAACTCCCTATCAGGAGGGGCTCGAATGTTCGGCCCGAGGTTCCTCAAGTAACGTCAGAGGTACCACGAGTGCTAGGGGTCCGCAGCGCCCGCACCACAGCAGCTGAAGGGGACGGATCCCCTCCCCTACGGGACTTCTGAAGGAACAGCCTATCACATGCATCAGTTGACAATAACATTGTAACCCAAAATGGCATATCTACACATTGGGACCAATTGGATTCATATCTTCAGGCGAAGCGTGTTTTCATTGTACAGCCATGTCAAAAATGATAAGAATCAGTTAGATAGTTTTCGCTTCTGTCACAAATACAGAAGTTATTAACTCATACAGTAATTGTAACGGAAGATGAAGTTTTTTTTTTTTTATTTGTGCTAAAACTACCAAAACGAGCTCAAAACACTGTATAAAGCTGTATAAAGCGTGTAAAAAATTCACTAGTATGTATGTATGTACTTCTAGTATGTACTTCACTAGTATGTGCGTTTGACTTGGGTTCATATCCTTAGTGGTTAGCTCAAACATTTCAATGCTCTTTGTTTTATCTCTTGAGACCTATAATTTGATATTATAATACTAATAACACTTTTATAACATTATAAGTGTTTACAAAATACAATAGTAGCCTTGTTTTCCGCTGGCAGATAGTTATAAATGTGTAGTTCCTAGTATATATTTTATGACGGTGGGTATTGCGCTTGACCCATTCAACCAAGTATCAAACATTTCACAAATGCAAAGTGAAACATAAGATATAAGCATGAAACAAAAACTATTAGATTTAAGGTCGTCGACATTCTGCTAAAAAATGAAAGCCAATTACGGAACATGGTTTACAACGCATATACCGTACAGATTATAAGGGTCACAAAGTCAAACATGATCCCTAATAAAAGATAAAGATAGCCATTGGTTACCATTTAAAGGTCAAGGGTTTCAACTACCTCACGTTAGGATGAGCTCAGCCCAACTTATATGGCGAGCAAGTCCCTATAGGTCCCTAAATATCGGATTGTAATTCTTTTGTCTTTGGATCACAAGTGAACCAATAGCAACAATAAACGAATTAGTAACTAAAATACAGGAATAAAGATTGGGGGAAAGAAAAAAAACAACTAAAATATGTGACGTCGTTTCGAACCTAGCCTTCGTATCACCACATTCCAAAAAGTTAACCCACTCCACCAGCTGCCACGTACTCTCTGACGCTCTTTAGGAAAGCATTCCTTTATCACCTTGCTAGTATTATATGCATGAAAACCGTTTATTTAAGCTTTTCGAAAATTCTTGGTCCTCATTCAGGGCTGTAAGTATTAATGCTGCGTGATTAGAGTACCGAATAGAAGGACAAAGCTGTATAACGGCTTTTATACTAAACGGGTCAATGTTTTCACATTAGACTGTAAACTGCGGGTTGCATAGATCACAATAAATAGGTGCAGAAGACTCTCCTGGTATATTTTTATACGATTCTGCATATTAAACAGAAGTTCAACCACAATTCGAATAAATAAAATAAAATATATTTCTGCTGTTTTTGGAAGAATTGAGCTCGAAGAAGCGAGAGAGTCTCGTTATGTAGCATGTGAGACGAACAAATTTGCATCGAAAAACAAGCGAGTCTCATATGTATCACTGAAACGAATGTGTAAACATATGCAATTGACAGCTCTAGTTCAAACTCGCGCCATCGTGATATCAGACCGTTGTAATATCCCCACACCGTGGAGGTGAGAAGGCCTGAGGAATCGTTGCATTTTTGGTCGTGAGTTTATGTAAGATCTGAGAGTTGGGCTGCAATTCATTAATCACCAGTACCTTGGTGACATGTCCTGGACTAAATCACTCACCTCCTCCGATCTAAGGAGTTCAGAATGTCTGTGCTCAGGATGTCCGGTGATACTTTACATCCCTATTCGCATCATGCACATTTCCTCTGCGTCAGTAAATTACTGGAAGAAGCAATGGCGCGGAACTGAAGTCCAAGCACGTTTTCCGTTGCGCACGAGCCGCTTCCAGAACGGAAGCGACATTCCTTCTCGCAGTCCCTCGGTCGTTCCTCGGGGGAAAAAATGGCACATACTGAACACACTCTCTCTCTAGACTGCATGTTGCATTGTAGTTTTTCAGTAAATGTTTAGAAAATCATTTTACAACAAAAACATATACGCTCACAGGGTATTTTCTACCCATTACTACTCAACAGCTGAATGAGCCTCTTCTAGCTTTCCGTACAACGCGCAGATGTGAGAACATTTGCGAAAAGGAATTACTGACATGGTTATACTTGGTACAGCTTAAGATAATTGTTCAAATGAAGTACTGTAAGGTTAAAGCACGTAGTCCGACGTAGCTAGAGCAGTCTCAAACACTTATATTAAAGTTTTTGCTCTCAAGCCTTAGTTCATCACTGTGCGTTCATATTTATTTCATAACATATATATCTGCAATGAAATGTAGGTAATTTTTTTCACATGGTTACTTTAATATAACAAAATAAAAGTTTACCATTTTGCATTGTCTACTAATTCAATCTAGAAAACATCTTTGGTTTGAAGTTGTAGCATTTAGGAAGTTTACCGATAAATAGGGCCTCTTAAGAGGAAAGATTAAGGCATAGGTTCACCTATAATTAGCCATTAAGTCTTAAATTTGTCATTACTTCAGATCTCATTTTAATGTTACAGACAAACAGGTAGGGGAACATGGGGCAGGACAGGGTGCTTAATATTTGTACATCTATATTTCACATTTGTACATTTATAAATTTTATTTTGGTAATGTGAATGTGTTTATTATTGCATAATTACCTGAAAAAACATAAGTTAAATACACACTCGCAACAAAAGGGAGTAGCTATCACGTCAAAAACAAAATTAGTACATTTTCCCCGTTTTGCCCCATAGGTGGAGCATTAAGGGGTATTATTTCTTTGACCAATTTTTGATCAGATATGTACAATATCTTCATCATCACTTTCGACACCTGCACAAGAATTATGAGCCAACTGCAGGCAGCAGGGATGTCTAATCCACCCTCATTCTGAATAATCGCGGCAGTAAAGACAGTCACCTTCGTCATATTTTGCCACTTCTTTCCTGTTACCAGCAGACAAACGACTTCTGGAACGTTTGGTCACAGGAAGGTGAGGACATCTAGGCCTGCCTTTCAATGATTCCCGTTTTGTTTCGCTTTCTGGCAGAGCAAGATGCCTTTTTACAGGTCTTTTATTCATTTTTTCTTGTTCCGCATTCAGTAGCGCTTCTTTATAAGGGGATGTTGTCAGTATTGTGCTTTCCCCCATGTTTTTACAAACTATCTTGTTATTCTGATCTACCTTTGGAATAGCTGTGAAATTTTCTGGGCTGGAACTCTGAAAACTACTGCAGCTTGGCATCACAATGTTTTCCATGCCCATGGATGAAACAGAGACAGCGGACATCTCAGAACTTGAAGCATTAACATCATCAGGAACTCCAGAAGAAAGCTCAATGTCTGTCGTTTCGGGCGGTAGGAAATCAGCATCATCAAACATCTTGATGTTCACAGAGCATATTCCTATTTTTCGAAACCCATTGACTGCCATGCTCATTGTTGAGGCTCGCATATAACTGACACCAAACAATGATGCAACCTGAAACAGTGTTGCGACTTTTCTAGGATTAGATCTAACCCAGGAGCGAATTTCGCCCTCATAATATTTGATTAGTGGTTTCATGAAAGAAACATCTAGCGGCTGAAGCCTGTGAGAACATTTTTAACAACATAATCAGGGTTATCTCGTTTCTTCTTAACGTAGCGTTCAAGAGTTGTATGGGGCACTTGAAATTGACTAGATGCCATTTTGTACCCCATTGAACCATCAAGTACAGCATTCACAGCCCCCTCCATTGAGACTAAAGACCACTCTTGCCTCTGTGACTTCTTTACGTAATTACGCACTACTCCGAAATCACATGAAACATGAGTAGTCAATCAAATGAATAACCCCATTATGCCCCACCCATATTGCCCCGTAAACACAAGCTTAGGTTAATGATTTTAGATGATTCGGTATTCAAAGATAACTTAGCGAAAAACATGGATTTAGAAGTAAATTAAGTGTCATATTCCATTGTAATTATTGTTTTTATTTAAATGTAGATATGAGCACGCCTTGAAAGAGATCACGAATCTTGTAAAAACTGCTTCAAACTGTATCCAACACACAATTCGCACACAACAGATTCTGTTATGGCAGCCAACTGACTTGTACTAGTAGCTGTGATTGAGATGACGTAGTTTTGACAGATTCCGGTAGATTGTACCATCTACTAGAGAGAAAACACGTATACCCCGTTCTGCCTTACTACCTCGATATGTCCCATGTTCCCCTAAGTATTTTCGTATTTATGAATATAATTATTACGAGGTCATGCCCTATTCGAAATTAGCAGCAGATAGATGTACATAATAAAAACATTTTCTTCGCATTATGTGCATTCAGACTTTTTTTCCTGTGAAAAACCTTAAGAAAGTTGGGAAGCACCTGCCGCTGAAACTGATGTTAAGAATCAAAATTAAATGTTTTACAAGTTTCATGCGCATTTCTGAATTTCTTTCTCTATGGTTAGATGGCGCACTTTCGAACAAGGTACTCTTCTCTTAATTTGTGCAAATACGAGTGGCATTATTAAATTAGATAAGCAGTTTGTGTGCTGTAAATAAATCATCGACCTATCAGAAGTAAGGTAAATCATGTGTTAAAGTTAGCTGCTTATAAAGTGACTTCTAATTTGTCATTGCGCTATTGCAGTTCATCATTAAGAACCGCTAGTAATAGATCAGGTGGACTTCAGTACACGTTCCAGAGTACAATTAATGCCATCTGTGAGCGGAATTTGTAACTGCGTAATCATTTCTAAAGAAGAGACCTACGTACAAATACACTTTTTAGGTACCTGCATTTCTGAACATAGGCAGCAGTGATTCAAATGCCTATTAGTAACTATTCTGAGTACCTTAATGTCATTATTCTTCTTTTATTGTTAAAAGGAGGAAAACTTTATAATCGTTGCATGCTACTGCACTATGTACCACCGATGATAATCTTCAACGGATTAAAAATCGTCCACAATCCGCAGATGTATGGCCTCTTTGCTCCATCGTTGAAATGAGTAACTAAGGTGACATAATTAAACGATTTTACTTAAGTGGTTGGAACACTTTTATCGATTCAAGAAAGGCTTTGATTATTGTAGACAGTATTGAAAAGGCACAAGTTGAAATGCTAGAGAGAACTGTCAAGAGAGAGAGAGAGAGAGAGAGAGAGAGAGAGAGAGAGAGAGAGAGAGAGAGAGCCATCAAGCGTTTAGAAGCAACATCCCACGGCACAAGAGTGCTGCAATTTTTGATAAAACTTTGCTTAAGCCCTTGAAAGTCGACTATCAGCGAAAAGCAACTAGATTGTTGCATTGTAAACCAAATTATTGTGTGTTTCAAATGGGATGATGTTTGTCCTTGAACACTACTAGGTGAGCAACCAATCGGAGTCCTGCGGTGTTGTCACATTGCATTCCCCGTAAGTGGTATATGACGAGCGCCAACTGAGTCCAGCTCTAATAAATACAATTTACGCTAAGTCAAAAATTCAGATTTTGCAAAAGGTGATCCACGAGGAAGGTAGAGAGCAATGTGTCTAACATAACAGTAAAAAACCATATTTTTAGCTCAAATAGTATTCCTAATACAAATAAATGAAATACCAATAAATTATAACAATGCATCGTGACTTGGCTCTGGCTTGGCTCTGGCTAGGGTCGGGCCCACCTTCGGTCCCGCCCTGGCTGCTCTGGCTAGGCTCCGGTCAACACTCCGGCCGCGCTCTGACTTCGCTCTGGTCTCACTCTAACTTCATTCTGTAACCTAACTCTGGCTTGGCTCTAGCTTCGCTCTGGCTTGGCTCTGGCTAGGGTCCAGCCCACCTTCGGTCCCGCTCTGGCTTCGCTCTGGTCTCACTCTAACTTCATTCTGTAATCTAACTCTGGCTTGACTCTACCTTCGCTCTGGCTTGGCTCTGGCTAGGGTCCAGCCCACCTTCGGTCCCGCTCTGGCTTCGCTCTGGTCTCACTCTAACTTCATTCTGTAACCTTAACTCTGGCTTGGCTCTAGCTTCGCTCTGGCTTGGCTCTGGCTAGGGTCCAGCCCACCTTCGGTCCCGCTCTGGCTTCGCTCTGGTCTCACTCTAACTTCATTCTGTAAACTAACTTTGGCTTGGCTCTAGTTTCGCTCTGGCTTGGCTCTGGCTAGGCTCCAGCCCACCTTCGGTCCCGCTCTGGCTTCGCTCTGGTCTCACTCTAACTTCATTCTGTAACCTAACTCTGGCTTGGCTCTAGCTTCGCTCTGGCTTGGCTCTGGCTAGGCTCCAGCCCACCTTCGGTCCCGCTCTGGCTTCGCTCTGGTCTCACTCTAACTTCATTCTGTAACCTAACTCTGGCTTGGCTCTAGCTTCGCTCTGGCTTGGCTCTGGCTAGGGTCCAGCCCACCTTCGGTCCCGCTCTGGCTTCGCTCTGGTCTCACTCTAACTTCATTCTGTAAACTAACTCTGGCTTGGCTCTAGCTTCGCTCTGGCTTGGCTCTGGCTAGGGTCCAGCCCACCTTCGGTCCCGCTCTGGCTTCGCTCTGGTCTCACTCTAACTTCATTCTGTAAATTAACTCTGGCTTGGCTCTAGCTTCGCTCTGGATTGGCTCTGGCTAGGCTCCAGCCCACCTTCAGTCCCGCTCTGGCTTCGCTCTGGTCTCACTCTAACTTCATTCTGTAAACTAACTCTGGCTTGGCTCCAGCTTCGCTCTGGCTTGGCTCTGGCTAGGGTCCAGCACACCTTCGGTCCCGCTCTGGCTTCGCTCTGGTCTCACTCTAACTTCATTCTGTAAACTAACTCTGGCTTGACTCTACCTACGCTCTGGCTTGGCTCTGGCTAGGGTCGGGCCCACCTTCGGTCCCGCTCTGGCTTCGCTCTGGTCTCACTCTAACTTCATTCTGTAACCTAACTCTGGCTTGGCTCTAGCTTCGCTCTAGCTTGGCTCTGGCTAGGGTCCAGCCCAACTTCGGTCCCGCTCTGGCTTCGCTCTGGTCTCACTCTAACTTCATTCTGTAACCTAACTCTGGCTTGGCTCTAGCTTCGCTCTAGCTTGGCTCTGGCTAGGGTCCACCGCACCTTCGATCCCGCTCTGGCTTCGCTCTCGTCTCACTCTAACTTCATTCTGTAACCTTAACTCTGGCTTGGCTCTGGCTAGGGTCCAGCCCACCTTCGGTCCCGCTCTGACTTCGCTCTGGTCTCACTCTAACTTCATTCTGTAACCTAACTCTGGCTTGGCTCTAGCTTCGCTCTAGCTTGGCTCTGGCTAGGGTCCAGCCCACCTTCGGTCCCGCTCTGACTTCGCTCTGGTCTCACTCTAACTTCATTCTGTAACCTAACTCCGGCTTGGCTCTAGCTTCGCTCTAGCTTGGCTCTGGCTAGGGTCCAGCCCACCTTCGGTCCCGCTCTGGCTTCGCTCTCGTCTCACTCTAACTTCATTCTGTAACCTTAACTCTGGCTTGGCTCTAGTTTCGCTCTGGCTTGGCTCTGGCTAGGGTCCAGCGCACCTTCGGTCCCGCTCTGGCTTTGCTCAGGTCTCACTCTAACTTCATTCTGTAACCTAAACTCTGGCTTGGCTCTAGTTTCGCTCTGGCTTGGCTCTGGCTAGGGTCCAGCCCACCTTCGGTCCCGCTCTGGCTTCGCTCTGGTCTCACTCTAACTTCATTCTGTAAACTAACTCTGGCTTGGCTCTAGCTTCGCTCTGGCTTGGCTCTGGCTAGGGTCCAGCCCACCGTCGGTCCCGCTCTGGCTTCGCTCTCGTCTCACTCTAACTTCATTCTGTAACCTAACTCTGGCTTGGCTCTGGCTAGGGTCCAGCCCACCTTCGGTCCCGCTCTGGCTTCGCTCTGGTCTCACTCTAACTTCATTCTGTAAACTAACTCTGGCTTGGTTCTACCTTCACTCTGGCTGGGCTCTAGCTTCGCTCTGGCTTGGCTCTGGCTAGGGTCCAGCCCACCTTCGGTCCCGCTCTGGCTTCGCTCTGGTCTCACTCTAACTTCATTCTGTAAACTAACTCTGGCTTGGCTCTAGTTTCGCTCTGGCTTGGCTCTGGCTAGGGTCCAGCCCACCTTCAGTCCCGCTCTGGCTTCGCTCTCGTCTCACTCTAACTTCATTCTGTAACCTAACTCTGGCTTGGCTCTAGCTTCGCTCTGGCTTGGCTCTGGCTAGGCTCCAGCCCACCTTCGGTCCCGCTCTGGCTTCGCTCTGGTCTCACTCTAACTTCATTCTGTAAACTAACTCTGGCTTGGCTCTAGCTTCGCTCTGGCTTGGCTCTGGCTAGGCTCCAGCCCACCTTCGGTCCCGCTCTGGCTTCGCTCTGGTCTCACTCTAACTTCATTCTGTAAACTAACTCTGGCTTGGCTCTAGCTTCGCTCTGGCTTGGCTCTGGCTAGGCTCCAGCCCACCTTCGGTCCCGCTCTGGCTTCGCTCTGGTCTCACTCTAACTCCATTCTGTAAACTAACTCTGGCTTGGCTCTAGTTTCGCTCTGGCTTGGCTCTGGCTAGGGTCCAGCCCACCTTCGGTCCCGCTCTGGCTTCGCTCTCGTCTCACTCTAACTTCATTCTGTAACCTAACTCTGGCTTGGCTCTAGCTTCGCTCTGGCTTGGCTCTGGCTAGGCTCCAGCCCACCTTCGGTCCCGCTCTGGCTTCGCTCTGGTCTCACTCTAACTTCATTCTGTAAACTAACTCTGGCTTGGCTCCAGCTTCGCTCTGGCTTGGCTCTGGCTAGGGTCCAGCCCACCTTCGGTCCCGCTCTGGCTTCGCTCTGGTCTCACTCTAACTTCATTCTGTAAACTAACTCTGGCTTGGCTCCAGCTTCGCTCTGGCTTGGCTCTGGCTAGGGTCCAGCCCACCTTCGGTCCCGCTCTGGCTTCGCTCTGGTCTCACTCTAACTTCATTCTGTAAACTAACTCTGGCTTGGCTCTAGCTTCGCTCTGGTTTGGGTCTGGCTAGGCTCCAGCCCACCTTCGGTCCCGCTCTGGCTTCGCTCTGGTCTCACTCTAACTTCATTCTGTAAACTAACTCTGGCTTGGCTCTAGCTTCGCTCTGGCTTGGCTCTGGCTAGGGTCCAGCCCACCTTCGGTCCCGCTCTGGCTTCGCTCTGGTCTCACTCTAACTTCATTCTGTAAACTAACTCTGGCTTGGCTCCAGCTTCGCTCTGGCTTGGCTCTGGCTAGGGTCCAGCCCACCTTCGGTCCCGCTCTGGCTTCGCTCTGGTCTCACTCTAACTTCATTCTGTAAACTAACTCTGGCTTGGCTCCAGCTTCGCTCTGGCTTGGCTCTGGCTAGGGTCCAGCCCACCTTCGGTCCCGCTCTGGCTTCGCTCTGGTCTCACTCTAACTTCATTCTGTAAACTAACTCTGGCTTGGCTCCAGCTTCGCTCTGGCTTGGCTCTGGCTAGGCTCCAGCCCACCTTCGGTCCCGCTCTGGCTTCGCTCTGGTCTCAATCTAACTTCATTCTGTAAACTAACTCTGGCTTGGCTCTAGCTTCGCTCTGGCTTGGCTCTGGCTAGGGTCCAGCCCACCTTCGGTCCCGCTCTGGCTTCGCTCTGGTCTCACTCTAACTTCATTCTGTAACGTAACTCTGGCTTGGCTCCAGCTTCGCTCTGGCTTGGCTCTGGCTAGGGTCTAGCCCACCTTCGGTCCCGCTCTGGCTTCGCTCTGGTCTCACTCTAACTTCATTCTGTAAACTAACTCTGGCTTGGCTCCAGCTTCGCTCTGGCTTGGCTCTGGCTAGGGTCCAGCCCACCTTCGGTCCCGCTCTGGCTTCGCTCTCGTCTCACTCTAACTTCATTCTGTAAACTAACTCTGGCTTGGCTCTAGCTTCGCTCTGGCTTGGCTCTGGCTAGGGTCCAGCCCACCTTCGGTCCCGCTCTGGCTTCGCTCTCGTCTCACTCTAACTTCATTCTGTAAACTAACTCTGGCTTGGCTCCAGCTTCGCTCTGGCTTGGCTCTGGCTAGGCTCCAGCCCACCTTCGGTCCCGCTCTGGCTTCGCTCTGGTCTCACTCTAACTTCATTCTGTAAACTAACTCTGGCTTGGCTCTAGCTTCGCTCTGGCTTGGCTCTGGCTAGGGTCCAGCCCACCTTCGGTCCCGCTCTGGCTTCGCTCTGGTCTCACTCTAACTTCATTCTGTAAACTAACTCTGGCTTGGCTCTAGCTTCGCTCTGGCTTGGCTCTGGCTAGGGTCCAGCCCACCTTCGGTCCCGCTCTGGCTTCGCTCTGGTCTCACTCTAACTTCATTCTGTAACCTAACTCTGGCTTGGCTCTAGCTTCGCTCTGGCTTGGCTCTGGCTAGGGTCCAGCCCACCTTCGGTCCCGCTCTGGCTTCGCTCTGGTCTCACTCTAACTTCATTCTGTAACCTAAACTTTGGCTTGGCTCTACGTTCACTCTGGCTTGGCTCTGGCTAGTGTCCAGCCCAACTTCGGTCCCGCTCTGGCTTCGCTCTGGTCTCACTCTAACTTAATTCTGTAAACTAACTCTGGCTTGGCTCCAGCTTCGCTCTGGCTTGGCTCTGGCTAGGCTCCAGCCCACCTTCGGTCCCGCTCTGGCTTCGCTCTGGTCTCACTCTAACTTCATTCTGTAAACTAACTCTGGCTTGGCTCTAGCTTCGCTCTGGCTTGGCTCTGGCTAGGGTCCAACCCACCTTCGGTCCCGCTCTGGCTTCGCTCTGGTCTCACTCTAACTTCATTCTGTAACCTAAACTTTGGCTTGGCTCTAGTTTCGCTCTGGCTTGGCTAGGCTTCGTTCACCACTCCGGTCCCGCCCTGGCTTCACACAGTCTCCAATATGGCTCCGCTCTGTCTTTGCTTTGCCTTTGCTTTGACTATAATTTGAATTTAATTTAATGTACTCTATTTATATAAGGTCAAACACAGAAGTGGACCTTGTCTGGGGGTTTGGCATTAGCTCTCTCACTACTCAAGGCACCCAATCGAGCGATTTGGCTCGGGACCCCGGGATTGCCAATTCCCGTACCTACCGCAGTGGGCCCCTGGGTAGGGGAGTAACTTTGAGCAGGAAATATATTGATGACTTAATAAATTAGAGCAGGGCCGGCAAGATGAGCACCCGAAGTGCGAAATTTTTACCCTACAATCACCCCTAACTTTTTCCTTCTAACTGGCACGTCAACAAAGAGATGACGTGTGCCACAGTGGCGGTCATTTGGGATTTGTACGTAATCAAATGCATACTTTTGAGTTCAAAGGTTTGGCTAGGAAAGCAGTAGGAGGATAAATAACACTAGAGAATATGAGTGAAGGTTATGCGACAATGCTAAACGGCTCATATGGGCATTGTGAGAGAAATCATTCACATTACTGACCTAAGTCAATCCTTAAGTTGACAAAAGCCGTTCTATAGAATTCACATGTTCTAATACATTTGTTTTGTTATAGAATAGTTACTATGCAGTGATAACTACATATTTCTCCTATCCTGCTAAAGACATTTAAATAATTTCTGAACTGTATTCAGAGAGTATTGAAACTGTCAACATTGTACAGTACGGTGCACGGAAACTTTCCTATATATGGAACAGCTGTTTAGGTTGGTAGGTGAATGGCACCACGGCCCCAGTTCAAACCCCTGTCAGCGATAGGAAGGCATGAGCCTGCCCTTTGTTTCGCGATGGCGGAGGTGATCCAGAAGCCCATACAGTTTAAGCTACATTGAGACATATAATTCAGAATGCGTCTTATCGGACTTTGCTTATTTTATCAGTGGTTATTGAGGACAGGAACAGATTGCCCATCCTTTTCGAATAATGAACCTTCTCAGGTTTGTGCAGTTTTCTTGGGAAGGGAATGAGGGATGAGACAGATTTATCTGTTTTATTATGTGGATCAATTTGAACTCCACATTGCGCATATTTATTTCGAATCATTTCATTTCATTACAAAAGAATTTAAAGCCTAAGCTCTATCTGCAAAAAATATACCGAGGATACTCAAGCATATTTTCGTCACGTAGACAAACATATGGGGAAAACACAAAGAAGACAATATTCTAGGAATGAATCCACGAACCCCCATTCCTTATAACACACCCCTTGTCCTCCCTGCTTTCCGAGTTATGACATCAAACCAATGAGCGACGAACACAGCAAGGAGGTGGCGTTGACAATCGTTGCACTAAGGTTAAATTCCTCCTTACCTCCTCATTGCTTGTGTTATTGGACTTTGATATAAACCAATTAGAGATTGGCGCAGCCAGGACTGGTATAAAACACGAATGGTGAAACGGTTATGCCAACATTATATAAAGTAACACACCAAAAGATACCAGCAGCATCGAAACATTTCCGTGCACCGGACTGTACATTGTTTAACAGTGACATAGTTTTAATGATACTCCATTAATTTACACGATTGGTATTCTTGCTAGTTTCATTTTAAATATTAGTGTTTGAATTTATAGCAGCAAACTAGATGGACTTAAACGTAGAACATATGAAGACGCTACTGGGTAGCAGGCTGTTTGTTGAGTGTCAGTATGCTGTATAATTGCACACATTGATAAGTAGTACCAAACATGACCAGAAATTTGCTTGCAAAATGGCGCAATCTAGGAGATGTGTGTACATATCCAAGCCACGTTTTCCTGAACTGCACAAAGTAGTATTGCTTAAACCCTAAAGGCTCCAGCATGAGCCGTATTGAAATGCCTCTTTAAAGCACAGCTCATAATGCATCCAATGTTAGTAAGACATATCAAAACTATATATGCTTTACCACATGTGAACCACCACTGCACTGATAACACTGGCACGCGACTATAAACAGACTCAACCGGTTTAGCTGGCTGTGTTTCCCTGTTTGTTGAAAGTAGTGAGAACAAGAGGGAGGGTGAATTCACACTTATAGTGCCTTCCTTCCCGGCCCTGAATTAGAGCAATAGTCAAATCGCTGTGTTTAAATTCAAATAAAAGAAAAACAATATTAGTTTCCTTGTTTATATTCACACATTCACATGTAAATGCTGACAAGAACAAGAAATGAATAAATGATGATGATGATGATGATAAAGTTAGCTTAACGAATAATTTTATAAGTAAGCTAAAATGACATAGCTGATTGGGTGTTTTCTGCTCAGGACATTAATGACCATTCCTTTGTCGTCTACTGGTCTGTCGCATTCACTTGAGCCGTGTTGCGCGGAGTAATACAAAAGTGTGAGGCCTATAGTGGTCCAGAATAGTACATATGTCCTTCATACACTATTAAAGTACTATAGTCCAGGTCGAGTTAAGTATGAACTAAATCACGGGGTGGTTAACACTTAAATATAGTAAAATATACTCCATTTTTATCTTTTATCAAAATTCAACACGGAAACACACAACTCTAGCAGGCAACTATATTGCAAAACACTAAGTATGCTTAAAATGGTTACCCACACTTAAGCGAGAAAATTTTCTTTCCAGTTATCATTGTATTTCATGTAACATCAGTAAAGGTAGGATAGATGTGCGCTCGCATGCAATACAAGTTAGCTGGACGCAGAGTATGAATGACATCACATGTACAGCACAGCCATCAAATGTGCAAAGCTCGAAAACAACGTAACGCATTATTCTGCGAACTAGTGAAGCATTGCCTTGCGAGTGTATGCAGACACGAGGTCAAGGTGTGGCAGTAACGCGACCGTTTTGTTTCTTCTGGCAGTGTGGTGATTATCATGGTCAGGAGTACCAACCTGCAGTTGTTTACTTGCCGACCGACAACAGTATAGTCCATGTGCAGTATACCTAATGTTACCCTGGCGGTAGACTCGCGAAGCCGATGAATAAATGATGGCCGGTGGAGATTCGCGAAACTTCGGGGCCGATCGTTACCGGAAGCGACAGACAGTTGAGAGTAGTGTTTGAAAAATAAACAGTTTTGAGGTGATCTAGCAATTTGTAATGGTAAACGGTGTATTGCTAGGAAAATAAAGTGTAGTTTTTGTGTTTGTAACCTCGTCTTGTTATTTCACGAACCCACAAAGTCACACTATGGAAAAACGCACACAGCTCCAGCCTGTAATTATCACTGTAAAAAGATATGTTCATCAATTCGTTTGTCGCTTTTGAAGTTCTAAAAGGAGTAAAGGGTACAGGCTTACACCTCACGTACTGCGACCTTCACACAAATCTGTTGCGGCAAATATTCCCCAGGAGAAACGGATGAAGTGCGGGAACCACAGAAGGCCACAGGGTCGCAGGAAAGAGGCACGCAGAAGTGGTGACAGTTCTTCATCCGCTACGCAGCCATCGAGACTAAGATTCCGGGGTCGACAAGAGTCTCTCCCACATGAATCGCCGCCCAGCTCTTAGAACAGCATTTAGGAAGTGCCAGCATTGGTGTGATCTGAGCCTGAAAGCATGCCTGAAAGATGACAAAGAAATGAAATGAAGAGAAATTATGCAAAAGAAATCGTGGTATAAAAGTAACCATCCCAAATTTTCCCTAAGTGACAAGGATAAACCAGAAAACCCAAGTCAAACTGTGTTATCGACAGGGACCAAACCTACGACCCCTCGAATTCGATTACTGAATGTTCCAGCTTCTTCAGGATGACAATTCATGTTGACATTAGGTTTAAACGAATACAAGGAACTTCAGTCCATGGCCACAACAAATGACTAAAATAATTTTAAATGCTTGCTACTTCCAGGAATGAAGCGTGGTTACTGGAAGTGCCACCTGTGTACAAGTTTCGATCCCAAGTCCACGAGTCACAGATATACAGGTACCGCTTCCCTAAACGTCAATCCACGCTTGGCTTACTGGTTACTTACTTAGCTTTGAAGATTGGATTGCATTGGATTGTTCGTAGGGGATTCGGCATCTCGACCAGACTGGTCTTTTGTACCTATGTCCCAAGTGGGGCAACTCCGGGAGGGAAGATGAGGTGAGAGGAGATAGAGGGCGGCTGACCCCAAGGAGTCACTATAGTACACGTTAATGCCAGAGGTTCTACTCCCATTAGTCCTGGACCCGTAGGACCAACGACCCGGGCCTCCTTCGACCAGGGAGTTACCGAGCTGTCCCAAAAGGGTTCCCGGCGCCTCCGTGGGACTTTCCATAGGGCAAGACCTAGAGACTAACAAGCCCCCCCCCACCATCTGGTCCTGTGGACTCAAGACGGGATGGATGTAGATACGCCCCTTACGCGCCCAACTCCAAAATGGGAAGGCTACCGATATGACCTCGGTGAGACCGCCTGGTGATCTAGCACACCTTCTACTAGCTATGCTTACTAGGACGCGGGAATATTAATGGCTTCCCTCAGCCCCGTCCGGAGACGTACCCGATCACCCCCCCCCCTCGAGTCCAACCAATTCCGAACAACTCCCAATCTGGGAGGGGCTCGAATGTTCGGCCCGAGGTTCCTCTAGTAACGTCAGAGGTTCCACGAGTGCTAGGGGTTCGCAGCGCCCGCACCAAGGCAGCTGAAGGGGACGGATTCCCTCCCCTACGGGGGCTCACTATAGTACAGAGCGCGGGGTCCCTATACACTTTACCAGATAGAAGCTAAACCGACGGTGGGTTTAGGACAGCCGTTATCCCACCTACGATGGCCCCAAAACAGTCATAAGGCCGGTTCGGAGACCAGAGGCCTCCTTCCCGGAGCAAGGAGGACTCCGTACAGGCTTACACAACCGGCACCCCACCGGCCGCGTTCCTGAATCGGCCCACTAGGCCGGCTCGGAGACCGGAATCCGTCCCGCAGGAGGAGAAAGTGTTCACTCAGAGCATATCATCCCGTTAAGCACTGCCGAGACTCCCGCCGAAACTTCCACCCTGAAAGTAACCACCAGATGAGAGGTGATATTACAGGATAGTGGAGGTAAAATGGAGGGATAGGAAATTCGGAGGATGTAGTTAAACTACCCAGCATTCACCTAGTAACGCCGGAAAACTCCCGAAAAGCCAATTGGTTAGGTAGGTCAGCCACGGGAATCGAACCCGAACCTCTTGAATGCTGGCCACAAACGAAACCGCCTGAGCCATCCCGCGCGGCAGTTGTGAAGACAGTCCCAAACTTGAGAAGTGGATGTTTTTTTTTAATTTACGTTTTCCAACGTTAAATCATATCGGACGATGAATGAAATCCGTGAAATGATGCTCAAATGAGCCCGGGGTCCATAGAGCTTAGAGTTGCCCGACATTCATCATTAAGGATAAGGAAAAACCCCGGTAAAACCTTATGCAGGTAACTCACCCTGACCGAGATTCGAACTCGGGACCTCTTGAACGTGAGGCAGACATGCTACCATCTACGCTACTGAGGCGGGCTGAAAAGTGGATACAGAGTACTTCCTGTAAGTGGATTTCTCATGACATAGTGAACTATAATTTACGTCATAACTTACGTTTATAACTTATGTTCTTCTATAATAGTAGGTGAAACTATGGCTATGTCTGCACAACAAGATTCATTGGGTGCTGCAATTCTGATCCGACGTTAATTGAACCAGACTGCGTCTTCATTTTTTTTTTTTATAGTTGGCGCTCCTCATGGCTGTGTTCGCTCTAGCTCCTAGCTTTGGTGCTTACTGGTGCAGGGAGTGCGGGTTTGAGTACCATCACATGCATGGATGTTGTGTTATGTAAGTACATGTATGTGATAGAATAAAAGATAATTAAGCGATAAAACAACTGAAAAATACAGTTGAAATGTGTATTTCAAATAAAGATAATCTTTGTAATTTTGTTCGGTCTATTTAAGCTTATTTTTAATGGGAGCCCTATGCTGTAGTTCGAGGGAGATCTTTCAGTAACATTATGACTGGCACTGCTTTGTCAGTTAGAATCCAGAAGGTCCCTTGCTCCGCTCCTCCCATCACCAATGTCGACACTTATGGTTCTCACTCGTGTAAACATTACAGCTGACACATTGTCAAATTCAAAATGCAAGACAAAGCATTGGGAAACTATGGCGCAACATAGCCTATGACGATTTGATCACATGAAACCGAAAATCACTCAAGTAGTTATACGTCATCCGCTAGTTCTTGACGAATGACATTTTAAAATGAGTCATTTATTCACCTTTACAGCAGCACTAGGACAAAGAAGCAGTCAGATGTGTACGTTCTCTCCTGTTTCTGCGCTGAAGTAAAATATCGTGCTTCTAGTGACGTCAGCACATTTATTACATTATCACCCTCCGTAGCATGGGATAGGGTAGAATCGAACGGAGGGGATTTGGCAGTGCGACCAGTCTTGATCTGTTGTACCTACTGTCCTCCCCAGGAGAGAAAGTCTCCGCAGGGAGATTGCAGAAGGTTCCCATACCCTCCCTGGATAGGTCTATGATACCCCATGTGAGTACAGTTACAGACCATTCAAAACCATTCTGACTTCTTCTACTTTTGTTAATGAAACTTCTCGGTTTTAGTGTTCAGAGCGAATAAGGCGCTTGTTTTCTTAACGGTTCTGCTCCTTGTGCAGCATACGTTCTCTGTCACACATTCGCTGTCCTTGTCCCACTGTGTAAGTTTGGCACATTCCTTTCAGGGATCTTCTTTGCGTTGCTGGACAGTATGCCACAAATGGGCATCCCCGGGAGGAAGGATGAGGCGAGTGGGGACAGAGGAAGGTCGACCCAAGGAGTCCCGATGGTTTAAAGGGCAGGATCCCTACAATTGACCAGTTGGAAACTCCCCGGCAGGCCAGTACAGCCGATATCTCACCCACCGTGGTCCTAAAACCGCCCACTAGGCCGGCACGAAGACCGTAAACCGTCATACCGGAGGAGGAAGTGTTTGCGAGGAGCATATCATCCTGCCATGCACCGCCGAGACTCCCACCGATACTTCTACCCTGAAAGAGACCACCAGATGAGAGATGTGAAATGATAATGGAGATGAAATGGAGGGACAGGAGATTCGAGGGATGTAATTACCCTACTCAGCATTCGCCTGGCAACCCAGGAAACCCGCCCCCCCAAAAAAAAACCATGAGTCAGGTAGACCGGCCACGGGAATCAACCCCGACCTGCCGAATGCGAGTCACAGACGAAACCGCCTGAGCCATCCCACTCGCTATCGCCCTCCAAAACTATGCCTATTTAATTTTCTTTTATTTCTTCCAATCCCGCCATTTCTCGATCGTCTTCTTTATCTGAGTTGCCATTTTCATTGTCCTCTTCGCTCCTTCCATTCCATTGTCTTTAATAATAAGTGTCCCAATCCTTTCTCCCACAATGACATCTTTATCTCAGTATTCCTTCTCAATTTTTTCGACATAACGACATGCCTTTTCCCATTCTGTTTGTCCAACTTCCTTAAATCTTTACACGCAAAGGATTTCAACGTCTTTTAATTTAAACTTACCTTCTTAGTGAATCTTAAGTTCAGGTCCGGATGGCATGGTGGAAATCTTAAAGTTACGTGTAAGGTCCAAATGCTGTCTAGGGCCCTTAAACCGCATACACTTGCTCACTTCCAGTTGTGTGTTTATGTTCAGATGATATTTGATCAATCAAATATTTTTTTCTGAGCAGGCTTGTTGGCTAAAATTGAAGTATGCAATTGTGTCTTCATCTGTTTTTAAATAATTTGATACTGATTGTTTGTCTAATCTCCAAGTTCTAAACAAAAATACTTTTGGCACTTCCTATATGTTATGTGAATTTTTCTATGTGCAACTCTGGGTTCACAATGTTTCCACCACTTTGTATTTCCATCCCTATGTAACTAGAGTAAGGCACCTCAAATAATAGGTTCACCTTCTGTGTCACGTTCCTCTGTGTCAGAATTTTCTTCTCTTCTCTCAGGTAGAAAATCATCTGTATTTCTATCAAATCTTCTTCACTTGTTCATCCAGTTGCCCTACATCGACTTCGTCACTCTGTATTAAACGGTCAGCTAATTCTAAGTCATTTGAGTTGCTTGGACCATCTATCTTGCACGTTCCAGATATTATAGGGAGAATGGACGAGTTCGGTCGCGTGGCCTCCAATGCATGCAAATGCTGAAATTCGCAACACGTGTAACCCCAATCATAACGGCTTACCAAAAGACCAGCAATACAGTGTCAGCTAAGGAGATAATGAGAGCGGTGGCGTTTCAAAGTTAAAAGCCTAAAAGCGGTGCGAGAAAAACAGACAGCTCACGCTTTCTGGATTCACCACTACCGACGGAGAGTTAAAGAATCGAGATTGATGTAGAAAAGTCAAGATGAGAGTGTACAAGTGCATTTTAAAGTACATGCGAAAGCTCAATTCAGAAATGCTCTAAGCATCTTATGTACACAACAGTGCAAAAGTTTTCCGATGGACCAGGGGGTTGGAGAGGCAAGGGGAGCAAAAGTCTATGCTCAATTAGTTTAGCCTAGTAAAAGCAAAAGTCAGATTTACCTGCTAATCAACACTGACAACGTTCCCCTCCACCGACCACAGAAGGCAAGTAACGATGAACGTAATAGCGTATAATCCTGCCTTTAAGCAGTCTACCCAACAATAATAAATAAATAAATAAATAAATAAATAAATAACGAAGTAACGAAGTAACGAAGTAACGAAGTAACGAAGTAACGAAGTAACGAAGTAACGAAGTAACGAAGTAACGAAGTAACGAAGTAAAGAAGTAAAGAAGTAAAGAAGTAAAGAAGTAAAGAAGGAAAGAAGGAAAGAAGGAAAGAAGTAAAGAAGTAAAGAAGGAAAGAAGGAAAGAAGGAAAGAAGGAAAGAAGGAAAGAAGGAAAGAAGTAAAGAAGGAAAGAAGGAAAGAAGGAAAGAAGTAAAGAAGGAAAGAAGTAAAGAAGGAAAGAAGGAAAGAAGGAAAGAAGGAAAGAAGGAAAGAAGGAAAGAAGGAAAGAAGGAAAGAAGGAAAGAAGGAAAGAAGGAAAGAAGGAAAGAAGGAAAGAAGGAAAGAAGGAAAGAAGGAAAGAAGGAAAGAAGGAAAGAAGGAAGGAAAGAAGGAAGGAAAGAAGGAAGGAAAGAAGGAACGAAAGAAAGAAAGAAAGAAAGAAAGAAAGAAAGAAAGAAAGAAAGCAAGAAAGAAAGAAAGAAAGAAATAACTAAAGAAATAACTAAAGAAATAACTAAAGAAATAACTAAATAAATAACTAAAGAAATAACTAAATAAATAACTAAATAAATAACTAAATAAATAACTAAATAAATAACTAAATAACTAAATAAATAACTAAATAAATAACTAAATAAATAACTAAATAAATAACTAAATAAATAAATAAATAAATAAATAAATAAATAAATAAATAAATAAATAAATAAATAAATAAATAAATAAATAAATAAATAAATAAATAAATAAATAAATAAACAAAGAAAGAAATAAATAAACAAAGAAATAAATAAACAAACAAACAAACAAACAAACAAACAAACAAACAAACAAACAAACAAATTAACAAACAAACAAACAAACAAACAAACAAACAAACAAACAAACAAACAAACAAACAAACAAACAAATAAATAAATAAATAAATAAATAAATAAATAATACCGCTACTGCTACTAAAAGCTGACCAGGATGACTTAGGTGCTGGCATTCTGATACCACGGTTGCGAGTTCAAGCCCGGTCTAGTTCGATGGTTTCTACGTGTGGCTAAAAGTGAAATGCATCATATCAGTTTTACTGACATTTAAAGAACTCTTCCGTGAAACCTCCGACATGCCGGTGACGCTAATGTGATTTTGTATTTGAACTGTCATCAAACAAAATAATTATTTTATTTATTTCGTTGTTCGATAAAAGTCACACATATATGCATATATATTAATATTATTATGTTATATATTATATTAATTATATATTAGTTTTTAATTTGGTGGCTATATTAATTGTAGTAGTATGTCCATATAAGCTGTTCTTGAGAACTGTAACAAAAGAAATAATGTATTTCTTTTCAGAACAAGATACAATTACTTTTAAATACCACGCAGTTTAATATGATATTAAATATCTCTAACCTATGAAAGGTAGAAGCATTTCGTTCCAGATAAAACTACTACTTTGGGTATTGGAAATGCATTTAAAAAGAAGAAAGGGAGATTAAAATTGTTGAGGTATGTGTGTGCGAGTGAGAGGAAGAGAGAGAAAATAATGTCATTAAAAAATGATTAATAACTAAGTTGATACTGGAGAGTTGTATAAAACCACCTAAGTTTCATGTGGCAAAATTGTTTTTATTTTCCACTGAGTCTTATATACCTGTGCGCCAAACTCTTTGGTCAGGTATAAGGAAACTGAACCGTCCTGGCACAACTAACTGATAAGAAACCTGCCTCCCTCCCATAGGTCAGTCTTGCACACATCGGAATACATTTGCTTGCATCTGTACTAACTCAGCATAATTATCAGCTCAATAATTTCCTAAAACCTACTTACCACATTACAAATGTATTCTATGTTACAAGTTTAAGAGCACTTAATTTTGTCTGTCATGACACACATTAACTGTCAGATCTCCAGCCCAGGGACAATTCCTGGCTTCAATTTTACATCACTCTTCTTTCTCCCAAATTTCCCTTTCAAATGCTTAGTGCCTTCACCATTATGATTCACTGAAATGAAATGTGTAGTGTTTAACGCCCGCTTTTACTACATACGGCACCACAGGCGGTGACACTGATGATGCATGAGATGAAGATGGAGCACCGGTGGAATGAGATGGCGGGGGAAACCGGAGGTCCTGGAGAAAACCCGCCCCAACGCCGTGTTATCCACCACAAATCTCACTTTGCGGTCGCCTGGGATCGAACCCGGGTATGATTCACTGCCTGCAAAGTTATCCCTGATCTCGTTTACCTAGAGATGCAATAATGAAATAAAGGAAATGGATATAAATATATTAAAAAAGTAAACATCAAAAATATAATTATTTTAAAATTGTGCCTGCTAGAGAAAAACATACTTCAGATCTGCAATCAAGACAGTTGAATTAGGGTTGGTGCACTTGTTGTTCAGGAGCAAAATCACTGTAGACAAGTATTATAAACATTTCATTTCCTATAACAGATTAAAGTATATCATTCTATCGCAAATCTTCATGGTGTTGCGTTAACCTTCCTGATCAATCTACGTATACTGCTATAATGAACAGTCTATTTTTACAGATTTACAGTGCATTGGACATGTAGATATTGGCATGTTCTTGATTTATTGTGCTAAATTGTAATTGACCACATTCATAAAACTATAAAAAATTCATGAAAAGTTTATTTTTTATTTTCCCTTATATTACACCTTTATTGCTACATTAATATAATAGAATGTTATATTTATGTAGCAAAATGTTAAGACAGGTAACTAAATAGTTACATAATACTGCATGTATTCTGTATGTAAGTGTGTTAAGAAATTAAATCACTCTCTATGGCAAAATTGACTTTAAAGCTTACTTCACAGAAAATTTTCTGTACCAACTTAAGAGGTTTCAGAATATAAAACAGCCTTCTATAATTTCCATGAATAACAGCTTGCTTTTGTTCCTCAAGACTCTTCATAAATTCCAAAAGACGCACTTTACTTATTAATATTTAAGACATATTCCGTGAGAAGTTTATGTTATATATAAATGGAAAATGGAGAAATTATGGAAAAAGAGTTCTCTGTTCATTATCCTTTAACCCATTAATACACAGAATAATTTTTGAATTTTTGTTTTATAATCAGTAAGTGAATTTTGGAATTACAACAATTTTAACTACCTAAATTTTAATGTATGATATTTCCTACACTAGGCAATAGCAATTAAACATGTTAATGTATGGTGTTTCATTCATTAGGCACTAATTTAAAAATATTGAATGTGCTATTGATAATTGATATTTTCTGCTCTTATTTGTGAAATTCTATTCCAAATTAAAATTAATAATTATAAATTTTAAATGAAATTACAACAAAAGTGTATAATATTAAGTAAGAAAAATCACTTTCACATTCCATCTAAACAGCTTCATTTCTTCAAGTAGAAATGAAATGTGTAGTGTTTAACAACTGCTTTTACTACATGCAGCACTACATGTAAATGGAGATGAAGCATCGGTAGAATAAGATGGTGGGGTAAACCGGAGATCCTGGAGAAAACCTGCCCCAGCGCAGTGTTGTCCATCACAAATCTCACTTTTGCTGTCGCCTGGGATCGAACCTGGGCCACCTTGGTGAGTGTTGAGCAGGCTAACCTCTCGGCCACAGCAGAGCCATGCTTCAAGTGGCATTGAACAAAATACTTCATAGGATGAAGACCAATATTGCACATAATGCACTGAAATTTGGCATATTTCCCTCACGCAACGCTGAGTGCCATTAGTAGGATGTGTCGTCAAAAAGCTGTCAGAAAATATCCGTAGGAGCTTTATGTCAATTGTGTATACATGTTGGTTCTACACAACCATCCTTACTGAATTTTACAGATTTCTCCAGTTCCTTCGTTATCATGTTCTTGCTTTCTTCTGTCTTCTACCTGGTTTAGCATCTCTTGATTGTGGTTTCTAACAGTGGAGTCTGATATCTTTTGGTTTTTAGAATGGGGGCCCTGCTGCTCACTTTCTTCTAATATGGTATCTTTAGAAGTCTCAGAAACTAAATGAGCATCTTGTTACTCACAGATCCTTTCCACAAACTTTTTTATGCATCTAACTTCTGAACCTTGTCCTAATACACCCTTCCCTATATTCCATACAGTTGCAAGTTCATCATTTATCACTAGGTGCAGCATCTAAATCACTATCATTACCATCTATTGCACCTCTTAACACTAATTCATCTGCTTGAAATATATTTTAATTATCAACTTCGAGGGTCCCTAAAAGATTGAGTATGCATCTGTTTCACATTGTACCTAAAAAGAGTTTTCAGCCTGTGAGTGCCTAGCATATGAAATTTCAAACGGAAAAATGATCAAGCATGTTAGCATCATGGAATTTAATCTTTATGTGGATTTAGCTAAAGCATAAATCTACATAGTGTCTGAAGTACCTCTGTACCATATTTCAGCCTACTTCATAAATCTAAGTCTTAAAAATACATAAAAAATTTACTGGCACTCCAATATTTTCTCTTCTGTCATAAGCATTATTAAATTCAACATCCACTCATTAGGTCACTCCAGTACTAAATGGTAGGAAACTAACAGTAAGTTCAATAAAAGTATAAAAGAAATGTTATTAGATAAGACATATTACTCCATACAAAAATTCATGGAGGACACAATTTTATAATTACTGACAATTTATATGGCATAAATAATAACTTGTATAAATCTATACATTAGAATTAGTTTTCTCTTTTATGTTAATTCTTGTTTTATATACAACCTGACGAGTCACCAGATTAACAGCTTAGGCTCACAATTTATTTATTTATTTATTTATTTTCAGTCACACAGTCACAGTATACACAAAAACAGTGTTACATAGACCACGTCAGTATGTAGCAATAAAGATTCTATTCTATATGTTAAAAGCAACAGATGGAAGCATCAACAATGGATTACTAAGCAACAAAGAAGTATAACTGTACATCTGTCCAAAATGTGATTTGTGTATGAAATATCCTACAGTGGGCATTAATGGGTTAAACACATTTTCACTTAGCTTTTGCAAACAGAAATAAATGGGCAGAATATTCTGAAATTTCTGGAGGCAAATGCACTGAAGGCTTGGAAGGAAAGCATATATCATATAATTCTTATCCATCTGCAAGAATATTTATAACAATATTTTTCAGAGAATGTCTAACACATGTGAAGTGTCCCCTATACCCAATGTGGTTCGGAGGCCATGGTATAAGCTGTAGGTCCTCTCATCTCACCATCATCTTCACTATCACCCTATCATTGGAGGTAATGGACACCGCCCTCTGGGTGCCTCCACCTGAGAAATGGTGTCCAATCATGTGGTGGGGCAAGGTTACCCCAAAGGCCATGGTTGCCAGAGGGGGGAGTGCTGGAACACGTGCACACATGCATGCACACACGCACACACATACACCTTTGTCAGAGAGTGAATTATAATTAGGATGGAAAACATTAGCTGCAAAGTATTTCATTACTTCCAGTTCGTATTGATGAGAGAGAGTGGAAAGATAAGAAACTTAAGTCTGTTACCTCATATGCTGCTCTAATGAAACATTCAACATTGTTACCATTATTCCATAAGTATATGAACTATAATATAGATGTTTATTTGTAAGTACAGCTCAGTGGGGCAAATACAGTAAGTTTAAGTTTGACATACAATTATCTTTCAGATATAAACTAGAATCTCCAGAAAAACATTTCTGATGATTTAGAAATATTTCACTAACCTGCAATGAAATTCCAGCCTCCAAGTTTTGGGGGTATTTTTAGTATGCTGAAATCAAATTCAAAGCCAGAAAGTTCCTATCACGTACCATTTTTTCATTTATTTTATTTTGTTCTTTTGGCGTCATTTTCTTATAGTTGTACGAACTTATAGCATCATTATATATACTGTAATGCTTTAATATGTGTAGTTTTACTATGTCAGGATTTGAAAACAAAATGTATTGAAAATACTCTTAAGGTTGTGCATAGTAAAAACTGAAGACACTGGATGTTACAGGGTGTAAACGCATAAGGAATTTAGAATGAGTTAAGGTGCCACCTTGCAATTAGTGTATGTTTACTAGTGGGAGATAGATAAATATTGGTCACTGTTTTATGATAGATGCATTCTTATCTTATCTTTGTGAGCACATACACATCTAGTATAGTTCCTCTCACTGGAAATGAACTCAGTTTCAAGCTTTATTATAGAGTGGAATGTTGTGATCTATTAGTCCAATACAAAAGTCTTTACCGTGTCACATCACTAATGTATAAATGATCCAGACCACTTTTGTTATATATACGGAAAATACACATTGTGTAAGCAGAGGCGTAATATTACAGATTTTGTGAAGAAATCATATCTTGCCTACTTCGGAATCAAACTTTGAGAACAAAGTAAAGCTTGGGCACCATAAAAAATACGTAGATCATGCATTGCAGAACTTTATCATTGGGTTAATCATTGGGTCAATAGCAGAAGACCGTTGCTATCTTTTGAAATACCTATGATTTGGAGAGGACAGATGAACCACAGTAATGACTGCTACTTCTGTTTGTGTAAGGTGAAGGGGTACATTTTGTCCATCAGCTCATGGCGTTAGACGTATGAGGGGGAGAGGAGATATATTCTAAGTAGCATAACCCGAGTATTGTAAAAATCCTTGAAAGCATTGTCTGCTGCTTGCGTTGCCAACTTACCTGCAGTGTTATACTGTTGACTTACAGCTTGATAATTTCTCTTAGTTTCAGTTGTAAAATTGCAAGTTTGTTTTTTAATTAATAACATTGATGCACCCACTTACCAACTATCAAAATGGCTGGTTCATATCTTCAGATCCTTCACAAAATTTGAAAATTTAAGTATCAAAAACTCGTTTGAATTGTTAAATCTCCTGAAGAACACAAAGATCAACTCTACAGATGCTTTAGTTTCCTTTGACATCATTTCTTTATATCCAAGTATACCTACCAATGAGCTTATTCCACTTTTCAAAAAATGGCTGGAATCAATACAAATAACACCTGAAGAAATAGAAGAACTTTCACAACTTACAGAAATTTGTATCAATCACAATTTTTTCAGCTTTAATGGACAGATCTATAAACAAAAAACAGGCCTAGCTATGGGCAACCCATTGTCTCCCTTCTTGGCAGATTTATTTATGAGTGCTTTTGAAACACATATCACAAAAACTTTTCCAAATTATTTTAAAGTGTGGTATCACTATGTTGACAACATTTTTGCAATAGTACCTAAAAAACTCATACAATATGGTCTTAGACTTTTGAATATACAAAATCCAGCTATAAAATTTACATTGGAAACAGAAGAGGATGGTGTGCTCCCCTTTTTGGACATCAAGATCAAAAAAATGAACAACAAACTCACCTTTGGTATTTACAGGAAACCGACACACACAGATAATTACATTAAGAACAACAGTTTCAACCCAAAACAACACCAACATGCCATTTTCAACAGTTTAATCTTTCGGATGATCAACTTTCCACTAAACAGAGAAGATTATCAAGAAGAATACCTACACATAAAAAAGTAGCTATATCCAACGGTTTCAACCCAAATTTAGTAGACAAAACAGTTAACAGACTCAACAAAGCTAAGAAAATAAAAGAAACCACCACCCTAGAACCTACAGGAGAAAAAGAGAAAAAACTTTTTAAAAAATTCACCTTCCACCCATCAGCCTATAACAAATTCCAAAAAATCTTCTCAAAACACAAAATAACTCTTGCACCTCAAAATAGGTTTAATATCAGAAATTTGTTAAAAGGCCCTCCCAAAAATTCAATCACTACCAAAGAAAAACCAGGAATCTATGAGATCAAATGTGAAACTTGCCCTAAAATTTATATAGGAAAAACAAAAAGAAATATTAACATCAGAACTAAAGAACATCTAAGAAACATTAAAAATTGTGAAACAGCAAAATCAGCAGTGGCTTTTCATTTTTTGAATACTAGACATGACATCAACTTGGAAACATCTCTAATAAAATATGTTAATCACCCCATAGACCTTTCCGTAGGGGAAAAAAATCTTCATCAACAAAAATCGTCATACAGTCATGAATTTTGAAACTCCACCACCGGACATCTTTGATAAGTACATCACGCCATCTATTGACAAAACGGAGAAAGAGGAAACCACTACAACTTGCACTAGTCGAGTATCAGCTGATGATAGGAGCAAGAGCTCTTGAAACATGTCCTGTGAATAAACAGTGTGAGTGAAGCAATGTATCAATATCTTCTCGATTCACTTTTGTACTAATTTTCATCCATATTATTTCACAAGACACCTAAGTGTATCTCTGTCACACAGATGTAAATAAACATGCTGATTACCCGGTGTTAATTGTAAGTCATATTGTCATACGTTTTCTTCATTTGGTTTGCTTCAGGTGTACTGCTAGAGTATGTATCCCTTTATAAATAAACATGTTTTTTTAAATATCTTGTTTGGTTGCTTTCAGAGACTTTATTAAGTAACAACAATATTAATATTATTATCTAAAGGGGAATATTATAATTTAATGGCAATTTGAAGAGTAAAATATGCACTTTTTCATTTAAAACTCAAAAATGCTTTTTTTGTTTCTCAGAATATGCACTTATATCCATTAATAAATACTGCTCAAATTGTATGGAAAACTGTGACATACAAAATATATAATTTAAGCATCTTTTAAGTATGTAAAAAAGAACATCCATTTTGCATAAAAATATAATAATCACTGTTATTGCTGTGTTAGTTCCAGTCAGTAAGTTTCCTTTGTTACTACAATATGATGCAGCACTTATTGCTGAAAGGATGTGTGTTTATTTCCGAAGAATATTTTAAATATGAATCTGCTCAGTATGTGTGCAGGGAATTTGTTGAAAAGTTTCCAAACTCTGTACTACTTGCAACTATACATGCAGTCCTGAATAAATTTGAAGCTTCTGTGTTAGACAAGAAACAATCTAAGTGAAGACCAATTTTAATAAAAGCTAAACTACATGAAGTTGGTGCCAGTTTAGAATGAGGATCTCAAAAATTGCCAAAGAAATTAAGTCTGAACATTGACAACAGTCAATATCGGGTGTGAGAAAATGCTGTGCTCTTGCACGAAACACTTCCCTATAAGCTAAAACTGTAAGCGTGTTGTGCAACGAGTGATAGAAAAATAATACAACAAATTTTCTTTAATAAAGCAATAAATGCTGAATGATATTCGAGACTAATTCTAGGACTATTTTCCGAAAGCTGGACAGAAGGAAAGTCTTGTGGCTGATTCAAACAAGATTCTGCAACAGCACATATGGCTACCGAATCATTATATAAAATAAGAATGGTGTTTCATGACAGAATTATAAGTATTGATTTATGGCCTCCTCATATCTTTGACCTAACTAGTTGCACTTTTTATTTATGGGTTTCTTTATGAGTTACAGTGCGTCATTCTAAACCTCATACACTACAGGAACTAAGTGGTAACATCATGTAAGAAATCACAATGATTCCTGCTGCTAAGTTTAGGCAAGTGAATAAGAACATCTTTACCATGATATGCTGCCTGTTTGAGAGTAGGTTAACAGGTCCGAAAACTACTGTAAGATAAGAATTTTAGTGTTCCTCCACCAATACCATTTACCCAGTGAATCTTCATTCTTGCATATAGTGGAGAGAGCCACTAATGGGATACTGTATATTATATTGAGAATGAACCTATACATTCTTAAGGATATAACAATGGTGGTACAGGTTTTAACTTAAAAGCAAACTGAGAGCATGAAAGCATTTTTATTCAATATTAATGTAAAAACTGTCTTATATCATTTACATAAATGCACTGCTTAATATTTATGCTTACATCAAAATATACTTACTAGAAATGAATGATATTTACATTGTTCTCTTTAACCCAACATTTAAACTTAATAACTAATGCACAGTATGAATTACATATTCAGTTTTATTACAACAGAATTAAAATTAATACTGTTTCTTACATGTAAACATGTGCACACTCATACAACACAAACATACTTTATATAGTACAAGAATAATGCCATTAAGAACAACTTTTCACATTAATGGAGTACACCAACACTCAAGGCTTTTTCTTCTCCTGAAACCATTTCTTGGTTAATACTCCCTCTTGTTGGCATAAATACTACTAAAAAGTAAATATTAAAACAACGCAGACTGTATACACTTTTCTAGCTAGGAGTATAAGCAGAGTGGAGCTCAGGGGCTCAAGACGTGATCCAAATTCTTAAAACTGTAATATCAAAGCACTACAGGATAGTTTTTGTTTTGTGCAATATTTGTATGCAGACAGATTTTGCATAGTGAATTGTACCTGTTAATAAACAGGCAAACAAACAGTTATAAAATTACATTGTAAATATTGTGTAATACCTTTCTGAATATTTTGACAATGCCTATAATTCTCTATGAATTCCTTGGCTAAATAAAAATATTTTATCTATTAAAAAATTTTATAAATATTGGGGAATCACAAGAAATCCAGTCTTTTGGAAATATATTCCATATGCTGGTTTCCAATGTTGATTAAATGGCTTGTTTGTGCTTGTGTTGCTACTGCACACATTTTATCACTGGTTACAGAACATTTTCTGTAATTGCAAGGAAGGAATAATGTATCCCCACAGTCTAGTACATATTTAACACACCTAAATGTGCAGTTTGGGCTCTATGCATTGCTATTTGCCTTTAAGGCATGACAAATATTTCAAAGGTTTTGAAGGTTAAAATCAGAACTGAAAATTTCAATGCCGTAGCCAGGTTCTGAACTACAGATCCATTGGGATTGTGATTGCTCTTATAAATGGAAAACTTGAAAAGTTGTTTCTTGGTCTTGCTGAACCATCAAAAGCTTTACTTATTCAATATACCCTATTCAGCAATCCAGTTGATATCCCCCTCACTTGAATAATTCTCTCAATGAAGGTACGATAGTTGCAGTTATTGCTGTTTCAGATCACTCGAAATGCACGCTGAGTATGACCCTATTCCTTGCCCTTGCCAAATACTACTGTGACACTTCCACCATCTCCTGGAGATATTTTACACAGCTTTAATTAAAATTTTAGAAGCATTTCAAGTACCTATACAGTCAACATTTGAGGACATTTGTTACATAGTAAAAGCTTAAGTTTGTATTGCATACCTTTGGATAGGATTTAGGACAACATTATGTCCAAATGAAAATATATTCAGAAAAGAAACAAGTGCATTTATCTTAATGTTCTGTATTTTCTCTGATTCTAGAATAACTGGTATTCCTGTTCCTTAGGAATGCCTTTGCTCATAGAAAAATTACAAAAGAATGAAACTGAAACCAAATTTGCAGAGAATATGCTGGCACTATGGTGGTTGGACAGATGTGAAAGGTACACATTATACCTTCATTCCTCTGCAGCAGTCAGAAAGAGTCAACTAATAAGTTAGACAAACAAAAGAATCCCAAAGTATAAACTTGGAAGAAGCGTAGGGACAGTGAAGCACAAATTAGTACAAAAGTGAATTGAGTCGAGTATCAGCTGATGATAGGAGCAAACGCTCTTGAAACATGTCCTGTGAATAAACAGTGTGAGTGAAGCAATGTGTCAATATCTTCTCGATTCACTTTTGTACTAAAAGAATCCCATTTATAAGCCTGAGTGTGTCCTTGACTACAATCAAAACATGGGAACCGTTGACAAATCTGATATCTTGCTTTCTTTTGATGGAAATAATTATTTCTTTCACACTAGCCATATGTAGGCTAAGGTTTGAATGAGTAGAGCCAGTCTGAAATATCCAATGCCATAGCCGGGATTTGAACCATGGATCTCTCGCTCTCCATGCGGTTGCTCTAACCCACTGAGCTACTATGGCCAATGTGCCGACATGACATTAAACTCTCCAACTGACTCTGAGAATTTACCTGAATAACAGTGGTTTAACTATAAAGCCTGGGACTCAACTACTTACAGCATAGTAAGTCGCCACAAAAGGCACATGCCTCGTAGCATATGCGAGCCCCTAGTGCTCTACTGGGAAACATACGAGTCAGTTGGAGAATTTAATGTCATGTCAGCATGTTGGCCATAGTAGATCAGTGGGTTAGAGCAACCGCACAGAGAGCAGAAGATCTGTGGTTCAAATCCAGGTTATGGCATTGAATTTTTTCAGACTGGCTCTACTCATTCAATTGCTTTCTTTTGCTCATTCCATTTGTAAATCCATCAAGTGGTAAAAAAATTTATTTGTTTCATATTCCAGAGTTACCCATTTTAATTTCCCACATTCTTTATAATGTAAAAACTGGTGCAAATATTACTTTCATAGATTTCCATATAGAAGTAACTGGAGATCTGCTAAGTAAGCACGTGACTCCAAAACAAATAAAAAAGTACTTCCACATTAGCTGATTATTCTCTTCATTTGAGAGAGGTATTTTCCATCCCTCATTGTAGAATGGTGTGGATATGGAACTAAAAAGGATTACAAAATTATTACCTTGTTCTTAAATACAAAAATTATTTCAAAATATGATATCTGAAATGTCCCAAAAACCCAGCACTAAAACTATGAATATGTCCGTAGAGTGGCAGCAGTGAAAGGGTTAAATAACCCTGTTCCAACTACCTGAAAGCTACCGCATCTTACGAGGATAAAGGAATACCTAGAGAAAACCTAATCCAAGCAATTTGCTCTAACCTAACTTACAATTTGATCTAGAAGGCAGATTTATTAACCACACCATAGAGATGAGTTACACTTATGAGATGTTAATTTAGTGTAATGATTAGGGATATAACTTTTTATGAACTAAAATCCCCATAATATGTGAAAACAAATATGCTAATATAATCTAATGTTTGGGCTGGGTGGGAGTTCATCAGTAGCCATAAAGACCTATGAACACTGAACATGTTAAAGATATGTACAGGTTAGTTGTATATATAACTACATAAGCATTACATTTAAATACTGAACAATAAAAGGGATATTATATACAGACTTTATGAAAACAAAGCAGTGCTTATTTTGTAATTATGTCACATACTTTCCTGCAGTTATATGACTATCATAGTATATATATACAAATACAATAGCTTTAACTACCAATATATCTCATCTTTTTGCTATATCTGATTTCCAATGCATAGCATCTATTGTCAGTTCTTCAATATACATATATTCAAATAGGTTTAAGCAGGCACCAAAAGTAATTGGCAATGGTTTGTCATTTTAATAACTAGATACTATTTACTGAGCTTCTGATTTAGTCAGAATACAAACAGAAATATAACTATATACATTATATTGCTGAGTAGAAGAGTTTCCATGCAAACTTCAACAAATTAAATTAAACACGGAGCACAGAAGAGACTAAAATAAATACTGTTTCCCTTTTACCTATGCTTTTTGTTTTTAATCTGAGAAAATATTCTAGGGATTCAGCATTAAATTAGTACCACAAACTAGACATAATCCTAAAAAATAACATACAAAGAACCAAGTTATCCAGAATCGATTATACTGAATGTCAAAATTTGAAAGCAATGAGTTGTCAATTCAAACACAAACATCACTCAAAATATCCTTACTTGAACATATTTCAGAGAACGGTTTTTCCCCATCATCAGCAGTTATCCAACTCTAACCTTTTGCTTCAAATAATAAAATGAATGTCAAAAGTTTTTTAAAATTTACATTGTGAAAATAAAAATAAATTTGTAAGTCAGAATAAAATAACATTGGAGAAATATCAAATTCAAACAATGAGCATGTCTGCTATGTTCTGCTATAGCATATTTTTTGGTCTTCAAATCACAACATAAAGCATGTGATAAAATTGTTGAAACATTCAATAAACCATTTGTACTAAGCATTTGAGAAATCCTCTTTATGATCAAGAGTGAAGAAAATGTCATGAATAAAGGCCAGAGAGATGTGTGCTCGCATGCGAGACAAGTTAGCTGGACACAAGAGTATGAATGACATCAGATGTATAGCACGATCATCAAATGTGCAAAGGTTTAAAAAAAGTCACGTAGTACTCTACAAACTAGTGAAGCAATGGCTTTCAAGTGTATTCAGACACAAGGTCAAGGTGTAGTATAACGTGACTTTTGTTTCCTCTGGCAGTGTGGCAGTTGTCATGATCAGGCTATACCTACTGCAGTTGTGTACATACATGACCGATAAGAGTACAATCCTTATTCAGTAGGCCTGTTGAAAAATGCACTTGCCTTCTGCCTTTAGTCATGAATTTTGAAATTCCTGTATTAGATAAAGTCATCCATTTAACCAGAAATACAGAGGCAGCACAATGCCAAAATCTTAAATAAATGAGATTTATGTTGATCAAAATGCATTTAAATAATTTGTTGTCCCATCTGAATTTCAATCATGATTTGACTCATTTCTCATAATAAACTTTATATATATGGATCATATCAGTCTTAACAAAAATTGTGTGTTCCATGATGAAAATCTAGGCCTAATCATGATCATTAATAAAACTACAGATATTCTAATTGTATTAACTGTGACAGATTGGCATCAGGGCACAGACACTTGAATCTTATCTATCATGCATGAAGAGTTACCATTGTAAAATCATATTGTACAAAGAGTTAGTTACTAATGGGAGTATTATGTTTGCTACTGAAATGCTGTAATAACAATGAAAATATATGAATGAACTTCAAAAGCAGTACAGTTGTTTCCAGAAAGGGCACAATGACTTTGAAATTGAAATGTACTTTTCATTCAACATGTCCAAGTTTTTTGATAGATAAGAGTCAACATGAAAAATTCAATGCCATGGTCGGGATTTGAACCACGGATCTCCTGGTTTCTGTCCAGTCGCTCTAACTTATGTCACAGCAATTATGTTTTTTTTTTTTTTTTTTTTTTTTTTTTTTTTTTTTTTTTTTTTTTTTTGTAATTTTACTTCCTCCAACATTGCCATATCGGACGATGAATGGAATGGATGAAATGATGCTCAAATGGTCCCAGGGTCCGTAGAGCTTAGAGTTACCCGACATTCGTCTTTCAGGATAAGAGAAAAACCCGGAAAAATCCTTATGCAAGTAACACCCTGACCGAGTTTCGAACTCGGGATCTCTTGAACATGAGGCAAACATGCTACCACCACGCTACCGAGACGGGCGCGATTATGTTAGAGCAACTGGATGGAAACCAGGAGATCCGTGGTTCAAATCCCGGCCATGGCATTGAATTTTTCATGTTGACTATCTATCAAAAAACCTTAGCCTATATACGGCTAGTGTGAAGAAATTATTAATTTCCATCAATTAACTAAAGTGTCCAAGTTATTTGAATATATGGGTTGAATAAATAAAACATTGTGTCTTTCAACTGCATGAAGTTAAATGTTCCAATAATTTGAGGAAAAAAAAAAGTGTTATTCAGTACATGTTAAAAGAGTGAATTTGAGATACAAAATGTTTTATACCCTACAACCATTTCAAAAAGAAAATGGAATTAATGAGCAATTCTGTTGAAAAATGGCACATATTTGTAACTCAGTACACCTGGCTGATCTTCTTTCCTGAATGACTGTACATTGTTTAATCTAAAAAAAATTGGATAACAAAATATACATGCATTTTTAATTTTACAACTCTTCAAACTGTTTTGGATGAATCATGTTTTCCAAATGCTAAATTTTGATAAATGGGTAAAAAGGAAAGGTCACTGACTAATGTTGAAATACTGAACATACCTGACTGGTAGTAGTAACAAACTATACTAATATAACCTGAAATATTACTTTAACCCTCTGTTAGTGTGGTCTTGCCTCACAGACCAACTCCTCCAACATTGCTGGTAAATTTTCTCATCAATATAATATGTAAGCTGTTCTACCATCTACCTCCCTTACTCACTATGATATATATGCTGTGATATTATTAGTTGAGGAGCGACGTTCATATAGCCTGAATGGCATGTTTCAGTCCTTTAGACCAACCACACTAAGTTTATAGCGCAAAAATATTGTTAGAACGCTCAAGTTGTGCTTACTCAAAATGCACCTTCTTGAAATATTATCCACCAAAAAATTCTTTGGAGGTAGCTAGTGGCCTAAAAAGAAATTATCTTCTCAGTGGAGCAGGTGACATGACTTCTGTGTGAGAGAATTTCTGAGGTGGGCAAACTAATAAATCAGGAATTCCAACAAGAGAACACTCCAGTTCGTACCATTGGCAGATGCCGAAACTGCACATCAAAACGAAGTAGGAAGGCAATATATCACTGTAGTAAGTGTAAATAGTACATGCGTCTTAAATGTATTGAAGTTTTGTGCAAGGGCTGTAATAAATGTATGGTATGATGTAAACAATAATCATATAAATAACTTTTTCTATTCGCAAAATCTATTTTTTAGTTGGTTTATTGATACTCATCACTTACAAATAGTTTTTGCGATTAATTTTGACGTCACTGTTACTAAATTTCTCCAAACACATCTAACTTTTTCTATCTTTGCCTAATTTATAACATTCGTTATATTATAATCTTATGTATACTGTGTTCAATGTGCAAAATATTGCTTGAAGGTATGGCTTTTAGCTTGCATTTGCTATATATATTAATTATTTAAGTAAAGAGTTCTATATTATATCTTTTTAATGTTTCTTTACTTTCATATTTACTTTTAAACAATCAGTAACATAACTTTAATTAACATTACTGAAGAGCAGCTCTACTTTTATTTGCACTTGACATACTAATCAATACTCTTTTTACTCAATGCTGATTATTTTTATTCAATTGTTTATTATGTTGGTCTGGGAGACCGTCCTCACTAAACTTGTATCTTAATTCACCACACTGACGAAGGGTTAATAATAGTTATCTCAGAAATGTGGTTTATGGAAATCCCTGTACAGCTGCAGAAGTGCATAATTAAGTTAGGAATTTGTATAAAATCAACTAATAAAATTTATTCTCTTAAATGTTGCATGCCTGATACCAAAAATATTGACTCACCAATTTTGATGGACTAATATGAATTCTGGGTGTAGTGAATCTAAAAATAGTTTTCCAAATGGAACGACAATACACCATGTTTTGCATTTTTGTCTTCTTTCTTGTTTGTGTGTGAAATGTGCATGTTTTCACTCAATGGGGTATCTGCAGCTGAAGGCTGACCTCTTACACTGAATCTTGAAACTGCTAAAGAGCAACATTGGTTCTCAAATCTGCCCACTTTGTCTGCTTTTAGCAGTCCTCTTGCTAAACACGATGCAAAAACCGTAACTTTTAGCTGTATGTCACATTATAGGAAAGAAAGCTGTCATCTTATCTTATAGTATAGCAATGCAAAGATTGTCCCTGTAAGGAATGTGCTGTGGGACAAGGAAAGTGAATATGTGTGGAAAGGAACCTCTGTTACACAAGAAGCAGACCCTTAAAAAAACCATGCGCCCTATTCACTCTGTATACTAAAATCGAGAAGATTCATTCACAAAAGTAGAAGCCGTCAGAATGTTTTTGAATGGTCTATAACATAACTGACATGGAGTATCATAAACCTGTCCAGGGAGGGTGTGGAAACCTTCGCCAACCCCCCTGCGTCTCAGTCGTCGGAGACTATCTCTCCTGTGGAGGACAGTACAAACTGATACCTCACATTCACTTGTACTCTAGGGACCCACTTTGGTTTCTTTAACTCTCTGGGTGTCTGACCTTTTCATTCTTCACAGCTTGCTGTGGTTGTAATATCAGCAGCTTTGTATTTGATTGGAAACCATTATTCCTCTTTGCCAAACTTCTTTTTATTATGAGACACAACAAACAACATAATATATTTATTTGCTCTGACAGTGCCAGCATTAGTTTTTTATGTTCATTAGTCCCATAAAGGAATATAGAGATCCTTTATGCCACTTATGCCACAGAAAGACAAATATTTTATTGGCCAACATATACTTGCAAACTGTGTTCAACAAGCACTTTAAATGCCATTACTAACTTATGTAAGTAAAGCTTGTTATAAGATTTGAATACGTTAAGTGGTCATTCACTTGTATAATCACTTCATTCACTGATATTAGTAATTTAGAATAAATATTCCCAAATCAAATATTGACTTGATGTTTTCCTTGCTACTACACAGAACCTTATATTACAAACAATACATTCAAAATTTCTCTCCCTTTGTGTGTGTGTTTCAAACAAGAAGCATTTAATTTTGTGAAAATTTAAATCTCTCTCTCAAAATAAAAATAATGACTGTGGATCTAGAGATCTATGTTTACATGATAACCATCTCTAGGACTGAAATAAAGGCCATTAACATAGGACTTCCAGGCAGCATGAACATGACCAGGATTCCAACCTGCATTTGCTGCATTTTAAAATTGTCTTTTTAATGCTCCTATAAGCATATATCAACCCTTAATGCTCGTTACAGAGTTACATATGGTTAGTATCTCTATGAATATCATAGCATCACATGTTACCCAAAGTTGGGATTTTCTTTTATGGATGAACAGGTCATGTTACTAGCAAATGAAGAGTATTTACTATAAACTTCATATACAACAAAAATTTCAGAAATTTTCAAAAATATTATAGGATTTACAGTGCTCACCTGTACATTCTCCTTAATTATATAATTACTGAAATTCATTCAGCTTTCACTATGATCAAACATGACCTTCTTTAATAATTCTTTACATATTTCACCTATGTTGAATATATCAGGTATGTTTTCTAAACCTAAAGGTTTATAAAAATAAGTCACATATTTTATAATAGTTATGCAATAACAGAACGCTTAAGCTGTATACGTAATGATGAATATGTTATCCACAATCAAATGTATAGCTAAAGTTTGTATTTCAAATATATGGTGACTGATAAGCACATCCACTGATAATTATACATCAAGACTCAAATTGTAAACATTAATATGTACACTTATAAGAGTTACTTTTCTGCTTTGTAAAGTATAATCTCTTCTCAGGAGTTCTAGGAGTAACCTTTTATCTTCTTTGCAACATCAGTCCAATCTCCTGCAACATAATTGTAACCCAACTGAATTAATGTTATGGCTATAACATTAAAAAAACCAGTAAAAGTGCCTTCAATGCATCCCTGGTTAAGCGGAAATCTATCTTAAATGGAAGTATTTCATGGTCCCATGAATTTAAAGGTGAAAAATATATAAAATTCCCGTTATTAAATAAAAACTGTCTTATGCGGATAACAGAAATCAGAGTATGCATTTTAATGGAAAATTTCCAGTTACAGAATGCAGAGTTTAGAACGTTTTCAGGCTCCCGGTAAAAATCTGCGTTGTCTGGTCTAAGTACTTGATGTTTCAGTTGAAACATAACTGTATTGCTGCTCCTGACCTATCTAGGAGAGGGGTACACTAATAATGGTACAAATACTGAGAAACCTGTCACAGTCATCCTCCACTGCACATATTACACTCCAAACTTAATAAAGGTGGTGACTTATCTCTTATAGTCAACATGGTTTCAAAAAGAAGAATTGTAGCAGATTTTAACACAAGAATAAAAGTGATTCATGCTAATGAAAGAGATAAATTGAGTGTAAATCAGATCATGAAGGCGTTCAACTTAGGCAAAACTCAGGTTTACAGATTTTAAAGAAGAAAATGGAAATTCTGAAGCAGTGGGAAAATTATTCTAATGGCAAAATCAAAAGATAACTTAAGAAAACTGAAAACCAGGATACTGATGAAATAGTCTGCAAGTAGTTTGTTAGTATTAGGGCAAACAAATCACCACCTATGTTACAGGAACATGTTAAAAAGACAGCTGAAAGACTGGGCAAGACTGAATTCAAAGCATCTAATGGGTGGTTGGAGAGTTTCCGCAAAATACATCAGATATGTTTTAATACACTTTGTGGTGAATCGAATGATGTTAACACTGAAAACATCGCTGATTGGATTGCTAAATTACCTTCAATAATAATCAAAGGATACAAATCTGAAAACATAGCAAATGGTGACAATATCAGGTTCTTCTTTGCATTACCAAATAAGTCATTCTATCTAGAAGGTGAGAAATGTTCGGAAGGAAAATTGTCCATGGAAAGATTGACTATTTTCCTATGTGCTTTTAAAGCATGTGAAATGGAGGAACCTCTTTGTTAAATGGAAATCTGTCTTAACGGAAATTTTCAAGAGTCCCGTTTGATTCCACTGAAGACAGGTTATACAGTATTGCAATTAAAACATAAGATTTTTTCTACATTATTGTATTGCATAAGAAAAAGTAAAGAGCATATATACAACTAAAAGACCAATTTAAACTATCAGGAAATACGCAGAATTTATGACAACATATATAACTTGAGTGGCAAAGCTGAGTATTCCCAATATTGAATTTATATTTAAATTAATTCACTGTCATTTAAAATACCTAGGCATTATAAACATTTTATCACAATTATTCCATGATGATAAAGCAATTAGGCAATCTGACCCTGGAATTTAGCCTTGTATTTGCCATCTGTAAGATGGGAGTGACATTAAACCACAGATGTCTTGTCATATAATAATGTATTTTACATACACTTCTTAAAATTCAGAGTAAATTTTAAACACAATGCAGAGAGATAGTCTTTGTAAATCCTAATAAAACTATATATATATTAGTATTTATTCATCCTTTTGATCATATTAAATGATATAGGACATGTCAAGTACTTATAAGTAAAAGTTATACAATAAACATATACACAACACAAGTTTAGAAATGAAAATTCAAAAACTGTATGTACAATATAATAATAATTTATCTGTAGTTGACATATTCAAAAAATTCACCTATACTATAAAAACAGGAACTTAAATTTAAATTTAAGAAGTGCAGATATGCTCTTTAGGTGTTCAGGTAGGCCGTTATAAAGGCAAAGTCCAGTATATATAAAGCTTTTACCAAACAAACTGGTGTTATTGGGGATTATACTTATTTTCTCTTTTCTTCGAGTATCATGATTATGTATTTGTGTATTAGTGGAGTATAAAAGAATATTTAGTTTAACAAAGGTTACTATTTCTTGGATATACAAGCAAGGTAGAGGCAACATTTTTAATTCTTGAAAAAGTGTTCTGCAACTAGTTCTTTTGCTTACCTTTAGTATAGCTCTCTTTTGTAATCTAAATATGGTAATCGCATTTTCGCAGTTTCCCCATAGTATTATACCATAAGAAATAATACAGTGGAAGTATGCATAGTACAGGGATAAAAGTGCTTCTTTATTCATTAACTTAGTACAAACAGGGGAAAACACAATTTGCTAAGCTTTTTAGAAATTTCGTTAATGTGAATATGATTGTGAATTTTGATTATATATTATATTATATATTATATAGTGTTATATATTATATTTGGAGAATGGAACTGATAAAATCAACAAACCACATCTTTGACACCATATATATATATATATATATATATAGTTGTCATGTTGTATGTACAAATCTGCATATATCAAAACCTTCTAATATATGTGCACTGTTCTCTAAGATAAATACTAAACTCAGTAGCAACTTTCAAGCATAAATGTTGGGTGTTCACAAAATTTTAGATTTGTATAGCCCTTAGAATGTGGAGCAGCATCTACTGCATAGTAATCATGATTATGAACAAACTGATACCACTAAAGTGGCTGCTGCTGCCGCTGCCATCACCACCAACAATAACAACAAGTTGTCTTTTGAAAGAAAAGATTTTTTGAAGTTACTAATACATAATTAAGCTCAGCAATTTTGTGCCAGAATGAAATATGTAAAATTAAATTATAGTTGAGGTTGTGAATAATTAGGGTATGGAGAAAGCAAGAGAAGTTTCCACGCTTGTGCACATTCAGGCTTTATAGTTACCACTGTTAAGTTAATTGATAGAAATAAATATTTCTTCCCCACTAGCCATGTGTATGCTAAGATTTAGATAGGTGAAGTCAGTTGGAGAAGCCTGGGACCTAAGTACTTACATCATAATAAGTCGCCACAAATGGTGAGTATCTCAATATTATAAATAAACTACAACACTTAGATGGCAGCAATATAGAGAACCATCCACCACCTACTGGAATTACTGCAAAAGCTCATCAATCTATAGGCTGAGGCTGTGATGAAAACATCATGAAACCGGATGTAGTTTATAGTATTTGAATTACTTCACTGTCAGTGGCTTCAGTTTTTTACAGAAAGGGTGTATCTCACTATATGAGAACCACTAGTGGTTTACCGGGAAAATACAGTTCAGTTGGAGAATTTAATGTCATATTGGCATGTTGGCCATGGTAACTCAATGGTTAAGAGCAACCAGATGGAGACTGGGAGATCCATGGTTTAAATCCCGGCTATGGCATTGAATTTTTCAGTCTGACTCTGCCTCCAAACCTTAGCTTATAGACGGCTAGTGTCGTAGAATGATTTATTTCCATCAATTGACAGAATATATCTTAATATAATCTAGTTTAAAATTTCTTCTTGTAAACAAACCATAATACTTACATGTTTCCTTTCAGGGGCTACAAGTCCTAGAGGTACTCTTCCATTTGAGCCAATAACATTTCTGCAAGCTCCATTATTCACCAACAACCTAACTACATTGGCTTGTCTCTGTAAGGGGACATCATTTCTCATAGCTGCACAGTGAAGTGGTGTATCTCCATTATTGTCTCTCTCATTTACCATTTCTGAAGAAACTCTGAGTAATATCTGTAGCAAGCATGGATCACAAGCACCTCTGATTGCCAAATGTAGTACAGTCTGCCCTTGGGAGTCCTGCAATTATAAATACAGAGCTAAATTACTATCACAAGAACAAAAATAGGTCAAAATTTATAGCATTGATAGCATTTTTAGTATTACCTGAAATAAGAATTTTCTAACAGTGCTTCTTTAATGGTCTTGTCTTTGCCTTTTATCAGTGTTCATAGTCTGTAATACCAGACTAAATTCAAGAGTAGAGTTTATTCAAAACTATGTTACATTAGCTTTTAAATATTTCTTCTGGATAAATTTTAGAGCAATTTGATCTCAGATTCCTGGTTTTTCTTTTGTAGTAATTGAATTTTTGGGGGGACCTTTTATGAAAAGGGGCCATTTATATAGGAGAAACAAAAAGAAATATAGACATCAGAACTAAAGAATGTATAAGAAACATTAAAAACGATGAAATAGAAAAAACAGCAGTAGCTTTTCATTTTTTGAATACCAGACATGACATAAACTTGGAGACAACATTAATAACACATCTTAATCATCCCATACATCTTTCCATATGGGGAAAAAGTCTTCATTAATAAAAACTGTCAGAGAATTATGAACTTCAATGCTCCACCACCAGACATTTTTGACAAGTACATCATACAATCTATCGACGATACAGAGAAAGAGGAAACCGCTACAACCTGCACTAGTCAAGACTCAGCTGAAGATGGGAGCAACAGCTCTTGAAACATGTCCTGTGAGAAACAGTGTTAGTGAAGCGATGTGTCAACATCTTCTCGATTCACTTTTATTTTAATATTGTGTTGCTCAAGTCCAAAAATGACATGCATTGCAGATTTGCCTTTTTGTTAATATTTGATATATCTGAAGTGTTATTCTCATATAGTTTCTATGTTTACTTTCCTCTTTCCTCAAATTCTGTATAATTTTGTAATCTGCATAATTTTCCTAAAGCAAATTGATATTTTTGTCTTTGCGGTTATATCCTTGTTGCCTTAATGCATCTTGCATAGAGTGCTATTACTTTTACTTGTAACATAAATATTCTGCTCACTGCTATTTTAAATTAACAACTAAATACCTTAGGAGGAAAAGTAAAACTTATAGATCTTAGCTGCAACAGCCTATGCAGCCCAAGGACTACCATATAGCTGTCATAACCTCTGCCTCCATTTGCACATGTCAGGAGGGGCAGATTGCAATAATGTGGGATAAGGTGGTATGTGGTCAGCAATCCCCTTCCCCCTGCCTGCTTAGGCACAGTTTGGAAGTTGAGAACTGATACTTTTCCATGAAGTAATGTAACCAAGTATGTAACCAAGGAACTTACAAAGTTGAGTGTACTTATACCATACCTCCAAGCTAGGAAGAAATCACATGTCGAGCAGTAATAGAAATAATATATGGGTCCCACTGAACCACAGTCAACAATTCTACCACTCGACTCCCAATAAATTTAATTCTACCACAGTCTGCAGTGGACAGTGAGGACAGAATGAAATGTGACTTTGTGGGTTCGTAAAATTAAAAGTCCAGGTTACAAACACCAAAAATTGCTCTTTATTTCCATAGAAATCAATCTGACAGTCCAGAATTACGTCACATACACAATACAACTTACAAGGTCATCGACCACAAACACAGCACACACAGTTGTTCACGCGCATGCGTCCAATTACCGACTGATTGATTGACTGTGGCAGGCCACGGCTCATTTTATAGTTACTCACTATTCCAGAAATTCATGGAATATTCTCAAACAATCAGGATGGCGTTAGAAGAAAAACAAACTCTCCAGAAATCCATCTCCTTCCCCCCACCGTTTCGGCGAGCTTTTATATCTGCACTCTGCTGCCCGTCTCTTTGAACTCGTCGCCTGCGCCACCTCAAATCAACATTGCATTCGTGACAGTATTATACCAATGTGGTAACACTTTTTCAACAAAATTTTCAAGGTATCATTTTTTCTATGCAAAAGCAGGCTATGCACATCTTATTTTTAAAAATATTTTTGTTTCATCTACTACAAATACAAGTAAACATATAATATATTCACCTAACAGTCCAAATTTTTTGAACTGTGGCTTACATCAAATCTATCATTTTGTCCATGATATTAACCTTATTATCTTCTTTGTAAAAAAAATGATCTGAATATCCTTAGGACTTGTATATTTAAGCTACTCACAAGTTTAACAATCAGGAGAGACTAAAACAAATGCAGATGTGTCTTTTGGTAGGTTATGAAGTGTGGCATCCAATACTGTCATTTTGGATTTTGAGTTAACTAATAGCACATTTGAAATAGTTAAATTTCAGTATTGCTCATGGCTTATCCTGGCAAGGGACTTTGATTACTGTACCTACTGAAAATGGCAATTTAACATCTGTAAAACAAGTCTTCATTTCCTATGCTAAACAATCTATTTTTTTTTTTCTTCAAAACTGGTCCGGGTTATCTGAACGTACGGCTTAAAAAGGTTTTACTGTATACAGACAACTTTAGAAACCTGAAAATTTCTCTAAGTACTAACATAAGATGGTGACTAAAGGTCAGAAAGTAGCAATTGCAAAGGAAGCTTTATGCAGTAAGGACTTTCTGTGAACCTTTAAAGAAAGGACTAAGGAAGAGACTAGTGAAGTATGCCACTGTATAGGTTGGAAACTTTGACATTATGATGAACTGAGGAAAAGCTAATAGAACCATTGGAACATAGATATTGAAAGAAATGATTGTGGAATTGGACAGAAAAGAAAAGTAACTGAAGCAATTTTAAAAAAGCAAAGGCGAGGGATGAACGAACCTGAAATTACTTAGGAAAAAGAAAAGGGTTTTGCTGGAACTTTGAATGAGAAGAATCTGTTAAGAAATCAACTGGAAAATAGTAGATGAGAACAAGGATAAGAGTAAAAGAAAAGATAGCAAATAATAGTCAGTCTTAGATAAATGACTATATGTAGAGACAACGAAAAGATTGGAAAGAGAAAAACATGAAAGGGACTAGATTTGTAATGAAGATCTTGCTCTTGATAGGGAACTATAATTTATTGATTGATAGATTGATTTAAACGTATGTATTGCAAATTAGATACCTTTGCATTTATATCTGCTCCCTGGCTGATCAAGAAAAGCACTGTAGAACCACAGTCTACCTCCTTGTCATATGCCGGTCTTGTGTGGTGGCTTCTTACAGCAATATGAAGGGGAGTACCTGAAACAAAGTTAAGAGCTACATTTCAATTAAATATTTTAAAATGAGATTTATCATTAAAAGAACAAGGAACTTGTGCGAGCACAAATTTCTGAACATCAAGGTTAAATATGATTAATTCGAGTTTCATAGCCAGTTTGAGGGATCCAAACTCATTCACTAAATCTTAAAAATGTAAAATTTGTCAACAGATTATCACTCACTGCTTATGAGAAGTTCTTATAGGTTCTAATATCTCCAACAATTTCAGGAAACATTAATACAATAACACTGCTATTTACGCCATTTCTTGCTTTGTCACACATTAGTTGATGGTTAAAATTTAAGAAAGTGAAACTGTAAATATAGCTGGAAGTTTGATACAGTCAACATGCAAAATTCAATGTCACGGCCGGGATTTGAACCATGCATCTCTTGGCTTCCTTCCAGTCGCTCTTACCCATTGAGCTACCATGGCCAACTTGCTGTCATGAAATTAAATTCTCCATTTGGCTTGTATATTTCCCCGGTAAACCACTAGGGGCTCTCGTATTCGAGATAAACCATTTGTGGCGACTTACTATTGTAAGTACTTGAGTCCCAGGCTTCATCATTTTAACACTCATTATTTTAGTTAATTGATGGAAATTAATCATTTCTTCATACTAGCCATATATAGGCTAAATTTTTTGATAGAGTCAACATGAAAAATTCAATGCCACAGCCAGGATCTGAATCACTATAATGAAGGCTCTGGCTGAGGATATGAATAAACTATTCACGAAATCGTGATCGTAATCAATTTATAAGGAAACTTTCATCATTTCTTATAAGATAAGTGAAGTTTCTATGTTACAAATTATAAAAATTACTGCAGTTTGCAATTCAAATATCTTAATGGTGACTAAGGATCTCGCACAAAATTCTATGTAGTAATATTGAATAATAATGTTACTAAATTACTTTACATGGGCAATTAAAAAAAAAGTGAAAGCATCTCTTGAAAGTCTTCTTACTAATTAAAAAAAAATGATTGTATTACCTTCTTCACAGCGTCGATTAACATCAAAGCATGGCATATTGTTTGCATTTTTGAGACTCATCAGTTCTGTCAGTACTTCAAGATGAGTATGTCCTTGTTCAGCTAGGTGATGTATAGGAGACTTCCCACATTTATCAACCTGGAAAAATAATAAAATGCATATTGTAAATGTATTGTTAACTATGCCTTTCAAATCCATGAAAAGGAAAAACTAAAGGCATTCAATGAGAAAGTGAATCAAGGAGTAGTGGTGATTCTGATATCTTGTGAATAGAGAAAAGAGCAAGATTAGATTTAATTTATAAAAAGTTCAATAACATTCCTTTGTTCATTTTTCAGAACTTTAAGAAATAATGGTGGCTTTCTAAAAATAAGAACAGAAAAGTCAATGTGAAGAATATAATGGAGCAAATTTTGAAATATTTGTTGACCTTATATAAGCTTTAAGATAACCATATTCAATAGTATTGTTTTAAATTCCAAAAGAATAATATAAGTATTAACAAATGGGCAAATGACATTAACGAATGATCACAAGAAATTTGACCGAACATTTATTAGAAGAAATTTACCGAAAGGGCTTTGGAAAGAAGTAAGATAAATATTTATAGATATGCATAAATAGTTTTTATGCTTTGGTAATAGAGAGGAATTTCATTTATCTCTTACAAGTAGTGAAAGAAAATTTTGGGAAATAACACATTCTGTGAAATGCAGAAGAGAGAAGAAAGACAGGCTATCTGGTTACACTAGGGATATTCTGAGCACAACATTGCATATATCAGAATCAATAAGAGGCAATTCACATTTTGTTAGAATGTCCATTAATGAGTGGAGAAATACGTTGATTAAAGAAACATGGTCTCAAAAACAGGATGAAAGTCTCTACTAAAATAATACTTAATTTGATTACAAAATTAAGAGAAATTTTCATTAAGGGTCCAAGTAAAGTGCTCATTTGTTTAATGTTGTATCCCAATTACAACCTGTCATACTGTTAAGGCACATAATCTTCATTGTCAGAGCACTAACTTTATCTGTTATCTGTTTACGTAACATAATGTAACATAACGTAAAGTAACCTATGGTGTAATAGCACAAAGTGGTTCTGAGCCTGCCAACCCCACTGCCAGCCTCACGCCCACATATACAAGGTAGGGGTAGGTGATCATCCAACCAATATGGGGAGGAGATGTGGTCAGCATCTCAGCAGCCCCAGCCAGAAAGTTGGCTTTCTAGACCAGGGATCGCTATCTAGCATAGCTCCTCAATTTCCTCACAAAGCTGAGCGAGCACCGGTCCTACACCTGGGACTTAAAATCTGCACCCTCCAGGTGTGCGATCGATCCTGGGCACATTCCAGAGCAGGGAATCAAAGTACACACTCTAGCCCACTACACCACGGTGCAAGACGTTTACAAGGACAAGGCAAAATACTACTAACTAGTATTTACTAGTAAGTTGGTGTACAATATGTAAAGCAACATAAATGAAACAACAAAGAGCTACATATCTGTTACAAAGGGTTATGCAGTTAATTACTATAAGTAACTGTAATAGGATAAAAGAACAACCTTAATGATGGTAAACGTAATACATATATACCAATTACTTACTCTTAATATTTTACAAAGAATGAGAATGCGGCTTCTCTGTCTCCTGCAATTTTCATAATTAGAGAGAGAGAGAGAGAGAGAGAGAGAGAGAGAGAGAGAGAGAGAGAGAGAGAGAGAGAGAGAGAGAGAGAGAGAGAGAGAGAGAGAGAGAGAGAGAGAGAGAGAACCTACTAATTTACTCACTATAAAATAACTTTTGCAACTATAGGAAGTACATGGTAATACAACTAATTTTCTAGTTTGATCAATTTTTTCAGCAGGAATAATTTCTTAAAAAGTGATTTACTCAACTGGCAGAGGCATAATGTCATACATTTCATCAACAATGTTTTCTCATTGAAAAGATACCATGATGTCATTGTTGCTATTATATAGGAATGACAATAATGAGATGATGGGGATTCTGATAACCACTATAACTAGAGTAGATCATAACATTCACATATAAGTACATTCTTAAAGTCTTTGTTTGTTATTTAATAGCATGCAGCAGTTATTAACGTACTGAGATGTTCTATCATACTTAAGACAACAATGTTGTTCTTAGGACAACACTAAAAAATTAGAATCAGTCTGAAAAATTTAATGACACAGCTGGGATTTGAAGCATGGATATTCCATCTCCATTCAGCTGCTCTGACCTCTGAGCTACCACAGCAACATGCCAGTAAAACAAATTCTCCAATTGACTTGCATGATCCCAGTAAACAACCAGTAAATCTCAAGCTCATATTAGATGACTTACCTAAATGGCAACTTAAAAAGTGTAAATAATCTAAGTCCCAAGCTTTATAGTTTAACTACTATTAGGTTCATTAATTGTTCTTTTACACTTTAGCCATGTGTTACAACAATGTTTGAATGTTATTTGCAAATGAAAAAATAGACATCACTTTAATTGGCTTTCTGGACCGATTCTGTTTGTAATGTTTAATGATTATTGTTATTACACTTGGCACAGTGGATACTGATAATTTGGAAAAGAAATTTGGAAAGTAAATGTTCCAAGCTTAAATTAGTGTACCTCCCCTGAATTTGCCAATTATGAGGACTGAGTAAAGCCCAGGAAAACCTCAGTGAAGAAGCACAGTACTTATAGGATTTAAACCATGAACCCCAGTCAATAAATCGAAGCCTTAATGACCTAGCCCATTTATATTGGCGCTAGACAGAAACAGCTCACCTTGGCCAATCTAGATTATTACTTTAAATATGCAGAAATGCTTCCATAATAAATGATATTGTGTGTGCGTGAGTGTATTGAACAATAATGGGAACATTTTGGGAACTTTAAAATATCATAGAATGTTAGTTAATTAATGTAAATTAATCATTTTTTCATACTAGCCGTATATATGCTAAAGTTTTTGATAGATAGAGTCAACATGAAAAATTCAATGCCATGGCATTGAATTTTTCATGTTGACTATCTAGCGTAGAATGTGTTTGTATGCATAAGTCCAAAATATAGCAAAGTAACCTTTCTTTTGAATAAATTTTTCTGCTCATCTTGTAAATTATGCTGCACAATTCTAGGAGAAAATAGTATTTATATATACTGCATACTAGAAATTTTTCATCTCCTTTTCTTTCCTCCTCATATGGAGGGTTTTACACACCCCAGGACTTGCAAGTGAGTGCCTGTGGAGGAGCAGAGGAACCCTGGAACTGAGAGAATATCCAGAATAGACTAGCAGCATGAAACCTGGTATGAGAATAAAGAAAGAGAAGATATGGAAATGCCCATATATCACAAAAAGAAATGTGATTATGAAGCAGCTGGTAGAATGAATGGCAGGACAATTGGAGAACCCAGAGAAAACATGCTCGGGTGCTACTTCATGTACCAAAGATCTTAAATGCAGGCCCCTGGGACTGAACGCGGGTCACCTAGGTGAGAGGTGAGTTGTCTAAACATTTAGCCACAGCACCACAATAAGTACTTATACACTCTCGGGTTGTGGAAGAATAGTATTTTTAGTCTTTTGATTTGTTTGATATTTTGAGGCTTAGATAAAGCAGCATTACCCCCTTCCCCATAGCAGAGGATTCTTTTAATCTGTTACAAAATGGGAGATTCAAAGGACCATTGTACCTCTAGTGCTCAATGGCTAACAACATGGTACAAGTTTTACATTCCTTGCTTAGTTTCACTAGCATATTAATTAGGATGCACGAGTTTCTGCATCATTGTCCCACAAGATGTTGAGTTTGTGAAAATATCCAACCTTGAAAGTGAGGTCAAGAGCTTATTTTAACAGATTAAAATTATAAGCCTTTCTGAAAAACAATTAGTTTTGCATCAGAAACTCCTTATAATATATAACAATATATAAAATAAATAGGATTATGTACCTGATCCAAATGTGCACCTGTTTCTAGCAGTGATTCTGCTATATATCGAGCTATAAGTGGATGATTTGGGAGCAACACACTGCTTATGAGCAGAGCCGATTCTCCATTCCCATTTACAGCTGCAAGAGGGTTCCCAGGCATGTTCTTGAGCCTTTCAACCAAAGCATGAACTAGTTCATACTGACCTGGTACTGGTTTTGAAACAAGGATCATAAGTTGTCTGTAATAGAAAACACCATTAATAAGTAAATTTTGGTTCTTGTACAATTTTAATGCTCTTTTGTTCATTTGATAAAATTTGTTTAGTACTTTGCATATCATAAACACATATCTGTTTGGGCAACATTTGAATCAAAATTAACACTAAATTTTACTTATACTAGATGCTAGGGGTGAGTGCACAGACTTCAATGGTAACTTCCTGACATTTTGATAAATAGGTTCCCGTATCATTTTCTTCTATAATACATGGTTGCATAAATAAAAAATAAAAATTGGTAAAAGGTTTGATTGTGAATATGTCACCATTCCTTTATCGTTTACTTCTGTAATTAGAATAGCAACAGAGCTACAAAAGATGAGTTATATGTGTCTATAATATATTGATAAAATAACTCATTAGCCATAACGTAATATGAAAGGACTGAATTTCAGTGTATTTATTAGAATAAATTCATGGGCATATGCTTGGCAACTATGCAACATTGGCATATATGTAAACCAGAGTTCAGGAATGTGAACAGCAAAACTACCTGCCCAACACCTTGCAGAACAGCACGTTGTCAGTGTTTCAGATGCTTTTAATGCATTCAGAACTACTGCAGTTTTTACAAATCAAGAGTATTTAGAAATGTTTCTAACTTATGGCAAAGCCAACTGCAACCCATGTAAAGCACAATGCTTGTATAGGGATAAGCTTCCCAGGGTGCCGCACCTTGGAGTGAATGATTATCTGCCTGGAGAAGCATTTGGCCAATGGCTGAAGGAACAGTGTGTGCTTAATCCTAATTTTTTTGTCTCAGGTGCTAGTGACTGATGAAAGATGTTTTATGTGCAATGGTGTATTGAATTTCCATGATGAACATACATGGGCCTTTAAAAACCCTCATACACTTCAACAAGCTCATTTCCAGCACCAGTTTTCACTGAACACCTGGGCTGGAATAATCGGAGTAAGTTGGTAGGCCCTTTTGTATTACCTACAAGACTGATTGGAACAACATATCAGCAGTTCTTGAGAAGCAATCTGCCCTCTCTTTTCACAAGGCAAAAATATGATTTATGCACAACAGGTCACACCCTCATATCAGTAAAGTTGCTCAATGACTTTTAACCCGCCTCGGTAGTGTAGATGGTAGTGTGTCTGCTCCCGTTCAAGAGGTCCCAAGTTCCAATCTCGGTCAGGGTGAGCTACCTGGATAAGGGTTTTTCATTTAATTATATGCAATACACATGAATGAAGTATTTCCAAAATTAACATCTGAATTTTTTATACTTGATCATCTTATGCATAGCCTTTTACGCAACTTTTAGTTTAGGTCTTTTGAATACAATTGAATAGCTTAAAAGAAGACCACCCATCCCTGTTTACTAGCACACACAGACATGTGGTGAACCAGCTTTCAAGACTGACCTAGTTTAGGCTTTCAACCATTACAGGTGTGAACGCATGCATGGCCACAAACCAAAACAAAAATATTCAGCTCTGAAGTCCTAATCTGTTGCCAAACTGTGCAGATAATATTCAGTAACGGTCAATTATCTCCTTTTTATCTTTCCAGATAGATGAAATTATTATAGGACTTTATTATTCGGCATATTGTATCGCCTAGCCTGCAAAATCTGTTCACTCATATCCCTAACACCCTGTTTAACACATAAGTTTTGCAGACACTGTCTGCATCATCACTATTTTGGTTTAGAGAATGATCTAAAGTATTCCCTCTGGAGTATTAAGGCTGGCTGCCGGGCCTCAAGACTCTAAGATACACTCAAATCAATCCAACAGTCTAAAGAAGTTACATATGTACTATATAAGTATTAAATAACTAAAACTTAGTAAAGCTGTCAGTGTTAATTTCAACTCAATGTTACCCAAATTCATATTTTCGCTTCTCTGTGTGCCACTTCAAGTTTGTTTACTATACAGATCTGTTTATTCACACCGCTTGTGCACATTGGACAAAGACAATCAACTCAATGAAATAAGCTGATACTCTGTTACTCTGTCCACACAAATTAGTGTTCAAATTTATTTTGTTGTTATACAATGTTAGCTTCTTTTGATAAAGTTGCAGAATCTATTTCGGCCCCTTGTGTAATCTAACATATAAGACTTGCAAAATTCTCCAATTTGATTAAATTTAAATTCCTTCAGTGTAATTAAAACCAGAAATTATTTCAGCTCATTTCATGCACTGTTTTGAGTTATATTAGCAGATACTTTAATCTTAGGTGTTAATAAAATTTCATTATCAATCTTTCATTATCTATAATTAGTAGTAGAAGAAACAAAAATTTAATGAGGGATATTTACACATAATTATGAAAGTCTTTACATATGAATACATTTTGATTTTTATTTTGAAAGATCATATTTAATTAAGGAATTAAAGCAGGAATTGCTGCTTAAAAATTATACACAGCATAATCAAAGAGGGCTAACAAAACTGAAAAAAAAAATTGTGAAGATCGTAAAAGGTTTTTAAAACTACTTGTCTGAGTTTTATTCACATTTTGGCAAAACTGTTTGTTCATTCCTTTCTTGGAAGTGTTGAAAACAGTGTTGTTATGATAAATTAAATTTAAAGGAAGTCGATTAATGACACTAAACAACACTTACTTTTAAATTTTTCCGGAACATGTTTCAGAGACTGTTTGTTCATACATAAAAAAGAAGATCTAAGTTCTATGAAGTTACAATTGATTAAATGTGTATAAAGCTGTAAATATACTACCGCAGGAAGACAATATTACAGCTATAAAAAGGCATATTTGTAAAAGAAGAAATTTAGTTCCAATGTATTTAAACTGAATGATAAAGCTTACATATGTTACATATTTGATATGGACACACCTGAGATCATATGCCAAATTTTTGGGGGAAATATGTATACATGGAAGTAGTATAACATAATGTATTGTGTAATCATAAACTAAGAAGTGAAATTATAACCCAAATATATGAGAAGAACAGGAAATGTGCAGAAAAAATGGCATTTGAAGGTGGAGTATTAAAACTGATTTTAAGTGGAAGCACGTTAATTTATGTATCAGAGATTAATGCCCAAGTATGGCAAATTAATGGACCTAATTAAATCATAAAAAACTAAAAAAGGCCATAAAAACAACAATCTTACTAAACAAGGTATAACTTGAGTTCCTCAAAATAAATGTAGTATTAAAAATTTATTGCATTTCTCTATAATAGATAAAATTCCTAATAATAAAAAACCTGGTATTTACCAGTTTGTTTCGATTGTGATAAAGTTTATATTGGAAAGACAAAACATAATTTAGAAACCAGAACGAAACAACATTTTCCTAACATTAAGTGTAAACAAACTGATAAATCGGCCGTAGCAGATCATTTTGGGTCATTTGACCATGAAATAAATCCTGAAGTTAAATTATTAATACAATTAAATGGTCCGATATATTTAATGGTTTGGGAAAAGATATCTATTTTAAAAAACAAACATCATGTAATGAATTTTGAAATACCTTCAGTCGATTCTGTTTTAAATTTGTTTTATTTTCATATTTTGTTAATACTAACAAGAACATATCGACATCTAGTATTTGTAAAAATAGCAACAACTTTATTTCCAGCTGAAGATGTGTGTAAGTTTACATGAAATTGCAATCCTGGAGAATTTATAAGAATTATCATTTCTTATAGGATAAGTGAAGTTTTAAGTTACAAATTATTATATTTGTATATAGATGTCAGTAAGTAAAGCAGGCACATACAAATCATTGGACATAATAAAGTTAGAAAAAAAAAATTTACTATAAATGTCAATAAGACTACTATTATGAGTAGGACTATGACACAATGAAGCACAAAATTAATATAATTTTGAGTCAAACTAGTACTTGATGCTTCATATATTGCTTGTGCTTAGTAAGTCAACAGTAATATAAAAATTATTTGTGGTTGGTTTATTGACACTCGTCACTTACTTTTTCATATATTTATGAGAGACTAGTTTCAAAGGCCCTGGCCTCCATTTTCAATCTCTTCCCAACTGAGGCCAGGGCCTTTGAAACTAGTCTCTCATAAATATATGAAAAAGTAAGTGACGAGTGTCAATAAACCAACCACAAATAATTTTTATATTTATTTTGACGTCACTGTTACTAAATTCCTCCAAACACACATCAAGTCAACATTAGCTGAGGATATTAGGAAAGTCCTAACAAAATGCTTTCTAGGTAAAAACTAGCAATATATAGAGCATAAAGTACTTACTACCTAGATTCAATTATGTCGATAAGCCTATTTATAAATTATAAAAGGAAGAAGCTGAGGTACAAAAAAAAATAAGAAGTCTGTTAAGTAGCAGTAGCTAAATACTTACGTATCACCATTCTCATCCCCTTCTGAAACTTGCTTGTCATTAAACCTCCATATGTTAACAATTGCATTGACTTTCAAATTTTGATTTAACATTGCTTCAAGTCTTGATTTGGCAGACTCAGATATAGTACTTGGTACTGATGGTGCCCTTCTGATACTCTCCAACATCCTTGCTGGACCAGTACTTGTGGTGCTGTTGCTGCTACTACTATTGCTGCTGCTACTGTTTACATTGTAGATTCCATCTGATTGTGACAAAGAGTCAGCAGTTTGTTGTATGCTAACATATAAAACCTGTTGCTGAGAACATACATTTGTGCTGGCTGGAGAATTGTTGCTGGTTTTTGCATCCAGCCAAGTTGATAATGAATCTATGTCTGAAAATTCAGGCATATAATTGCCTGACGCATTAAGAGGACTCATGGTAGTGGATGTCATTTCATTTGATGTTGCAGTGTTTCCAATAATATCAACAGAATTTGCTAAGACATTCATGTCCATGTCACATATCATATTATCTGTGTTTCTTGAATCAGGAACACTTAAAGGACCTTCATTAAAATCTGGAGTGCTGGATATAGGTTGCATGTAAATGAAATTTTCTGCTGATAATTTTTCTAGCTCATGATTCTCAATGCTTTGTGGTGAATCAGGAAGAAAAAGACTTGGTGGGGATGTAACACTTGATGGTGCATAAGGTGTTGAAGGTACATATTGTAGCTGTTCATAGGCAATTGGTGAATTAACTGATGAAAATTCACTTCGTGGTGATGACATGTATGTTCCTTGTGGGGAATTAGAAAGTTCATTATTCAAATTTGCAACTGATTCCGGAAGCACTGTATGTGGTATATTGGTGCCAGCTCCACCTACTTCGCTGGGGTGTGCATTATCTTGTACACAATAATCCAAGATATCATCAAAAAATTCCCTGTAAAAAATAAGGAGAATTGCATCAATGAAAAAGAAGTTAAACGATTCTGACAGCACACTTTAAATCAATTTGGTAGGACTGCCAAAAGGGGTTTCTTCATCCACTTTTTTTATTTCTTAGTTAAGCATCCCAAATATCATCCTTTCATCTTGAAGTTCTTAATATGTATTATAATGTGTATATGAACCAATTTTACATCACTTGTCTAATTTACACCATTAAGGAGCTTATCTGAAGAAGAAAAATTGATAACTGACAAAGCTATGCAATAATAAATTATAAAGCTTTAGTTAAGAAAAACTGCTAATATGAAGCTGAAAACAGTGGAATACTAATTAATACATTTCTTTGAGAGAATGCATACTTAAATAATTTCATTTAGTGTGCATATGAGCTAGTTTCAAGAGAGTCTATTTCCATCTTTAGCTGTGATTTATGCTTACTAGAACAGTCTCCTAATCTCAAAGTTTACAAGAAGCTCTCTTATTCTTTATGTGATAAACATAAGTTATATCTTCAAAATAAATACTTGAAGAATTCTAGAAAACACATCACAATATGCAAACTACAATACTTTTTGTTCTTTCTACGCCATTAAATTAGCTGCTAAAATCTTAAAATGATAAGACTGCTTTCTGGTGTCACACTATGAATATATTAATTGCATTTTCAAGAAATAATTACTATTAATAATCTTAATGCTAAAGGCTGATACAAGTATTGATAAGGGAGGAAGGTAGGGAGGAAGGAAGGGAGGGAGGAAGGGAGGGAGGATATCTGAGATTGTATAACATTGGTATATAGGAGCATAGGCAATATGAGATAACTGTACATATTGAAATAAAGTCAACAATTTTTGTCCACCTAAACATGACATTGCGACACCACTGTTGTGAAATAGTTTGCCAACTTATTAATGTATGGAATCATAGAAGGAAATGATGATCCAAGCTGTTAGGTGAACCTAAACTTAGCCAAATATACAACATGAGGTTTAAATTTTTGTAAACATCAGTCAGATGTTAGATTTCTTTGCAAAGGTTTGTAAAAAAGGACAATGGTAGCTTTAGAAAGCTCTAATTCGGTGTGTAATATTTTAAGGATACTAAAGCAAAAGACAGAAATTTGTCCAGTAGTTTAAATCAGTTAGGTATAACATATGTAAATTAACTTTAAAGAGAGTCGATTAAAGACACTAGACAACACTTACTTTTAAATTTTTCCGGAACTAGTTTCAGAGGCTTTGCCTCTATCATCGGCCGGCTCTCGGCTACAACCCAAGATCCCACAAACAGGCAATCTTCAATAGTTTAGCACACAGACTGGTAAACATCCCTCTCACAGCAGAAGAATACAAAACAGAATACAACAAAATAATTGAAATAGCACAAAAAAATAACTTTCCCAAATCATTAGTGGACAAAAAAGTGAGCTTAGCAAAAAAGAAGAAGCTACTAAAGGAAACCACAACTCTCTCATCTACAGAAACTAATATGATTTTCAAAAAATTCACTTACCATCCATGGGCCTATGATAAATTCAAAAAAGTCTTCAAAAAACAAAATATTCAACTAGCACCAGTCAACCATTTCTCCTTAAAAAACCTAATTTGCTCAAACATCAAAGATGCTATTCCATCAAACAAAAAATCTGGTATATATCAAATTGAATGCAATGACTGTAGTCAAATTTATATTGGAAAAACAAAAAGAAATTTAGAAACAAGAGCAAAGGAACACTTTAGAAACATAAAATATAAACAATTAGAAAAATCAGCAGTTGCCACACATTTTTGGGAAAAAAACCACAACATAAATCCAGAACCAAAACTACTGAAACATACATCAGGAAAACAAGAACTATCCACATGGGAACAAATCTTCATTTCAAAAAATAGGAACAAAGTATTCAATTTCGACATCCCCCAGAAGGATTTGTTCAGCAAGTTCCTTGAGCCGCCACCAGAGGAGACCTGTGACAAGTTATCGTCAGCTACACCAACGAGAATCAGTCGAGAGCCGGCCGATGATAGAGGCAAAGCCTCTGAAACTAGTTACAGTCGAGAGCCGGCCGATGATAGAGGCAAAGCCTCTGAAACTAGTTCCGGAAAAATTTAAAAGTAAGTGTTGTCTAGTGTCTTTAATCGACTCTCTTTAAAGTTAATTTATCATAACAACACTGTTTTCAACACTTCCAAGAAAGTAATTATAACATATGTAGTTGAAAATAAGAGAGAGGTATTACCTGAATCTAACATATATTTTTTGAGCATAAAACTCCCAGAAGCAACACATGAAATAAAAGGTAAAACAGTGGATTCACGTACCATGCAAAAACCATTTAATAAATTTAAAACAGATCTTTAAAGATCAAAATATCATCTTGGTACCTAGAAATAAATAACTCAGTATTAAAATTGTTAAATAAAAAAATTAAAGATGAAATCTTCCAATCAATAGATCCAGAATATACCAAATAAGTTAAGCATTTTGAAAAATGTTGCATAGGGGAAACTGAAAGAAACTTAAAAACCAGAATCAAAGATCATTTTAGAAACATCAAATTGAAACAGGGAGATAAGTCAGCGGGAGCATTTCACTTTTGGAATGGAAACCATGACCTTGACCCAAATCTAAAATTATTAAAAGGAGTAGTAAACCAAGCCAACTGACAACATGGGAGAACATCTTAATATAGAAAAAATTATGACTGAGTAGTGAAATTTTAAATCTCACTGGTCGATAATTAGATAAAGTTCATAGTTCTACCATCAGGGAGAAGACAGCAGATGACAACAACAACAGACAATACTCGGATCTTAAGAGATTGAAAATGAAAGCAACAGCTTCCAAAACTAGTCCCTCAAAAAATACAAATGTGAAATTAAAAACCAGCTACAAATAGTTTTTTCAATTAATTTGGATGTAGCTGTCACTAAATTCCTCCAAACACAAACAGCAAAAGGCATAGGCTGCATACAGATTGGCTGTATGAATATGAACTTTGTGTAGTCTTTTGTGAAAGAGTTGACAAAAGATATCAGTTTTATAGTAAATAAACCAATAAAAATGGTACGCAATTGTAATATTAACTCATATTTTATATCGTTTAGTTTTTTCTTTCATTTTTCTTTTTTAGACTTGGGGTTTAGTTGGTTTTCTGTGTCTTTTTATCATTATATACTTCCTTTTAATTATTATTAATATTATATTTTTCTTACTTACGGGTGATTACTATAAAGATTAAGAATCTCCATGTCTGACAGCATATTCCAGTCACGAGTATCCTGCAAGAGCAACAAAAGAATGGAAATAATTATTACAATGATCTGTGAACTTATACAACACAATTATGTCATTTGAAGGACATCTGAGACAGTCAATTTTGAACATGTAGTGTAAAAAAGCACAGTAAAGTTATTTCCACTTAAGTCAATCACAGCCTTCTTAAAGCCCACCCTGTAAACTATATTTAGGTATTTTCTGGAAAAAAATGGGAAAAATAATTTTAATTTGTCCCTAAGAAAGAGAGTAAATGAGTTTAAGAAATAATATTCTATCATACAGAACAGTCGGAAAAGCAAGCAGGCCCTAGGATACAGTGTTTCAGCAGAAAGTCAAAATGAATTTTGGAGATATAAAACAGAATATTATGTAGCAAATGTTCAGAAGCCAACACATTTTAAAAATTGTTATTTGAAATTATGTACATAGATGCATGCTGTTCTTAGAAACAATGTTAACTAAGTTTTGTAACATTTACCATGAATTTCTAGGAACCATCCAAGTTATCTTATTTTTTATTCTTTGTGAAAACCTAGTGCTTTAAATTACTGCTTTTAAGAACAATATGCTAAAATTTTTCTAACATCAGTTAGAAAAAAAAAATTCTAACATTAGAAAATTAGTTATATAATTACCCAGAAATTGTTATTTAAATTATACTTAGGCTAATTTAAATTTTGATAACCATTTCAACATATAAACAAGCAGTAACTCTGGTCATAGAAAATTTTGCCAATATATAAATTCAGTTTCAGTTTCAAACCAAACCACTGCCTTCTACAGTAACACTTTATGCAATGTATAGGTTTAACTGAACTGTGCAAAAAGATCTAAATCATAAAATGTAGCAGATAGAATTAAAAGCATAATAAGAAAACTCATCAACCAACATCAGATAAATCAAATAACAAATGAATCTGGAAGTTCTACAAATTAAACTAGTATAAAAATACATTTATATTCTTAAATTACGTTTGGCATTTTATTCCCCACTCAGACATACACATTAATTTTCAACTTCATTTTCCTCCTCTGTCTCACTAGCCTCAGACAACCAGTAGTAATGAATTGATAATAATATAACTTCTTCATAGAGGAAATAGAGTTATCGATAAACCTTAAAATCTCTGGGAAACAAGAAATTTAGTAACATAATTTGATTAAAATTACCTTTAAAATTACCTCTCTAACACTTGTAAAAGGAGACCTAATATTTAATTAATATAAGCTTTCTCAGAACAATCAAATTCCATAATAAAAGTTTATACTCACAACTGAAATGTTGAGCGATGCATCTGGATGTTGGGTCTGTGAAATATCTTGTGTAACAGTGCTTCCGCTTTGCAGGGGAGCATTCTGGGGAGGAAAAAATTACATGCATAGATGAGACTTCATCCATTGCTGATTTGGAGGTGTAATGAAATTTATAATAAAACCTTTTATACAGTTTTGAGACAGTATCAAAATGTGTGCTTCTTCAAACATTTCTAAGGTATAAGCAAACGTATATGATAAAAATATAGTTAGTGTTTTTTTTTTTTTTTTTTAACATGTCAATGAATGATGATTTAAATATATATTTAAGTACCTATATTTATAGACTTGAAGAACCAGACACTGAGATTTGGATTGCTAATCTAATTGACAAAATTTAGAACTACAACTTTCCATTATATATTTTTTACTTAAAGCAACGTTCCGTGGAATAGCTCAGGTTGGATTAACCTTATACTAAGTTAAGCAGTTGTTTGTGTATCTATGTAACCTGTTGATTAAAGTCTTAGATGACAATGTCACACTTTATTTTTTTCCAAAAAAAGTATGCTCTTCTGCAGTTATGCTTCTCATGCTGAACCAGCACTAATTATTCAATTCAATTTCAATTCAAATTTATTCACCCTTTAAAATCAAATCTGTACATAGTACCTTGATATAGGATACGTCAGTATATTTACACTTAATATTACAAAGTTAAACATCAAATATACCTAACCTACATTCAATTATAATGTAACACAAATTGGATATAATTATAAATGAGAGAAATGAACAAGCTAAGTAAATTCATGTTTTATCATTATCTGGATTTGTTAAATTGCAGATATTCTTTTACTGTGTAAAAGCAGTGCTCCTGCAAGAAAGCCCTTGTTCTAGTTTTAAACACGCTGTAGTTATCTATGCTTTTGATGTCATTAGGAAGGGAATTATAAACTATTGCACAGGAATGCAGTACTCCATTCTTAAACATTGTAGTTCTTAAGTGTATATTCTTAGTATGCCTCGTGTAAGGCACATGAACACTTCCATTGTTTTGAAAGTTAAATTTATTTCTTTTTACAAATAAAGCTGTCTCCAGTATATAAACACATGCCAAAGGAAGTATGCAAAGCTTTTTGAACAGTGGTTTACATGAACATAGCATTCTTTCGTTTCCTATAATTTGAATGGCTTGGTTTTGTTTAATAAATATATCTTTAGCTTCTGGCTTCTATTAACTATAGCTCAAACCTTCGGAGAAAGCTTAAGAAACAAATGGATTGGTGGACATACATCTGAAAGCATCATGCAGAAATGTAATGTTTCAAACGTACTTCATAAAAGGCTGCATTTTTCTAATAATACTCAAATACAATCAAAGTAGACTCAGATAGTGATGACTTCAGTCTCATACCATGTATGGAAAGAAATCAATTTTAACACTTAATATCTGAGCAGAAAAGATTCATGCAAGTCATTATGTAATTATTAATGCATTGTAATATGTTTTGTACTGTGACATAGTTTATTTCATTTCTTTCATTACAAACATAACTTTTAGCAATTATAACATATTTAAAACATTTTATGCAGCATTGTGAAGAAATGTCCAATAGTAAAAGCAGTAAACAAAATGGGGGAAAATGTTAAGCTACTGTTTAAGAATCACAATTGAATTATCACTTTGTTAATTGAATGGAATGGACATTCTATTCAGTTGTTTTATACTTCAAAATGTAGTGCCCTCTAAACTTTAAATCTGGTTTACAATAGCCAGATTCTCCTTCCACCTTGAAACTTTGAAGGTTAGAACTTTAATATGACTTTGATCCTGCATTAAACACTTCAAGATTATTTGTCAATGGGCACAAGCCATTTTACATGGTATACTAAATGTAAGAGCATTAATTTATGACAGAATATAAATATTAATTTAATACCTTCATGAGCAATGAAGACCTGTCAAATTGGGAAAAACCCTGAAAAAACCTATGGGTCAGGTAGGTTGGCAATGGGATTCGAACCTGGGCCTCCCACATGCAGGCCACAGATGAAACTGCCTGAGCCATCCCACTCATTTGCTACTCCTTAGTGTGAGAGAATTATTGACTAAAGCTTAACATAGATGTTATTGAAAGTATAATGTGTGTGCATGCGTGCGTGTGTGTGGGCGGAAGCTAATGTTCAAGTATTTAACAACAAAGCCATTCTCCTTAGTTCTTCCCAGTAATTTAAGGTCAAATATGGATAGCTTTTAATTTGTTCACAGATAGATGTTCTATATTTTGTCTTCCTTGTTGCATAACAGACAATTTGGACATGATAATCCAATTTTATGCAGACATTTGCTGAGACAGTTATTTCTAGTGGTAAATCTGAACATGGCAACAGCTGTTTTTCGAGGCAGTTCAGGAATTAGTTTCAAGTTTTTTTAAAAATTCTTCTCCTTTGGAATTTAATATAAGAGTATTTGTGGTTAATTTAGTTTTATAATCATTATTCAGTTTTTCTCAATGATACATTTAACTGGTTCAAGTGGTACTTTTGACTGCATCTTATTTTGAATTTGGTTTTTCTTTTGCTAGGATGTCTGCCTTCTCATCATTACACAATCCACAGTGTGCAGGAATCCACACTGCAAGACTATCTATATTCTTATTTAATTTTGTATCTGTTTAACTGAACAATGAATTTCTCTTATTCTTTCTGTTTTTGGATTCTGAGGTAAAGCTATTGCTTGGATTACCGCTCGGATTGAAAGTGTAATATAAAAAGTGGCATGATCATTTTACAGATAGGATGTCACAGAATTTAGCAAACAAAATTGGAGGAATTGCAAATTATCCCTGCCTTGTTTTTCATATTGTTTTTCATACTACCTGCATATAACATGTCTCTTATGTTCAATTTTTAAAGTATATATGCTATTAAACTCTCTGACATGTTCAAAGTTTAAAGGTTTAATGGCTACACGTAAATTTACTGAATGCAATTTCAGTCTGATCCATGTAATTTATTGGAAGCATACAATCAATGAAGTAGAACCTATAATTACCAAGATGGCAAGTCAGCCATGATATAGAGGAATAAATATTTGAACTTAAGTCAGTGGCATACATACTCTTGTAGCAAAGCTGATTTTACCAAATTTAAAAGCCTGTAAGTTCCAGAAGAATATTCAATGTGTATTTTAATTATTCTGGGAGACAGTCTGAGTGTAATAAGGCATGAGAAGGGAGGTCATGTAACATTACTTGGTGTTTATTTATCAGTAAACACATCATATTTCTAAAAAGCATGACAGCTCAATAATTGAGGCTTGTGGTCAGTAAGTTCCTGGTTTCAAACTGTTTTCTGTTTTCTCTCTACAATTCCGTCAACTTTGTCCTCTGAATCCTGGGACACCTGCACATAAATACACATCAGCTTTTGGCTGCTACCTATTATTTTATAGAACATTATATTAAGATACTTAATGTAAATATTAATGATAATGACGATAACAATAGATAAATTATTTAAAAGCTGTTTCAGGGATAAAGCTAGACTTGACATTATGGTTAATTACTATAGCTAAGGGAACGCTGTAGACGTTTCTGAATTTATATAAAAGAATACTGCAAATTAATGTTTAAGTAGATGCAGAAACCTACCACAAATGATTGTTGAACAGGGCTTCTTTCTACCAATCCTTCCTCCTCCTCTTCCTGGGGACTCTGTAAGCTACCTTTAGAAGTTTCAGTACTTTTGGCTTCTTTTATTTTAATCTTCAACATTAAAGCCTTTCGTAGAGCCCTTGCATTCTTGACAATAACCTCTTTAGTTAATTCTGGTTTTGCATTTAGTTGGATTTCAGCCATTTGTTTCTCGAGAAGATGCATTCCTGGGTCTTGTTCTGTCTTTTCTTCGTCTACATAACATAAATGTTACAATAATTATTATAATTCCAATATTTGAACTCACACAACTTATAAGCTTGTACAACTTATAGGCCAATTTTTAGTTAGAACACATGACACATTTTGTGAATTTACTGTTTGTGACATATCAAATTTCACAAGTGTGTGAAACAGTTCTTTGTGTGCTCTGATTGACTAAATTTTAGATACATTTTGAGATATGCTGGCATAGGATATTTCCAAGAAATAATACTAAAATATGTATCAACTTGTCAACTTTTATTTAGCTGCTATTTTTCTCCTGATTGATCTTAACCTAAACTGACTTCTGCACTTTGTTTAATCATTGAACTCTTTAATATGAAGCACTTTATGATTACCTTCTTTCATTCTTTAATCATTTCTTAAATAATGTCGTTGGGAAAACTATATTTTTTGTAAAAAGAGATTACAAGAATAATGACAGTGGCAAAATAATCAACTCATTTTAAAACACTATTCAAAAATTTGGAATTTTGCCATTAGATTATGACTGAATTTTAGCTGTAGAACCCACAAAAAATTACAATCTCTACAATAATGGTGAAACATACAGTCATGCCTTATACAGGTAAAGTAAAATGTTGGTCACTTCAAAAAAGAATCACTAAAATGGTACAGTAGTATTATTCAATATCGGTAACAATCAGTATTCCGTAAAGAAGAGAAAGCCAGCAAACTTGTGGCAGCAATCCCTAAAATAACTAATTGTTATTTGTAAATCTGAAGTATCTAAGGATATACTGCAAGAGTTACTCATTAATAATTAATTTACACAAATGTATGAAACTTGCAGATTTGCTACACTAACTTTCTTAAACTCAAGTATTGCTTATACAAACCAAGTTACAGTTTCACAGCATTACACCTGCTAAAAATTTGAATTTTTATAAGCAGTACAATCTAAAATGTTGATAAATCCAACAACAATCTTTCAGTGTTCAAATAAACTAAGTTTTAGAGAACCAACAAATATGATTAATTTTTCAGTTTTTTAAGCTGAAGATATACCTATGTAAACACATACTTTATATGTACCAAGATATCACTTTTGTAATGTTCTCTAGAATAGTAACAAGAATTATTAATCTACTCTGTAGTTCATTTTACTAAAAATAATATGCAAAAATTTAGTTATGCCAACCTCCAAAATATGTGGAAAACTTTAAGCTCTATGGACCTTAGTTTCATTTCCCACTATAAATATTTATATTTGTTCAATAAAAATACTGCATTACTACTTTTCTCTTGGTGAAAGTTTAGCTTTCGAATCCATGGTCTTAAAATTATCTACATACAAAAAAGGATTATACATTATAAAACAAATATCTATTATTTATTTGCCAGACATTGTCTTGAAATTTCACAGATAATTTACTCAGGTGAAGAATGGCTGAAAATGTGCTAGCTAAAATTTATGTTTTTGCAAACAAATTTCTTTGAAAATAAAAATATTTCCTTTTGCCTAGCAGTAAAGGATAAAGGGATGGCTGCAGTTTATTTCCACTTTTTGATATAGACAGTCAGCTAATTGCAATTGGTGGAACATACAAGCAAATGTTCATTATCTTGGAAATACAGCGCTTGAGCAGTAAATACTGAAAATTTACTTGGAATCTAATAATTTTTACTATTCTGTAAGCATCTAAATGTATAGAATATCTTTTGAGTACATTGCAATTATAGAATTGTTTCTTTTCTAGACTCTTGTGCCTCTAATAAATGAAATGTTATAAGGATCTTCCCATGGCATAATTACCCTACATGGGAGAGAGCCTGCCAACCTGACTGCCAACCTCATGCCACATATGCAATGCAGAGGTGAGCGATCGTCCAACCAAAATGGGGAGGAGATGTGGTCAGCATCTTGGCACCCCTGCTGGAATATTGACTTTCTAGACCAATCTCCTCAATTTCCTCACAATACTTTAGTGGACACCAGTACTATATCCAGGACTTAAAATCTGCACCCCACAAGGGTGGGATCAATCCCGGGTGCATTCCAAATGCAGGGAACCAAAGCATATGCTCTAACCCACTACGCGATGGCACAGGATGATATATATAGTAATTAATCAAAAAATCCACTTTTATCAATGGGAGGGGAAAGCCTGAGAAACTTTTTTTGCTATATAATATTTAACTCCTTACATATATCACTGTTTAAAATGTACTAAGCAAAAGAATTTACAAAAATGTGTAAGTTTTATCTCTTTTGTTTTTACTCCACTCCTTAAAGAGGCATCCATCAATAGGAAAAACAATGAAATGTGACTGAGTGGTTTTCTCTTCACTACATGCAACCTTGGGTGTAAATTATCTTCAGTGTAGTCTTAGTTGGAGATACTGGTAGGCTCAGTGCAGGACAACGTTTACTTTCCTGTCACAGGTAACTGATCACTGAGTGGAAGTCAGACCCAAGTCAGCTGTTAAAACTTTTAAACTTTTCCTGATGAACAGGGATGCTATGGAAGAGAAAGATACAGGAATTTTTGTTTACAATATATTTTCGCTACAAAAAGTCACAGCTCAATTTGCAACATTAATGTGACAGTAGCTTCTTATAAGTAATGAACTGTAATGTCAAACAAGAGGACATGTACAAACTGAACAAGTTAACCAATTCCCTTTAACAGCTTCAAAGTACAGTATCAACTTAAAAGTTCACTCAACTCCTACATTTCTGTTCATTGCTCCTATATAAACTTTAAATGTGCCCGAGTTTGAGACATTTTCTGTATAGGATTATTTTAACCATCTTAAATTGGTATATGCTACTTCAATTCTGATATAAACATGTATGAGGGAACAAAAGTCCATCTATCTGTCCATCCATACCAAAACGCACATTGTGAGGAATCATTTGAAAATGAGAATGTACCAGCAAATAAAGAAACCCGGAAAAGAGAAATTTAAAAATTAAAGAATTAAAAAAATGCATTTCTGTCTTTATGCTGTTGAAAATGAATTTAGAGCATTTTTACATTCTAATTTTTTCTTGCTCCTCTGTAGCTAATTTAGCATTTCAGTGCTCCTAATGCCACTCCTGGATGGCTTGTTCAGTTTAATGTAGAACAAAACATTGAACATTTACTACAATTGTATAAGCAGCTAGGCTCCCAGACAGATATCAACACACTATCAGAGAGGATTTACAAAGTCCCAGAGAATCAAAGCAATACAGGACTAAGTAAAAGGTTTGTAGTCTTTAATAACACTTAAATTCACATTTATGAATATTGGCAATTTTTTTACTTTTTCACATATGAGTATCATTCAAAGCCAAAACCCTTAAGGGTTATTTTCAAATGGAGAATAAGAGACTTCCTGGATAACATCAAAATATCTCAAAACTATGTGTTAACACAAGCATAAACAGTTATAATAGTTAACCTTGATCAGGATTTTAAACTGACAAATCATAGATTAACTCACCTTCCTTTGTTGCTGCTTTAACCACACCCTCATTTTCCTCGACTGTATCCTCTTCAGGTAGTTTAGCTTCTTTTTGTGCAGAAATATCAAGGTTTTCCTTCTCTGCATTTTGTATTGTCTGCTGACTAGCTTCAAGACTTGGTGTTCCTTCAGTTGTAAATTTGTCATGTTCAATAATAGATTTGTTGTTTTCTTCCTCAAACTTCTCACTTACAAGATTACATAATTTGCCTTTGTCATCACACATGGATTTTTCATCTGCTTTATTTTGTTTCTCATCATTAAAGTTCTTATTTTGCAGAATTTCACATTCATCACCTTTGCTGTATGATACAGACATATTGCCTTGTATTGTTTTTTCAGTTGTAGACATGTTCTGTAACCGATTTTCAATTTTGCAGGATACATTTTCTTTTGTATGTGCTTTATTCTGTTGTTTTGACTCTGCACTAAGGTCATTTTGAACGGTTCTCGAATTTAGATCAATCTTTTGCTCAGTTCTGAAGCTTCTAGTGGTGACAGGTTTCACTGCTGTATTGTTAAATGTGCAATTGCTCTTCTTTACTTCATCACTGCTACTTCTGTCCAAAATAGGATCACTCCTGCAACAAAATAATACAAAAATAAAGATACAGTTACCAATAATGGAGAATTAGATTTACCTGCTGACTCGAGCATTTTAACATGAACAATTGAGAATGTATAAAATGCGTCCTCTATCAAAAAATTTTTTTTTCTGGAAAGGCAATATGTATTAATATTAGCATATGTACAATAATGTTAGAAGTAGCAGTATTTATGAAGAAACTTCAGTTGTTTTTCTGAAAAATATGGAAGGCAATCTGATTTTATGTGTTTAATTTTATCTTATCTATTGATATTTTGGGGCACATATCTTCAAATATGTTTTACTTTAATTTTTCAGAAGTGAATTGTAAATTTTGATTTATAAAGTTACAATTTAAATTTGCACATATACTTCCATTTTATATATTTGGGAAGAAGAAATACTGTCTTCCTCTCATGAGAATGTAGCTGCAAGCAGGGGCGACTCGTCCTTATGTGCTACAGCACACTCTTCTATATTTTATGAATCATATTGTAGAAAATTTAAAAGGTCATCTAAATAACAGTGCATTATTATAAGTATATATAAAAAAATCGAGTATGGCCAATAATGAACTCTTGATGCATGGAAAACACCTGCGTAACTAATGGAACACATCCTTGAGTTCAACGTGCTGTGAGCCAGCAATCTCGGTGATCAGTATTGCACATGCGTACAAACTTCCCCCTCTTGCCTCCTTGATGTCCTAAGTTCCCAAGACTTTCGCACAAATGCGTGCTGCGTCTGGGTGTTGCGCGGTGATCATTCGCTGCACGGTGAAGCACGGCCACCAACACTCATAGTTACAGCTGTAGAACTTAAAATATGCATTGAAAATCATTTAACAATCTATCATTTTTATTTTAGTTCTAGAAACTAATTCCATCCTTCTTACGTAAACAGATCCAATACCTAATGGTTGAAACATAGTCAGACTGAAAAATTCAATGGCATAGCCGGGATTTGAACCACGGATCTTCTGGTATCCGTCCTGCCGCTCTAACCATTGAGCTACTATGGCCGACGTGCCGATATGACATTAAATTCTCCAACTGACTCGTATTTTTCCCGGTAAACCACTTAGGAGTTCTTATAAACACATGAGACAACCACCTCAATGGCGACTTACTATGCTGTAAGTACTTTAAGGCCCGGGCTTTATAGTTAACCACTATTAGGTCAATTAATGGAAATTACTTGTTCTTTTAGCCTACACACGGCCAGTGTGAAAGAACAATTAATTTACGTAATGGTTACTAAACCGCAGGGCAGATTGTTTGTGACGCACCTATCATGTTGGCACGATACTGCATTCCCGCGACCATGACGAGAGTTCGCATGAGCTCGCAATTCGGGAGCTCAGATCAACGCCCACAAATCGTAAATCCTTCCGCTAAGCACCTGGGAACATCCGCCAACACTTCTGCACATGAAGGTATATAGTTGCACAGAGCACTATACTAGGGGTTATATTTATCTCTACCATAACAGAGATGATTTCTCTTAATTGGACCCAGAGGCTCAATGCGCTACGTTTCAACTTACACGAAGATCGCTCACGAAATCTGACACTGTTGCAACGCGTCTGGTACATATATACATGATGAGTAAATTGTGGTATGTGGCGCAGATTTTGCCGCTCCCTAAGCAGTTCGCCCAACGTTTTGACACGCTGCTTGGATACTTCCTGTGGATGGGGAAAGCAAATCGAGTAGCTCGCCCGCAATTGCATCTTCCTCCAAAGAAAGGTGGCTGTGGCTTAGTAGATGCTGACAACAAGTGTCTGGCGCTGTTGGGAAAGACAGGATTATCCTCGTTACTTGGCAGCGAGTCTCCGATTGACAAGAAGTTTTGAGCAGTTACATACCGTGGCGAGACCGACACGGGAATTTCAACTTTTGGTCACCAAGCTTCGTGTTCTTGCAAATTTCGGGGAGCCACTGGAGAGGTTTCTAACCACCAAGAACCTCTATCGTCACCTGAAGGCACCAGGTATTCAACGGCCTAATGTGGAAACGAAACACCGTCGGGATTGGAATTGTATTTGAGCCAGTGCAACCAACTGTAACCTTCCGTCGATCTGGAGAGAAACTGTTTATGAAGTTCTTAATGAAACGGTTCCAAATGCAGAGAATATGTGGCGTCACAAGAGGGTGAATTCCAAGTTTTGTGGCATAGAGGATACTCTTGTGCATCGCTTGTACAGCTCTCATCGGGCTGACTTGATTTGGACCTCCCTCCGCGACGCATTACATAAACTTCGTCCAGAAGAATGCTTACATTCGGTACCACTGTTGGTACAACTGGAGTTTCGCTTCAAAGACACGAATGTCATAATTTTGCAGTGTGGTTGGTTTCTGGTACATTACATCGGCTGCTGAAGGTACGGCGAGGAGAGACTGTGCTAGAAAAGCACTTACGTATATTTTAAAGGAGCAGAAATGGACCTATATACGGAAGAAAACCTTCCGTTCTCTAGAGCCATACATTTTTCATTTGAACCAAGTGCAGATCTAAAACACATTTAACCAAATAGAACCCTTCCTATTGTCCCACAGTACAAGACAATAAAACCAGAAATTCACTAAACACCTTACCCTGTACCCGTTCCCGTCATTAAAAAAAAATTAAGCTTAGGATGCACTTGTTCAAGTCTTTCTTTGCTTAGACATTTAAAATGAAATGCAAGAATTTAAAAAACAAACACCAGCATTGCCGAGGAATGGGGAGACACACACGCACGCACGCACGCAAGCGCACATGCGCACGCACGCACGCACACACACACACACACACACACACACAAAATACAATTATGTATCTAGAATTAAAACTGATACCCATTAGCACTAATGCGACAAATGGAATTATGTTCATAACATTGTGGTTTATGAATACTTTTATCAGTGTGTGTATATTTCGTCAACTTTTTGATGAGGCTAACAATTCTCAAGGGGCATTTAAAATGATCTGCACATAGGGCTTTTTACGCGAAAGAGGGACAGTTTTATGCTAGAGTAGCAAACACGTGCCATTTAAATTCAAAGCACTAAAGGCAATTGCGAGAAAATAATAAATGAGGCAGGATTTTTACATGTTAATGATAGCTTGTGTTAAGGGGATTTTACATACACCTCCGTCTGGTATGCCTAAAAGGTATACAATTTTGTATTTACCCTATTTTATGGGCTTTATTTAGCCTACTCATGGAGAGACACGCGCGTACGCTGCAAATTAAAAAAAAAAAATGGTTTTCTTCAGCGGGCATGAATTCACGTATTTAACATATTTCCATATAAAGATTTAAAAAATACTATATTTGCTGTTGTCGCAACAGCCGGAAAACATTTGGATATACAACAAATATTTATTACCATTTATTATATATTATTGTTATATATTATATAGATATTAATATAAATCAATATACATTATTATTAACATCAGTTATGTTTTGCGTTAATATTGTATTGATTCGTGTTAGCGGACATATAAAGTATACATAAATTAAGAAGTAAACCACCACCACCACCACCACCACCACCACCACCACCACCACCACCACCACCACCACCACCACCACCACCACCACCACTATTATTAAAGCTCGGAGGGATGTGCGCTCGCATGCGATACAAATTAGCTGGACACAGAGTATGAATGACGTCAGATGTGTATCACGACCATTATATGTTCATATGTCGAAAACAAGGCTCTGCGAACTCTGAAGCATTGGCTTTCAGGTATATGCAGACGTAAGGCCAAAGCGTAATATAACGCGACTGTTTTGTTTCCTCTCGCTGCGAGGCGGTTGTCATGCTCAGGCTGTACCAACCTGCAGTTGTTTACATGTGCAAACAATAACACAACAGTCCATGTACAGTATGCCTGTGGAAAAACGCACACCCCTCCGGAGCAAGGCTATATGTGACCCTAAAATAAATTAAATTACTAAAAAGGTCTATGTAATTAGAATATGTAATTAGAACCAAATGTAGTTAATAAAATTCATTCATTGTCAGAGAAAGGCTTCAAACGATATATATGAACATAACATCTGTCATTTGTGATTCCTGCGCATTCCATTGACTGAAGTGATGCGTTCATTGGTGCTTAGCACAGGTCTGAGAAGCGCGCCAGTATCCGTCTCACTCTTACAAGAATAATCAGTGCGTTACCCGAACATTAAAAATATTAAAAGAGTAACATTTTGAGCAGCACAATTATACATCTGCTTTTTCTCTACTGTGTTCACAAAGCATTATTTCTATTAAAGTAGTGATTAAAGAATGCATTTAATTGCTAAATTGCTAATGCATTTAAAATGCTAAGAACTGTTTGTGGAAGCTAAATAACACAGGGCGATAGTTGATGGAGAAAGTCATGTTAATTTAACAGAGTTTTAAATAAAATAAAATTAACTTAAAATCCTACCTTCGAGGACTCCTCCTGCTGTCAACTTGCTGCATCACCAAGGCCTCTGAAAGACCCATGGCAACCTCTGGCCAAGCGCTTTCACTGTAATAAAATATGATGGCGTTAACATATATTTCAAAACATTAATCATACAAAAGAAAGAATAAACGCAATGCATCACATAGCGAAATGTTTAAATAAATGAAATAACCATACCATGAATATGTTTACAGAGAGATGTAAAATAAAAGATAACGAACAAATGCTGCTCATCCAACAGGGCGATTTCTTTAAAAGGACACGGTGTAAAATGAGAAACAATTCTTATTTTTCCGTAACCTGTAAATACGTTCTATGAGGTGAGATTTTTATTGTAATTGAACTTCCATGTTCCCTCTAATACATACGGCAAACGGCATGCTCGAGATATTCCTCTCCTTTGTAGTTGCGGATACCTCTGACTGAAAATTTGAAATCCTGAACTAATAACGCTAGCTTTTTAAAGATTTATACCACAGATGTGACAGTGCAAATATGATACAACCCAAATTTTATCAAGTTCACTTTGATAGTTTGGAAAATAGGGTCAAATTTATTTATTTTTAGTTACGGTACCTAAAAAGTCCCTTGCGACAAAATAACTTAAATTTTGGTCTAATATTTTAACAACAGCTTCCCAATACATCCATTTTTTGAATTTGCCCTAGGTTTCTCTGTGTCTCAATAACTTTAGTCTCCAGAAATTTTTAAAGCTATGAATATGCCTTTTTTGCCCAAAATTTTAAAATTTTTGTGTTACGAAGTAAAGAAAGTGTGCTTAAATGCATCTCACAATAAAACCCAGGGCAATTTCTATTCACAGTATCTTTATGAAAGTGTGTAGCAAGTTTCATTAGTCTAACACTAAAACTGCGATGCAAGGAGCATCTTAAATAATGAAAAATGCTGACATTTTCAATAGCGAGAAAACAAGGATAAAGAATTAGAATTCATATCTAACACTAGCATTCATGTAACTTTCAAACTAGATTAGAGCATTTAAAAATGGCTTGCGGATGCTATCTATGCACTCTTTGGATTTAGGAAGGCTTACAATATTTTATAGGCTAAAAAGAGGAAAAGGTGATTTTTTTTTAAAAATGTTCATGAAATTTCAGTCATACATATGCTTAAATTCTTGGTGTAGGATTTACAAAGAATGTGAAAATATTTTCTTGAGGTTCATGAATACGCGAGCACATTGTTCAAATCCCACAGAAACAATTCGGGTGAGGTGAAATGAGGAGACTTTGGAGACCATTTAGCTATTGGTTAACTACTACGCAAATAATAATTTACAATCATGCACCTCTTTTGCCCAGCGAGATGGTGCACCATCACACTGGGCATTATATTTCCGTCTCAATACACGATGCGACGTTATAATTTTTAGAACTAGAAGACCTCAACACACATTTTGCTCTTTCTTGAGCAATAAACGGCCCTTTACTTACTTTATCGTGTTACCTATGCATTTGGCCTATGATGATATAATTCCTCATCTTCTAGAACACATTTACAAATCGCAGGAAAATTAAACAGCTGTAATTCTCATGTTGCAGCTTTTACTATCAACTATATACAAACATAATTTCACAAAATGTGGAATCTATAGATTGCCCAATGATTTTAAGCTCATACATTATGTCACCTTACAAGAATTTTATTAATAACAAAATTATTTACAGCATTGTCACATTCATTAGGTATTGCAAGAGCCAGCTCAATGGCGTAATCAGTTTAGCCGGCGTAGATCCCATCAACAACGTGCACAACTTCTATTTCAGGATTCACATGTACCTTCGAATGCTGTGTTTTGCTGCGCACCTTTAAATTTCTTCATAATATATAACTATTCTTAAATCGCAATGGAGGTCAGTATTAGGATATTTTCAAATGTCGGCATCATTCTAACACTGAATGTGCTGGTACAGTGTCTGCTTAATCCCGTATATTCAATTCGATTACAACACCTCTCAGTAGATTAATCACTTATTAAGTATTGAACACAGCTAGGTGGCGCTGTGGTAATGTGTTCGGTCCCCATCGAGCGCGAGTTTGGGTTGTTCGTGGTTTCCCTTGTCACTTGCAAGGGAACTGCCACTATACTCACTCCTGATGATATAAAGCATGTACCTACACTAAAACTCGGCTGCGGCGTACATCTGCAAGATCCAAAAATAAAGCCTGGTAAGCTCGCGACCTAGGCATTTGCAAGAGGCTGTTGCACACCCCTCGTCAGCTCTGACTCGGGTGGCTGGAACGACCGTTTCACTATACGGCAAATGGCCGTCAGGGATGGACAATCCTCTTACAATTCTGCATTATTGTCACTATAAGTTCATTCGCATTCTGGGCTCTTTTTCGGGTATTTCCATAGACGCCGCAACCAAGTTTTTGCGCACACGTCTCCATATACAGTAAGAATGATGCCTTCAGTCTCTCAGGCTCGTACAGCACAGTAACAGTTCCTCCCTTAGTCGACTGATGGAGTGCTTACTTTCATTCCACGATTTCCTTTCCACTATTTTCTTTCATTCCATTACCTTTATCATCTTTCAGTATTGTAGTATATCGTGGTGTGGGACAGATGGCACGGATGCCTACACATTCTAAATGCTGTTCTTGGCGCTGGGCGGCATTTTGTGGTCGCTCACCTCATTTGAGAGAACACGAATTGTCAACACTGGAACCCGAAAAGACGGCACTAACGTCTCAGCACTTGTTAGGGACATCCGCGCGACTCTGTAGCCGTCTGCCTGCAACCCTAGGACAGCTTGCGGTCCCCGCACTTCATTCCTTCCTCCTGAAATATACCTATGTGTAGCTTGCAGCTCGAGAGGTGTCCACGTCCACTGTATACCTTTTTACTCTTTAATTAAGCAGTTTCAGCTCAGAATTTCGTCCAAGAAACTAAACGAGTAAATTGTCAGGATACCCACAAACATGATTATATAAATATTCGATTCAAGTACCACATGGGAAATTCCGTAGAGCTTTGAGGTCCTAAATGAAGAAGTGAAAGCTCATAACCAGAGCTAGAAAGTTCGTACCGACCGTCGTTCACTATACAGGTTGACACCGACCTTCTCCCGGCATCCAAAGAAGTCATAGATAAGAGCGCGCGGTGGAGGGGCATTGAAACCGTTTGTCCAGAGAACAAAAATGTCCTATGAGACATTCGTAAATGCACACCTATTTAGATCATTATGTACAACATACAAATTTTTATATAGTACATACGGCTTGTTCCTGGCTGGTTTTATTATTTAAATAGGCCATTGAGGCAACACCCAAGAAATTATAACGCGGGTTGTAATATTTCCTGATCGAATGTAAAATAACATCCAAATAATAAAATTAATTTCTTAAATATCTGAAGACTCTTACTAGACAAAATACCAAAGTAGGAATTTTATTACATATTTAATCATCTGCGGCCGTATTACTAAAAACAATAATGTACCTCTGAAGCCTTTCAAATGAAAAAAAAAACTAATTTTATGTCCTGTCAAACAAGATTTATACTGCGAAAATGTTCCTTCGACCTCACATGATGTGATCGGGACATATTTGAAATATTTTATCAGTTCCGTATCAGTATCATAGCTTTTGTTGGGATCTAAAAGTGCTTCTCGTATGCGGTAAATCACACCGAACCCTGCATTCTTTTCGATTACACTTATCATTTTCATGTTTATTTCAGGTAGAATGCTCGAGGTTTGATAAATCTGTTTTGACAGTTCTATATGCCGCACTGATTCAATCAGCTTCATACCTCTGGGCTGTAACAGTGTGATAGTTGTAGGTAACTCTTTGAACAAATGTGCAATCAATAATATATTTCTACGAAACTGTTCGTTACTAGACGTTTGGCATTTTGTATGCTAGAACTAGCATCGGTTTCTAAATCTAAAAGCGAAACAATTTTGTCATAAAGTTCAGCATAATAGATTACAGCCTCTAGCCAAGTTACCCATCTGGTGACAACTGGACGTGGTGGTAGCAGTATGTCTGGTGCTAACTCTCTGAACTTTACCAGTAAGATGTCTTTTTCATGTGAGCTACAAAGCTGTCTATACCTGCATAACTACGTTTGATTGATTCGGCCACACGGTGTAAAGCATGTGCTAAATATGTAGTATGTATTAGTTTAGGATACAAGTTACAATAATGAGTTACATTCTACGACGAACCTTGCCCTTGTAAGTAGCGCTGCATGGCATAGCCATGCCTGGCAGCTCTTACACTGCTCAAGGAAATCGGTATGAACTTCCCAACCCTGCTCATGACATAACATGGTAATTACGAGTTATCCGTATTATCAACTTTCAGTTTTATTCGAAAAGGAAAAACTGTGCTCTTTTTATCTTTCCGAGTCCACGTCCCAGTTACCTGCTTTAATCTTTTAACTTTAGCATACATGAAACAAGCATGACCGAGACAAGGTTCGGAACCAGAGTTTGTCACAGCAAGAAAATTCTAAGTGACCTAGGAACCGCAGAAATAGCAACATTAATTTAATGCGCTGACAGGATTATGTGCTCCACACCCCTCCTCATATGTTTACTTCCGTTCAAGTAATAGTTTTCATTTGCGATTTTGCATGTTCAATTCCTATGCGATTTTAATTTTTAACGCTTCCCGCCCCCATTTATTTCGGATTTTCACTTCGAAGCTGGAATGGATACATCAATGCCATTCAAGTCAAGGTTCCACATACATATTAAAGGAAGAAAATTATTATGTGTTTATATGGGATAATGTTAGTCCTTTAAGGCAAGGCTAAACTGAAAATTTGCCGAAAATGTTGAAAATCATGGAATTTTCTTTTTGGGTATTTTTGGTAGGTTAGGGTTTGCAGTAATAAGATGGCATGCTATTTTTATCATTTGCAACATTTTAGGCCATCACATGACAATTCAAAGAGACCTTTAACAATCGTTAAAAGTAACGATACGGAGAAACTTTTTTCTAACACTTTTCAGTATACAAAATGTTATACAGTATACAGTATACAGTATACAGTATACAAGTGTTAAGGAATAAAATAAGTTAATATTTTCAAAGTTTTTTGAGCTCACACATGGAAAATGTTTTAGAAAAAATGCTACAAGAATATTCCAAAAAATAAGAATGTCGTTCTTTTAAAATTGCTCAGTACTAGCCAAAAACAAAAATTCAACTTAAAAGCTCAAATTATTTAACGCGTAGAACATTTTTAATTTTTACAAGATTTTCGCAAAAAATAATTAATAATTATTTAACTATTTGGTGTAGCAACAGGAAAACTTGCATGCAAGTTTAAAATGATATCCTAATTATGTGGCTAAATTTTCAAAATGATAAGTTTATGACTATAGAAGTTGGAATTTTCAGTGTAGCCTTGCCTTAACACTACCAAGTGAGCAACCAATCGGAGTCCTGCGGTATTGTCGTATTGCATTCCCCGTATGTGGCATGTGACGAGCGCCAACTGAGTCCATCTCTCATAAATACTATTTACGCGAAGACAAAAATTCAGGTTTTACAAAAAGTGATCTATGAGGAAAGTAGAGATTAATGTGTCTAACCTACCGTAAAAACCTCAATTTTAGCTCAAATAGTTTTCGTAATACAAATAAATGAAGTAGCAATATATTATAAAATGCATCGCGATGTAAGTACTGTAATGAACATCATTGAGTGACATGTATGCGTGTACATATACTTGCAATTACTCAGAACGAAAAGTATACATTTGACATGACATGATAAAAGAATTTCTTTGAATAAGCCAAACTCGAGAGACAGAGTTAACAGTACGCTTCCTGCTTGCCTGTAGGAATGCTACATGACAGAAGTGACGCGTCACATTGTAGGCTTGTTTATGAATGGTTTGTACTCTCTAATTACGCCAGAGGGCTCTGGGCAGTATTATTCAGTTCTTCCGTTTAAAAACCAAGAAAAGTGTATGAGCTGGATCAACTTACAAATGAAATAAAACACGAGGCAATCTGGCTTCACCCTTTCCACTGCCAGTACAACACGATTGAGTTCATGTGGGCTCAAATTATGTTGCAAACAAAAATATGCCTTTCAACTGACTGACGTTGAACGACTTATTCACGAAGAAAACTGGCAAGCTAATACAAGACTGGGAAAACTGTGCGGGAAATGCAGATAAGCTAAAAGAAGACGACTTTTTGGAAAGAAATAGCACGTGACGAGATTTTGGAGCCTATCATCATAAATTTGCAATACTCGGACGATGAAGACAATGACAATGAATGGTCTCTTGACGTAAGTGACATTCACAGCTATATGAATGCGCCATAGACAGTTTCGTTGGATTGGAAAAGTAGGTAATTCATAAACTACAATTACAAGTAATAATACAATAATAACCCATGGCGCGACAGCCCTTAGAGGGCCAAGGCCTACCAACCCGACAGCCAGTCTCACGCCCACTTACGCACGGCAGAGGTGGACGATCATCCAACCGATACGGGGAGGAGATGTGGTCAGCAACTCGGCATCCCCCAGCCGGAATGTTGGTTTCAGTGACCAGGGCCGCTTACCTAGGGTAAGCTCCTCACTTTCCTCACGATGCTGAGTGGGCACCGGTCCTATACCCGGGACCGAAAATCCCCACCACATGGGAGGGATCGAACCCGGGCCGCTTTCCGTGGCCAGGGACCAAGACATGCTGCCTTAGCCCGCTACACCACGGCGCAGGACACGATTACAAGTATAGCATTTAAAACATGTGCATAATATGAAAATATCCATGTTACAATTGTGATTTCAACAACTACATTATTATAAAAGTTTGGAAAATTCAGTTTGCGTTCCCTTAGGTCTGGCGGCATGAAGACGCGCACGTGTGCGAAAGAGAGACAAATATAAAAAGAATGGGCAACGAGGTGACAACGCTGAGAGAGCTAACCCATCTGATTCGCTACAGGCTAGATCTCTTCGCATTTGAAAAATATAATAAACGTATATTACATAGGACCACTTCTATAAAACCAAGGCCCTGTTTCGGAATAATCACCTCGCAGATTGTAGTAATAGATGGACGATAACATGTGAGAGAATAAACATGTCACATATGTAACAGAAACCATATTGTATCATGGTTATGGCACATCTTCTAAAATTTGTTTTGACATATCAGGAGTTAGCAAGTCAGACGGTGAGACCCCCAGTAGCTGGAGCACAGTACCGCGTGTAGGAAAGGGAAACCCATAGGACGACCACATTTAGACGACCATGTGCGTTATCAAAGACGGAGTCCCTAACGATTCCAGCATAATAGTGCCAGCTTGCCCTGTGCTAGCAACTTTTCCCGCAACTCGGGGCCGCACTCCTTAGAAAGGAAAGGGGCATCAGCAGTCCAGCCAAACGCCAGGAAAAACCAGTATAAAATCCACCGCCCTGTCGCAACACACAAACCGCCGTTGTGTGGCCCTGAAACCATGAAAGATGAAAGGAAATTATGCAGAGGAAATCCGTGTTAAAAGACGGAACCACCCCAGAATTTGAGTACCGACCCCGGGAAAAAGCCCAAGCCAAATAATTCCATTGACTGCAGGTACGGCGAGAGGCTTCTGTGCATCACGTAGAACGACACAGCACTACACTGTCTCCATGGTTTGAGGTTCAGCTTCCAAATCCAGAACCACCGGGTTCGAAGTCCGGTTGGAGTATGACAGTTTTTCTCGCGTCAGGATTATTCAGCATCCTCCTCAAAGTCTTGAGGTATGAGAATGTAAATATGAGGTGTGAAATTAATTTTTAATATAAAACTCAAGAGAAAACAAACACAAAAATTAACACTAATTAAACACGTGACCATCATGAGTAGTTCTTTCATAGGCAAAGCCACAAATGTTATCTTAGATGTATAAATGAATGAAAGAAGCCTTTAATTGATGAATGCGACATTAAGACGTCATTAAGACGTGATTTGCACCTGCATACTGTGACGTGCATGTATTGATTAAATTGACTTTCCATGTTATTTTGTTTATTAGTTGTAGTTCTGGGTAAAGTTGGACCTAGCTTTATTTGAAACCGATAACAGTAATTCGGAGCAGAGGATTGTGAACTTCCTTTACTCCTTTTTGCCTCTTACTCTGAAATGTAACTGGAAGGAAGCAAAAGCAAATAGTGCATATAATGAGGCAACCAGGAAACTCTGATTAAAATTTCCTTCCTAGCCTTGTGGTTAAAATGCTTCCTGTTGACAGTACTATTCAGGAGTTGCACATTGTTCATGAAACTATCACTGACTTCATTTTCTGCAATACTTCTATACTGCAGTGGCGGCTCGTGAGAATTTTTCTCGGTGGGGATTTCCACTTTGTGAATGGAACAAATAGCCAAGGAATTAAGCCTATCTTAGCCCATGAAGTTCCTAAGGAAGGACTAAATTCTTTTCAATTTACTGGAACTTCTGTCTCCTCTGTCAGAAAACGCTTCCTCAAAGGAGTGTTGTATGAAAAAATGAAGAGTTCAATGACTGAAGGGATATCTTTGAATGTATCATTATGATATATCACATGTAGTTCATTTTTTAATTTTTCGTGGGATATCATGGGATTGTAATTTGATGCTAATTTTCTTACAAATTCAGCAGGGAAATTTTCTCTGAATGTAGTAAATTTCTTTGGGTCAATAATTCCGAAAGTACTGAATATATGAGACTGTTGGAATCGTCCTTTCATTTGGTTGACCACTGTGTTGCACACTTCTTTGGCATCTGAATTCAGGTTCGCTTCGGAACCGTAAGTCTGTCGCTTTCTTGAGGGAGGAACAAAATTATCATCAATTTGGTATCTTCTATTGTTCTCACAAATTTCAAACACAGCTGATTCAAAATACTGTAAAGCACTATGTCTTACTAAACTGTTACAGAAAGGTCTTGTTTTTGCCTTCTTGTTGCGTAAATGTAAAATTACTTGGTTTATATGCACCTAATCGTTTGATTTCTAGGTTTTCTTCTACCTTTAAAGAACAAAATTGACTTTTCAGTACATAATCCACTCTATTCATTTTAAAAATACATAACTTTATCCACCAAACAATTAATATCCCAAAAACAATCACACGAATACTTAACTTCATGTAATGGGCCACAGCTAGCCGGCCCCAAGTGTTGCTCATTGCGATGTAGGAAGAAGAGAGTAGGGGAGTGAGGGAGGTACAGACACCTGATTAGCAAAGAGTAGAGGGGAGAGGAGTGACCGGAGAACTGGCCAAACGTTCTGCTTCGCCACAAGGAGACGTGTGGTTGATGTGTACAACACTGCGAGTTCTAAGGTCGGCAACCATTAGGAATCTTGATATAATAAATTAGTATATGTAATGATTATTGCAACTTCATAAAATATAGAATAAATGTTTTCTTGAATTTAAAAAAAAAATCCTATAAGTTGAGTGATATTATCGGTGGGGCCCAGCACCTTTGGCCCTTAATGACAGTCCGCCCCCTGCCATAATCTGTACTGAAACAATGTTTAGGAACACATTATTACTAAAGTGGTTTTGCTTTTGGAAGCCCAATATTGGATGTGCAGGTACAACGATTAATACCCACTTAAAATGATATTTACTGAGTTTGTAGAGCTCGTGCGTTTGGGTTGTTCAGTAATATCCAATTGGTGCTTTGAGATACTTCTAATTTCAAACGTTGTTTGTTTGAAATTAATGCGCAGCTTATCGGTTTGGCACAAATTATAAAGCCCACCTCGGTAGCGTAGATGATAGCATGTCTGCCTCACGTTCAAAAGGTCCCCAGTTCGAATCTCGGTCAGGGTGAGTAACCTGGATAAGGTTTTTTCAGGGGTTTTCCCTTATCCTGATAGACGAATGTCGGGTAACTAAGCTCCAAGGACCCCGGATGCATTGAGCATCATTTCACCCTATTCATTCATCGTGTTGGAGGACGTTAATTAAAAAAAAAAAAAATAACCTCCATAGCAGAAGACTGGATAAAACACAAAATAAACAAAATTCTTAATGAGATACATTGCAAGGGAGAGCTTATCACTTTTGGGATATTTTCTATAGAAAAATCTAATGAATTCAACTGCTAAAAGTCTCTTCACCTCATGTGCACATTGAGCAAAGTAAGGAATCGGTAGGCGTCCAAGTATTTAGGATATAAGTACTAAAAGTAGCCATAAATTATTACTCTAATTATACTATATAACATACTACTATACTATATATAGTATATAATACTCGACGAATTTGTGTAGTGTTTAACGTCCGCTTTTACGACAAACGGCACCGCAGGCGGTGACACTGATACATAAGATAAAGATGAAGAACACCGGTTGAATGAGATGGCGGGGGAAACCGGAGATCCCGGAGAAAACCCTCCCAGCACCGCGTTGTCCATCACAAATTTCACTTTGCGGTCGCCTGGGATCGAATCTGGGCCGCCTTGGCGAGAGCCAAGCGGTCTAACCACTCAGCCACAGTGCAACCGTACTCTACGGAGGTAAGTATTTTTTTGTGTGTAATCAGATTTCTCAGATTCTATATTTTCTACATTTTCCTAACTTCAAAATGTTCCACAGGATACAGTTTTCTATAAATCCGTATGAGATTCTAAACATGCCTATAAGGACAACTGCGTATTAAGTGTACCCATTTTCATTTGTTGTGTTTTTGTTATTTGTATTGAAAAGGATGATAATGGTTACTTCTTACTGAAAACGCTTAGGAAAATAAAGATTGTTAAATAGGCATGATTATTTTTTCCCTTCGTTGACGTGGCGAAGAACTATTACACATAGGTACAGGCCATAAATAGGTTAAAATGGGTGCAGAAACTCATACCCCAAGCATTAAGTTTTAGAATTACAATATGTTTGAAATTTTGAAAATCGCCTATAATTTAGACAAATTGTTAATTCCTCAGAAACTATTGTAACTAGAAAACTAAACTTGGTATTACTTCATTCTTGATTGATCACAAAAATAAGTGCCATAAATTTGAAACAAGTCTAACAAAAGCTTCAGATATTTCAATTTTTACGCTTAAGGGCCCCCCCCCACCCAAACCCATGCTTTTGTTTTTTGACGTAGTTAATTACTTCACACCTTTCTGTACATTATGGTTCTTACTTAGTGAGGTGGATTTATATGTATTTTAATTATACAATATCTTATTTTAACTTGCTGTGGAACCATTTATGAAATTTGGAATAAATGTAGAACTATTTCGCCTTGGAAACCGCAAAATAGTATGTGTTTAGCGACTTTGTTGCAGCATATTTTGCGACGATTGTCATTTTTCATTTTGTTATAGTGTACTTATAGTAAATTTTAAGAGCCATTTTAATAAAATTATGCATTTCTAAGTGTTTACTTAGCACATTTTTAGTGCCCATATAAGTGCCTATTTTGCCCAGATTTAATGCCCTTTTTTCCTGCCTATTTCACGCAGTTTAGTGCCTATAAATCCGCTCACTTCTTATGAGGCAGTATCGATATTTAAACTAGGAAAACGCTGCTTTTAAATAATCATTTTAGCGAGTATAAACGTTTAAAATTCTTTAGTAGAAAGTTATTATTATACTTAATGGGAAATTGTGTTTTAAATGCAATTAAAAAGTATGGAACGCTTACGTAAGCAATGACACTTGCGAATAAGCAAATAAGCTAAAAAAGGCCTCTAGGCAACTAATAATTATTATTTGCTTTAAGCTTAGCAGTTAACTTCCTACAAGATAATGCCTGCACTACCTCAGGAAAAGCTGTAATTAACACCAACTACGGCCGCATCTTTACGATGTGTATGTACACTTTAGTTAAGAGTTGCTGTTATTGTAATCAACTGAACAAACAAAATGTCACCAAAATAACCAGATAGCATTGTAGTAGAGGAAATAATGCGCCACAGTTTACATTTGATGAATCCTAACAGCTTATATTCCCTTTATTGGGCAAGGAGCAAACAGTTGACAGAGAGGGGTGAACCTGGCAGGCAGTAAGAAAGGGAGAGATAATAAGGGAAAGAAAGAGGATAAACTTACAGTAAAGGGGGAAGAAACTCTGAAAACATCTAGGTTAAGGAACAACCGCAGAAGTTTTTCTGTTCTATAAATATAATTGGACAAAGACGGTCTTATACGGCTTCGTATACTAGCCATTACAGACCTCCAACAGGATTAGTGATGGGTGAATTGAATACAAAAAATCGATGTATTCTATTTTTGAATGTTCTCGAAAACTGAATGTGCATTCGAATATACAAGTTCTCCTCTGCGTTTGTCCTGAGTACTGTTCTCGAATACTTGACATTGTTGTTTACACGACGGTCGTTTTTATTTTGATTTTCTGTATTTTACACATATACACAGTACACATAAACAACATGCCCATGGCGGGACTCAAACCCGCGAACTTTTACGCGGCGGAACATCAGAGACATCCAGTCTAGCGACCCCCAAACACTTGCAATGAATACACGCAAACGTTCTCGTTTGTGATATCCGAGAACTCTTTTCAATGCAAGTTTCGATTCTTAATGCCCAATTGCACCAAGTGTTAGCGTAACACTCGTGTTAAATCTCTTGTTAAACTAACAAGCCAAATTTCTTATGTTAAGTCCTTAACAATTGTAAATAGTCAAGATGGCGAGCATGAACTCAACTGTTGATGTCGATTTGCTATATTTAAGACCGTCTAAATGGCATTCGTATGAGGAGAAATGATTTTAAGGAGCTACCCGAAGAAAATTTTTTACCGAGGTGTAAACTGTCGAAACATGTTGCTATGAAGGTTACTGCGGAAGTACGAACATGCATCGAAAGAAATATGGCGATCTCGCTTTTGCTTCAAGTATCAATAACCTTGCGATTTTATAATTCACTGAATTATGTGGATAATACATTGTCCACCTCCAGTCTTGAAACGTTCAAGTCACTTGCCCTTCTTCGCTCCTCGTTTTAAATTTACGCAATAATGAGTTAGAATATGCATCGAAAGGAATATGGCAATCTCGCCTTTGTTTCATGTATTAATAAATTTGCGATGTTATAATTCACTGAATTATGTGGATAATACTTCCACCTCCCGTCTTGAAACGTTTAAGTCACTTGTCCTTCGCACCTCGTTTTAAATTTACGCAATAATGAGTTAGAATATGCATCGAAAGGAATATGGCAATCTCGCCTATGTTTCATGTATTAATAAATTTGCGATGTTATAATTCACTGAATTATGTGGATAATACTTCCACCTCCCGTCTTGAAACGTTTAAGTCACTTGTCCTTCGCACCTCGTTTTAAATTTACGCAATAATGAGTTAGAATATGCATCGAACGGAATATGGCAATCTCGCCTATGTTTCATGTATTAATAAATTTGCGATGTTATAATTCACTGAATTATGTGGATAATACTTCCACCTCCCGTCTTGAAACGTTTAAGTCACTTGCCCTTCTTCGCTCCTCGTTTTAAATTTACGCAATAATGAGTTAGAATATGCATCGAACGGAATATGGCAATCTCGCCTATGTTTCATGTATTAATAAATTTGCGATGTTATAATTCACTGAATTATGTGGATAATACTTCCACCTCCCGTCTTGAAACGTTTAAGTCACTTGTCCTTCGCACCTCGTTTTAAATTTACATAATACTGACAAGTTGTTTGGTGCTTGTAGTCGTGACACATGCATTTGAATTAAATTCGTTTCCACTATTTTCCCCGTGACATCTTTCTCTTTTACATTCACCGCATCCGGTCACTTCGTCACCAATCCAACTAACAATTCTTTCTCCATCGATGAGAAATTTGTCTCGCGGCTTTATTTATGATTTTGTTCATCCGCCATTTTTCAGCTTGTGAAGACGAAAATGAAAACAAAAGCGCATCGCAGTACGATCACAAAATAATACGACTCAACCATAGCCTTCTATAGTTGTAATATTTACAAGTTTCTTGGCGTTAACACAGGTTTGTTAACATTTTCAGAAAACAGGTTGTTGAAATGCAAGAAATTTAACATTTGTGTTAGCGTCGTGACAATTGTTACGTTACATTTGTTAACGTCGATTTTAACATCTGTTGGTGAAATCGGGCATAAAAGTATTCGAATACCCATCACTAACGGGACTCTCTTGACAACGTCAGCTGCATTAGGACCGTAGTGCCAATGTAATGTGAAACTGGCCTGATTAACACATCCAAGGCCACAGTCCGGCAAATAAGCAGTCTCAATTTGCAGACTGGGATTCCCTACGAGGCCATTGCCCTTGATTCCGCGCGCCAGCCTGATAGTGTGTCAAAACTACATGTTCAACCAAAAACAAGTATCTATCTACATGACTTTAGGCAATCACATGGATTGGTGGCATTGTTATCGTACTGACATTAAGAGAACATTAGTTCCACCGTTGGCCGCATTGCCATTCATGCCGACTAATTTTTCTCTTAATAGCTAATGAACTTGCTCACATACATAATTCGTATATTTTATTAACAAACGTAGTCTTTCGTATATTTTGTTTCCTCTAGTGCTAATCAATGTTAAATAGGTAAAGTATTGCACTCCACCCAACATTCGATACTGATTTCCCGAAAATACACGTTCTAAAATAGCATTTTCAATAAAGGGAATACGAGCGCTCGCGCGCGCATGTGTTTGTCTGCACAACAAATTTAATTTATGCCCGATTTCAGCAATAGATGTTAAAATCGACATTAACAAATGTAACGTAACGATTAACACAGCGTTAACAAAACTCTTAAAATTCTTGCATTTCTCGAACTTGTTCTCTGAAAATGTTAAACTTGTGTTAACGCTGAGAGCCTTGTTTATATTAAAGTGGATGAAGCGTATTACGAGAGCTGTTCAATAAAGAATGATCCATTTTTTAAGGTCATAATTTTTCGCACTAAAATTCAATCTTATTATATTCCTTTAGCTTAATATGAAACAAACACGCCGTAGTAGTTTCATTGTTGGTACTCCTGGTTCTCGCCTGTGAGAACCAGGCAAGTTCAAACATGTTCAGTATCGCCTACCGCTGCATGGAGGTAACACGCGAGGAACAATATTCCGCTTTGAAATTCTGCTTTCGTCTCAACAAATCTTCAGCTGAGGCCTATATAATGTTACAGGAGGCCTATGGAGAGCTTCAAGGTGGTTTAAAATGTTTAAAAAGGGGAGACAATCAATTTAAAAGGAAGGTGGATCCGGTGCTCCAGTTACTGCTCTTACGGAAGAAAACAAACACTGCTGCTGCCATTGTGAGGGAGAATCGACGAATTACCTTAAGATCACTTTCTGAAATACAAACATTTCACTGGGTGCCACATTTCCTTGAAGCAGGCTGGATGCTGCACCATGATAATGCGCGGCCATATATTTTCAATGTTGCTGCTGAATATCTTGCAAAAATCAACATGAAGTGCATCTCTCACCCTCCCTATAGTCCGGATTTAGCCACATGTGACTTTTTTATATTCCCTAACTTGAAGATGCGCCTTCGTGGGGAGGCGTTATCCATCATCAGAAGGAGTAGTGAAGGCTGCGGAGGTGATTTTGAAGGATCTCTCAACAAATGGTTTCCAGTATGTCTTTAAAGACTGGCAGAAATGCTGGGACAAGTGCATCGCATTCACGGGAGACTATTTTGAGAAGGACCATCAAAATTATGAGGATGAGTAAAGGTATGTTGTCAAAAAAAAAAAGTGATCATTCTTTATTGAACAGCCGTCGTATTTTCTGAGCGAACTGCAATGAGCTTTTGCTTTTATTTTCATTTACACACAGCTGAGAAAATCCCGGGTGAACAAAATCAGAAGAGAAGCCGTGGGACAAATCTCATAAATCGAGAAAGAATTATTTGAATTAGCAAATAAATATAAGGATATTGTGGAAAATAAGAGGACGGGTGAGATAAATGTGAAAGAAAAGTATGTAACATGAGAACAAATTGGAAATGAGTTTAATTCGATTGCAAATGTCACAACCAAAAGTACGAAGCAACTTCGTCAATATTGCGTAAATTTAAAAGGAGGTGCGAAAGACAGAACTGACGAGAGACTTGAACGCTTCAAGACGTGAGGTGGATAGGGTATTCTCCACAGCAGCTGTGGAGAAGAGCAGTTCGTGGCTAGGAAGCCATTAAAACAGTCTGAGGCGTGAGGGCGAGTAGGGCAGTCCTCTTGTTCTGTCTTGGATATTTGTCGGTTCAGATATACGTGAGGAACGAATAAAGTTTATCGAGTAATAAACATTCCGCCGTCAGTAACTCTAAACAGGTATATTGGTAACCCTTGGTCGGCAACTTCAATTTAGATGTTCTAAAAAAAGAAGCAGTGAATAAATAAGTTGGAAACGGGCATTCCAGTATCATTAAATATCCTTCTCACACACATCCACGCATACCCTGTGAGAAACCTCATTGTTTTACCCTGAGCCATACAATATAATAGCTTCAAAGTAGCATCAACGTGGAACCCTTGCTAATCATATTTACAAATTGTCGCGACAACGTGGAACTTTGTTTGATGCAAAACATTATTGTATCAAATTGGCGACCCAATTGTGGTAACCCTTGCTCGCCAAATTATTTGCTCGCCATTAAATTTTTGTATCAGTTAGCAGCTGAAATTATGTATTTAGCCTGCTCCGTAACCTAGGACTACCTCTGGACCTCAGGAAAAAGGTTTTCAAACTCGATACCAGTACGCAAGAGATTTTGACAGAAACCCATAGCCAATTGCAATAATGTACTGGCACTGGCTTTCTGCAGCTCATACATTTTGAACAACATGGGCTTAATTAATAATAACTAAACACTAGTAACACAACTTCACTATTTACTTATCTTATTTAAATCCTGGGACCGGTTTCAAAGCAAAACATCTGCTTCATCCTCAACCACTCAGCTTGACACTCACCCACTAACTGACCACTAACTGACCCACTGACAGTCAGTGGGTAAGTGTCAAACTGAGTGGTTGAGGATGAAGCAGATGTTTTGCTTTAAAACCGGTCCCAGGATTTAATTAAGATAAGTAAATAGTGAAGTTGTGTTACTAGTGTTTCGTTATTATTAATAAACTAGTTTACTTCACTGTCAGCAGCTTCAGTTTTTTACATAACATGGGCTTAAGTTTCTCCCCTGCTAAGGAAAAAGATAAAATATTCAAAATATACCGTTCGATCGAGTGTAAGGTTTCATTCACCTCGCGAGCAGACATTTTCTTCTTGATCTTTATATGGTTTCTTGGTAAACAGACTCCATAACTCATATTGGGCTATGACATCTTTCAATATTTTTGGAGAAATCTTTAAAGGCTGGATGGTTCACCTTACTGAGGGAAATTTCTGCTTGTTTAAGAGCTGCATACAAATTGGTGTTGAATTCCTTCAAATTTTGGCTTTTTGAAGAACTCTGTTGAAAGGATTTTTCGTAACAGAGGTTACCACGATTTGTTTCTTTCTTCATTTGATACTTAGATTTGGAAATGCGTTGATTGATGCGATCTCGCTGGTATATTTCATTGAACAAAACTCCTGAATTGCAAACAGTACATCACATAACAGTTCCACGGTGTCTATGCAAACTTGTTTGAATTCCTAAGCCAGAGCAATAAATCAGACACTGGATATCTTCAGCATGGTAAAATCTAGTGATACACTCTAGTAGTTTAACAAAGGACTAACAGCTTCTAAAATACGAACTTCGTTTAACGATAAAGGTCCTACAATTGCACTAAACACTTACTCACTTTACACTTTCTTATAACACCACGATAATTATCATAATGTTCTCATTCATGCTGAAATTGCAGTCTCAGCGATTTCTGTTAGCTTGGAGAAGAATCCAATCTCATCTCTCGGAACTAGGCGCGTATGATTATCGCCATCTTTGTGTGACTTTGATCTCTGCCTCCACGCGAACAGATGACGTCTGTCATAGTAACAACTTTCATTCACGGACAAGCTACCGATTCTGGTGGCATAAAAAGGATAAATAGATTACACTCGCTCCCAATTGCATTATTCGGGCTACTTTATAGCAGTAACGAGAGAGGTGCATTTTTCCTACACACAACCATTTTCTAATATTGCTGGTGTGCTTTCAAGTGCCGCGCCACATTTATTGAATAAGGTAGTCTTCTCGCATGTTCACAGCAAGCTGATGGGCCATTAATTAAACATTAAATATTTTATATTGATTAGAAACACTGTAGATTAAAACGGAATTAAACGTTAAAGGAAAAAAATGGGGAAAAAGGGAATTATATGATAAATGTCCCAAAAAGGGGAAAAAAGCGCGTGAAAAAAATTCCTCTTTTCACACCTAGAAACAAAATTTCACACTGTAGTATCTTCTGGAAGAACTTTAATAAGATGCACACCTAAAGGGGAAAATTATAATTATTTTTTCAGTAATTACAGTATTTAATAATGCCTTTGCAATCACTAAGAAATACAAAATGGATGCCTGTGTGTGTATATATTTACCCAGCGAGTCTGTAAAAATGTAAGGCTTGGATTAAGGAGGTACCAGGTTTAATTCCTATCGACCATCACTATGACCTTGGGCTTTTCGTGGTTTGTAGGCGAATGTTGGGCTGGACCCATCTACCACGATTTCCTTTTCATTATTTCCCTTTTGTTCTGTTTCGCTCATTTTTCAGGAATGCTTCTAGGTTTCGTGGCCTCAGGTGATGCGGACATTTGACGTAGACGCTTGCTCAAGGGATAGCGTACTGACAAGAGAGCACTGCCTGATCAAGGGGTCGCCCTCTCAAGACAGCTCCAGCAATAGGTGTATCTTCGATCCTGGAAGTGTTAACTATTGCAGGCACTTTCAATGTTCTCTGTGACCTATCTGCCTGTGGCTGAAGACTCCTGTAGTTCCTTCGGTTCATCCCTTCCTCCAGGGGGGGGGGGGCAATTGATTTATAGGTTGCAGTGTACAGGTGTCCCTCTGAGTTGTATAATCTACGCCTATGAAAATACCATGTATTTGTGTTTTTACTGCCTGGAAACAAATTGACGTGTTGAGAAGAGTGAGATGGAGAAATATGAAAAGCTACCTATACTTGTGTTGAATTCATATTTTAGGACATTTTCTCTTCCATTTAAGTCTAAGTTCAGAATGAGTAGTGTGCGAAGGGGTGATACAAATACACAATGATCATGTTTACTGTCGAGTTCAAATTTTTAGTTCGCCGAAGTAAATAAGTCACTTCGTAACCAGTCTGAATTCAGTTCAAATTTAATCTTAAGTTAAATCCCATAACCAGAGGACTCTGGTTCTCCATTACATTGTGTGTTAAAGATGGCGAGGTACTACAGCCCTTTCTCAAATTCGTGAATAGTTTATCTGATTTTTCTTTCATTTCTTTTTGCATGTTATGTTGCATATTGTTAAGCCGTGTATATTTTATTTTTATTATGCATACAAATCTGAGCTCTAGTGATCATATTTGAGGCGAAGGAGAAATTACCTTGTAATGGACACATGCTCCTTGGAATCAGGCAGTGGAGGGTGTAAACAGTAGCTTCAGGAAGATAAACTTCTAGGTCAGCGATTATTTTGATTAGTTAAGCAGATGATTGAGCCCTTCGACAGGTCAGACACAGAGTAATTTCTCCCTCACTGAAGTTGTAACCGAGGTAGTGGAAGTCCGTCTTAATATAACGTTCACATATGTATGCTCAACTGATTGCCTCTTCCTACGTCAACTGATAAGCAACATAAACAGTGATAAAATATTCTTGGTGAAACACAGTAACCACGTACAGGAAAATACAAACACAATACTGCAGCTCGATTGCACTAGTTCACCCACAACAAGCAGTTCCAATAGGTGCACAAAAAAATCTAAATTTATGAATGCCGCTGCCGACTGAAGCAAAAATGTTTTATTAAAATGCTATGCTGCTAGCAATAAATTGTATATCCCAGATTCACATTACTGAGACAAAAAAGAACAAATTCCGTTGTGTAATATTTACACAACTTTCTCCACTGGAGTTTTTACGTCCTCCAACGTCAAGTCATATCGATCGATGGATGAAATGGGTGATATGAGACTCAAATGAGCCCGGGGTACACAGAGCTTAGAGTTACCCAGATGTATTTTTTGTTATATTGAAATCCCCAAATTACTAATTATATAACTTATTAGTTACTTATCAGAGGGCTTGGAGAATGCTAATTTGGCATCACAGACAGATCTGGAGAAACTTGACCTATTATGTGTTTCAAATGGGAAGGTGTTTGTCCTTGAGCGCTACTAGACGAGCAACCAATCGGAATCCTGCAGTGTTGTCATATTTCATTCCTCCTAAGTGGTGTGTGAGGAGCGCCAACCTAATCAATCTGTATGAAATACTATTCGCGCTAAGACAAAATTTCAGAGTTTGCAAAAACTGATCCATGTGGATGGTAGGGAATAATGTATCTAACATAACCATGTAAACCCCATATTTTTAGCTCAAATAGTTTTTCTAATACAAATAAATAAATCACTATTACCTGTATTATAACCATAAATCGCGACGTAAGCACTGTATGAATATCATTATTGGTTGGCATGTATGCGTGTACGTATATTTGTAATTAATCAGAACTGAAACGTAAATGTCTGACATGACGTGATAAAATAAATACTTTGAATAAGCCAATTCGATTGAGAGGAAACAATAAATTTCCTGCTGCCCTGACAGAACGTGTCTGGTCACATTATATCTTTGATTATGAATGGTTCGTACTTTCTCTAGAGAGTTCAAAGTGGTTGGTGTGTATGTACATTTACTTTTAATTACTTAGAACTGAAATTTAAACTACTTACATGACGAGATAAAAGAATTACTGTGAATAAGTCAAGGTGTTAAATTCGAGAAATAGAAAACACTTCATATCCTGTTAGCCTGTGGAATGCTGTATGCTTGTCTATGAATGAATGCTGGATAAGTGTTTATTTACTCTGGAAAGTTCAGATCAATATCATTCAGTTGTTATTTACACAACAGTAGAGTAAGAGTTAAATAGTGCAATGGCTTCATGCGGTGAAATTAGTGGCGAATCAGAAAAGCAGGCTCGAAGTATTATTTTTAAGGTGTGCACGTTCTTCAAAAATTTTCGGAAACAGAAACTAAAAATGAGTTACTGCAAAGAGTACTTCCGTTTAAAAACCCAGAAAAAGTGTATCAGCTGGATCAACTGGCAATTGAAAGGGGACACTAGGTAATACGCCTCCCACCTTACCACTGCCAATATAATCCAATTGAGTTGGTGTGGGCTCTTAATTAAAAAGGGGGATTGCAAACAGAAATAATACTTTTAAACTAACGGACGTTGAACGAATTGTTCACGAAGAAATTGACAAGGTAACACAATAGTACTGGGAAAACTGCGTGAGGCACGCAGAGGACCTTCAAGACGATTTTAAGAAAGAAATAGCACGTGACGAGATTTTGGAACCTTTGCAGGACAGACGATGAAGACAGTGACAATGACGAATTGTCTCCGAACGGAAGTGACATTGGCAGCGATATGGATGAGCCACTGGCAGTTCTGTTGGAATAGAAAAATAGGTAATTTATAAACTATAATTATAGTTATAGAATTTAAAAATATACATAATTTACGAAAATGCTTCTCCCAATTTTGATTTTGGCAACTGCATTATTGTAAAGGTTTGTAAAATATAATTTGCTTACCCTTACGTCTGCGCCAAGCAGACGTGCATGTTGTATGACTGTGCGAGAGAGAGGGAAATATAAAAGGAGTGGGGTAACAAGCTGGCAACGCTGAGTGTGATACGGCATCTGATCAGCTGGACTCCAGAACTCTTCCCATTTGAAACACATAATAAGCAGAAACAATATTGGATACATTGCCCCTGGAACCTTCCTTGGTTTTACTCATCTTCGAGAACTGGATCTTAGTGTTAATGCTATGAGAACTGTAGGTTATTATTTGTTTCCTTATGTAGGTGAGTCAATAGTATAATTTAATTACATTGTTCATATATTAATAAAAGAATTTTTAAACTATTAAATATGTAATATATTTGTATTACCTACTATGTACCCACATAATTAACAGCAATTTTCATCAGACATTGCTGTTTATCCTTAAGGATAAGGGAAAAATCCGGAAAAAAACTTATCCAGGTAACTCACCCTGACCGAACTCGGGACCGCTTGAACGCGAGACAGACACGCTACCATCTACGCTACCGAGACGGGCACTCTACTGGAATGACTGCATACTAATGGCGTTTTATAATACCACAGCATGTTTTGAGATTTTTCTATAAATGAAATTTCATATAAGAATACTCATATTAATATTAGTAGGAAGTTATAAACTGTGGACTAAGGAGCATTTCGAACAGTGATTACTTCGGAGAAAGAGAAATTGAGAAAGCTTTAGTTTGAAATGCGTGCTTTACTTAAATGTAACAAGCTGATTAAGTAACTTAGTTTTTGTACTGTACTCAAATAATCAAATGTTGTATTTTTAACTTTTAATACGAATGGCATACGAAATATAAGTGTATGGCCGACTACAATAATGGAAACAAAGCAAGACGATACTGGAGCACCCCTTCAGCTGAAGGTTACTTATGGTGTATTTGGATTAATAACATGTTACCAAACGGGTTTCTAACGCAGGAGGAAGGAAAGAGGAACGAAGAAGCAATGCGTGGAATCTCTAGAATGTAAAATAAATACCTTGGGGAGCAGCCTTGATGCATCCCACTTTGGACAGCTCCTTGCTATTACTCACATCCGCATTAACTCGAGAGCAGTCGCACTATCATTGTTTAACTCACACTTTTCTTTAATCATCAATAACTGAAAATCTTAGCGTTATAAATCCAATTTCGTCCTTAGTGAAGCGTGTGACCTTGAATATTTAGCTCTTGGAATTTCTATAGTACGCATGATCATACTACAACCAAGCAGGGCGGGGATTCCCAGAAGAGGAAACATTATTATGACTGCAGTTTTTTCTGTAAGCTTTTTTGATGATGTGTAGGCAAAGCCAAGAATGATATTCAAATGAGCCTGGGGTCCATAGAATTATCCGACGTTCATCTTTACAGTATTGCCCCAGAAAAATACCGAGCGGGATGGCTCAGGTAGTTTCGTCTGTTGTCCGCATTCGGGAGGCCTGGGTTCCATTCCCGTGGCCAACCTACCTGACACATGGGCTTTATCAGGCGTTTCCCGGGTCGCTAGGCGAATACTGGGTAGTTTAATTACATCCCCCGAATTTCCTATCCCTCCATTCCATTTCATATTTCTCATCTGGTGGTCTCTTTCAGGGTAGAAGTGTCGGCGGGAGTCTCGGCGGTGCATGGCAGGATGAGATGCTCCTATTGAACCACTGGGAGCGTATTCGAACCACAGTATGGGGAAATGTCCGTTGTCCTGGCCTGCCGGGGGAGGTTTTCATCTAAGTAAAATGTAGGGAACCTGCCCTCTGAACTACAGTGGCTCCTTGGTACGGCAGCCCTCCGACTGGTCGCAATGCCGAATCCTCTTTGAAAAAAAAAAAAAACCAGAAAAAGAATAATACGTATTCAAGTAACTCGCCAATATCGAGATTCTCTCTCTCTCCCTCTCTCCTGGCGTCTCCCATTATCAAAGGTTGCCTCTGACAGCCTGACGCCAGGAACTCCTAGTGTATCTGGTAAAAACGCTCTAATGCTCTAACGAAATGCTCTAGTTGGCAGGCCCATCTGCTTACGCAACCAGCAAATCCTACCCCTTAGGGGGAAGGGTGAAGGCGAGTGCCCGGCGCTTTAAAATTGGATTCTCTTGGCTAAGGTGTAAAATACACAAGTGTTGCCACATAACTCACCCATACATAATACGTACTGCTGCATTTACTGCAACAAACATTAAATCTAGCAGCATGGTTGACTCATATGCACTCTCATACACTCGTTTCCTAGTAAACAGGTACGCTACCGGAGCAGACAAACAGTTCAAGCTCCTCTGCCCTTCATTCCCCCTTTAGCCTTCTTGTCGTGGGCATACAGTATGCCATCGTGTAAATGAAATAGAACAGGGGTATTAGGAAAAAGATCTACTAATGGAAGAAAACACTGAAAGAATTATAACTGAAGACAATAGGATGGAAACAGTTTCGAGGGTGACAGTGATAATGACTCAACCGACGAAAACATGTTAGGAGTACAAGAATTAAAATATGATTAAAAGAAGAATTGTTTAAATCAGTGTTAAGTTGTGTTTAAGTGAAAAAAAAAAACTTTTCTGGAACTATAGTACTTAGCTTGTTGGAAACTATCTTCCAGGAATAGCGGCACATGAAATTAACAATCCAGTGATACTTGAAAGGGTGAAGTCGTCGCAGTGAGATATAACTGCTATTGAAGGCCGGAGAAAACTGACAGACTCGCATCAAAGCTTTCATTTACTATATAGCAAAGCGAGAAGGCGTATCGGAAAAGATTCGCAACATATAGATGTTTACCTCAGCTTATCGCACATACACGGCGAGTCCAGTGTATGTATAGTCTGTTCTGATATAATCATGTCTTCTGGACAGCAATGTGTCATACATCGGCAAGCGCGAGAAAACATATCATATAGACACACACAGCTTTCAATCGCTCTATTTGTGTTTCGTAACTTACTGTACGTAAACTTACTAATACTTCACTCTTCTAATCGCCCAGATAAGACCCGATGAGAAACGATGACAGCAGCGCTGGTCACCTGATGGTCAATAGGCCTCAACGCTCTGACGAGTAATAAATACTTCATTGTTCAAGAACCACTGCACGGCCTATACTGCCTTCATGACAGTGGCATAATGAAAACATGCACGACATAGCCCCTTCTTCCGAGAAAGTTTCTCTCGCTTAACCCTTGCAAGAAATGGTCCCCTGAGGTTCTAACAGTCATTTAAGCAAACGCAACCTTGGAAACTGATGCTAATTATGCTTTGGGAACAAAGTCTCTGCTCAGAAACTATTTAATCTGGACGTGCGACAACGTAGTGCTGACAGGAAGCGGTCTCCTTTGACTAAAATGTTATTTTGACATACGCCAACATCGTGCTGCTGACAGCGGAGTTTGTTATGGCGTTAAGCATTGGCTGGACTCCATTAATGTTGTGTGTGTGCAGAAAGCCCTGGCTTTATTTGAAGTAGTAGACCTACTCGAGCACAAGAAGCTGGTCTTATGTTTCTAACATATTACATGTTATATCATTTTACTATATTGAAATAATTGCTTCGTGTGATGGCATGATTTTTGAAAAAAAAAAAAAGTTCTTTAATAATAGCTTCCTTTAATAGAGATGAATTGTTTAATTATCCTACTAGTTCGGCAGATAATAGATATTCAATATGTGACAAAGTATTATGCCTGCAAATTTTACACCATATGAATACTGTTTAATAATGTCACAACAAAGCATGTTCACAAAAATTCATCTCATTTTATAACCTACTTAAAGCATTATAAGACGGTATAAAAAGGTTCATTCCTTTATACCTATGACTATGACTTCGGAGGGGATTTGGCATCTCGACCAGACTAATCTTTTGTACCTACGTTCCAAATGGGGAAGCCCTGGGAGGGAGGATGAGGTGAGAGGCGACAGAGGGCGGCCGAACCCAGGGAATTACTACAGTGCAAAGGACGAGGTCCCTACACTTTACCAGATAAAAAAAAAAACCTGCGGTGGTTTTAGGACAATGGTCATCCCACCCGCCGTGGCCCCGAAACAGTCACGTGGCCAGTTCGGCGAAGTCCATCCCACCGGAGGTGAAAAAGATTTCCTCAGAGCGTATCATTCTGCCATGCACCGCAGCGACTCCTGCCGACACTTCTACCCTGAATGAAACCACCAGATGCGAGATGACCCGGGAAACCCCCTTTAAAAACCATAGGTCAGGTAGGTCGGTCACGGGAATCGAACCCGGGCCTCCCAAATGCGAGCTACAGACGAAACTGCCTGAACCATCTCACTCGATATTTATACCTAACGTGCATCTGTGGCACAATCTGATAATATCCTGACAAATGGAAACCCAATAAGTGAGAAATTAAACTTTCAATATAATGCTAAAATATTACTCCCGACTTTCCCCTGTTTAAAAACCTTTTAGTGCATACACAGGCCAATCTTCTCTTTTTTCTACTCCTCTATAATTAATTTAATTTGATGATTCCTAAGGCATCTTTAAAATAGTTTGCAGACAAAACTTTTGCCCATTTCCTATAATTTTATAAGCATTAAAGGAACATTTGGTAATATGAACACCACAGGGAATTCCTCAACCAAACAACTCAATTTTGAAAGATTTTTTTTACCTTCCTTTGTACTGGAAATTACTAAAAAATCTCCGATGTTCGCGATATAGAGCAGAACTTATCATCAGCCCTTATATATATTTAAAGACGGTATTTAGATTGAGTGATAATAATATAAATATTTTGTCTGGCCCGAGTGCGTTCTTAAATGCAACAAACGACATGCCGGCCCTCGTAGCCGTGGTCGTTAGAGCGTATGTCTCTAACGTTCCGCCTCGTAGAGGGACGTGGGTTCGAGTCCTGCCTCGAGCATGAGTGTTTGTGAAAAGCGTGCACGTGTGAAACTACAGAAAATAAAGAGTAAAACAATCGGAAAAAATAAATAAAGGTTAAACAAAGAATATATATTATTACAAAAAAGGTGGTGGAGTTTACAGAAGCTGTAGGTGGGACTGATTTTTTTCTCCGAAACTATATAGCACGAAATGATCTAAAGGGCTGTAATCCTGTATTTTCACTTCCCACGACTTGTAAATCATCTTTTAGTGTTCGGAAAATGCGAAAATTGTATAAAAATGCGGTACAAATGTGCGAAATCCACGATTTCTCCAAACAAAAATTCCCCTCCCCACCAATTTTTTTTACTGGAAACTCTTACTGCGGAGTTTCTATTACCTTGAAATTCCCTTGTTTACCCTTACTTGACCAGCTCGAAATGTCGAAACTGATTTAAAAGGTGCAGTTTCCCTTTATTCATAAAGAAAACAATCACTGTTGTGAATCTAATTAGGAATGTAATTATGTTGAAGTATAATGTGTGGTTTAATACATAACTCATGTGTTACAGTAAATTAATTGCCCATTTGGAGGCCGTTTCTGTCTTTTTGCACATAAATTGTGTGATAATTGCTAACTTTATACCGGATGATTATTCAAGGTTAAGTTAATTCATTAACTGTGTTTCAAGTGAAACTGTAAAAAGAAAGATTAAAAAATGTATATCTATGAAGTGGACACTTAAGTGCAACAAAACATTGAGCGGTGACATACGACATAAGCTGTCAAGATTTTCAACAAGATATTGCTGGTTCAGCACTGTGAATAGTGATGTAGGTGAAAGTAAAAGAAAGGTATAATTTTGGGCTGTTAAAACAGTTACGTTGAAGGTAAATGAATAATTTAAATCTTAAAAGTGCAAACTATGTGGACTCCTTGCAAATGTTGGCTGTTAGGCCAAATGCCTTTATCCATGCAGTTGCTCGGAACATATTGTGACTGTGGGTTCGTAGAATTAAAAGTCTTGTTTGCAGAAATTTAAAATGCTCTTTATTGCAGTAAACAATAACTTTGTACGCCCCTTGCCGCAATAAAAATGACATGACATACACAACAGTCTTCAAGGTCGTATTGTTCCACTGCCGCATGTAAACAAACAAAAGAATTCACTTCGGCACACTTCAAATGTTCACACACTCACAATTACTGCACAGCTGCACACACAACTAACAACTCACTAGCAGCTGACTAGCAACTAACTCTTTGCGGGCTTTTATATAGTGACCGCGCTTAAAGGATTCCCAGGCGGCTAGCTTTGTACGGAAAAACTGTTCTCGCCCCTCACCACAATGTCATAAACATAGGATACACTAACCGGGTTGGAGGGGTGAAGAATGTTAGGCACCTGTTTAGAGCTGACAATACCCAGGGTTGCCGTTGTTTAAAATAATGTTTAGAAGCAAAAAAGGGGGGGGGGCTGAATTCACTGTACGAAATAGTCATTGATTTTTTGAAATTAATTTTAAATATGTACTGTATCCTATAATAATACTTAATGTTACAACTCTTTATACCTAATATAACTGAAAGAGATACATTACATATGCTGTTATGGCATAGTGGTATAGTACTTACATTACCTACAAGAACTAAATGCGTATTATTAGCATAATATCCAATGAAAGTTTAGTAAAACATTCCGGTACCTTGTTGTAGGACCATCATTACAATTTTAAAAGGGTTAAATTACATCAGTGTGCATGAATTTGCAAGGGATATTTGCTTGCAGATTAAAGAAGCACTCAGGATATTCTGGTAGTTAATTATCATTTATAAGTAAAGATTGCACGTTAGAGCTTTGTTTACTGCAATTATGAGCAGATTTATCCTAAAATATTTCCTATATTCTATGGCAGCTGCAGGTGGTGAATCAAATTTCAGTTGATTTAACAAAGCAGTAAATACCTCAAAAGTAAAAACCGAATTAAGGAATTAAATAAAAACTAGTAAGGAAAATCTATTACTCTTTAAATGCTGGAAACGTTTTACAAGGATGTCTGCTAATTTTACAAATTTGAATAAAGTTAAGCAGTTTAATTTTTTTTTGGGGGGGGGCCCTTCTGTTAAACACAATCTAAATATATAATCACATACATAATGCATAATAATTGCCATAAACGCTTTAGAACTCGAGAAAGGTTAGAAATACTGTTAGGTATATATTAGGTATATATGGAAACCAATGTTAGCATATCCATGTTAGGTTCGATACCCACGGTTTCCACATCTTCATTAAATTACGTAAGTGCTAAACGCTAATAACTATTAAACACTAATAAATTTATAAAACTACACTAACTACACTAAGTAAAACACTATGTAACTTCTATAAATATAAGCTTAATTAACACACATAAGAAGCACGTTTGCACAGTCTAAGCTAATAGAAAGTACTGACGTTCTGAGGACACAAGAAAAACATCGCAACAGCGCTTTAACTTGGGGAATTTAGTGAGAATGACCACCCCATATGTTTGCGGGTGGAAGACTCTTATAACTGCTTCCATGTGACGATCTGTGGTCAGAAGTGAAAGGTTTCCTTTGATTTGACGTCGTCTGGGATGGAATGAACGCCTCTACTATACCTCCAGTCGTTGTTCTACAAAGCCGCCGACGTTTCAAGGCCCATCGCTCTTCGACGGAATTAACCAGACATCACTCTGTCTCTCTCGGCAAGCCTTCAGCGCTCGCACCACTGTCTGTCTCTTTCTCTCCTGCGCACGCGCCGGTACTTGCTCGTCGCGGCTCCAACACAATAAAAATGCGATCGATGACAATATTTACTTGCTGAAAGGTATTAGTAACCACAATAAGTGACAGGAAAACAGAAATGAAGCAACTTAAAGTTGAGGTATATTCTGTGATACTGATTTATGAACAGTTACGTTATTTTCTTTTTCATTTTCTTTTGCATCACCATTTTTTAAAGGTATGCGTTGCCTTGTTGCTTTTCTCCGTGGTGATTTAACTTATTAGTCTCAATTAAATTCAAAATTTCATTTATGTATTTTATATGATCAACTACTTACAATTAAATTTTAATGATACATTAATGTTATATCATAATGTATTACTTACCCGTTTATAACAATTAACTCAATTTATGACTCCTTCCAAACTGTTATAGCTCTAACAAAAGGTTATGAAGTTAATTTGTTTTCCAGTAAGAGAGGTAAACATATATCAAACTGAGTACATTTTAATAGGCGGTAGTGCCTATTTAAGCTTAATATTGGTGTTATCTTTTTTCGGCCAATTCATATTTTGATAACGAGGTTTCACTTTAATTGGGATCAGAAAACAATTAGTATTTAATTGCTTCTGGAGTGCAATGTCCTTTTCCAGCACATAGTTTAAAGACATTTGGACATGCTAATATGGGGTATGAACGAACTTACCAGCTATAATACGCCTCTGGCACAGGATGTTACCATTGCAATAATTAATGGCTGAAATGCACATTGTGAAAAGGCAAAACAAAATGACATTGTGTGGCAACGCAAACCGGTTACTAAAATGGCGATCAAGTTCTCTGTCCGTCGCTAACGGTTCTACTCTGGCGCTCTCCCAATAAACCTCGTAACAAATACGTTTCTGAACTTCTCAATTTGAAACCGTAGAGCCAGACTGATAAATTCAATTCTATAGCCGAGATTTGAACCACGGATCTTCTGGTTGCCGTCCAGCCGCTCTAACCCTTGATTTACTATGGCCAACGTGCCGATATGACATTTAAATTCTTCAACTGACTGGTGTTTTTCCCGGTAAACCACTAGGAGTTCTCATAAACACATGAGACAACTACCTTAATGGCAACTTACTTTAGCTGTAAGTACTTTAAGGCCCGGGCTTTATAGTTCGGATCACTATTAGGTACAATTAATGGAAATTAATTGTTCTTTTACACTAGGACCCACTATGAAAAGGTAGAGCCAGACTGAAAAATTCAATGTCATAGCCGAGATTTGAACCACGGAACTTCTGGTTGCCTTCCAGCCGCTCTAACCCTTGAGCTACTATGGCCAACGTGCCGACATGACATTAAATTCTCCAACAGACTCGTGTTTTTCCCGGTAAACCACTAGGAGTTCTCATAAACACATGAGACAGCTACCTTAATGGCGACTTACTATGCTGCAAGTACTTTACTCTTCTCAATTTGGTTTGCACATTTTGTTCCAAATACTTTTGTAATGTTTATGCATTGAGTAGAGCGATGGTTTCATAACATACCATATTCTAACTCCAACAAAATCTCCACGTAGACGGCCGCGCCGTGGCTCAGTGGTTAGACCGTTTGGCTCCCACCAAGGCGACCCGGGTTCGATCCCAGGCGACCGCGAAGTGAGGTTCGTGGTGGACAACACAGCGCTGGGGCGGGTTTTCTCCGGGACCTCCGGTTTCCCCTGCCATCTCATTCCACCGGTGCTCCATCTTCATCTCATGTATTATCAGTGTCACCACCTACGGTGCCGTATGTAGTAAAAGCGGGCGTTAAACACTACACATTTCCACGTAGATACGTGCTGTTGGGTCTCAGTTGAGAGGAGCCAAGAGTTGTGGAGAGACAAGGAACTACACACTGCTTTATAACCGATGATTGATGATGATGACTGATTATTATCATTATCATCATTATCATTATCATTATCATTATCATCATTATCATCATCATTATTAATTTACATCTTCCAACTTTAAGTCATATCGGAGTTGAATGAAATGGCTGAAATGACGCTCGAATGAGCGCCGGGTCCATAGAGCTTAGAGTTATTCGACATTCGTCTATCAGGATAAGGAAAAACCTTAACCGGATAACTCGCCCTCACCGAGATTCGAACTCGAGACCTCTTGAAGTGGGGCACTTACGCTACATCTATACTAGCGAGGCGGTCTTCTTTATTAACTGCTCCATTTATATCTCCCCTTCAACTGTAAAGGTCATATCGGTGGTCTTTTACCTTTCGAACATATTGTTTATCGGCAATGCTGTTTACTCGAACCGAGTGTCTTTCTCTTCTTCTCTTCGGTTCCCCCACAGTGTGGGTTTCTTTTTTTCTGGGTTTTGTACATTAGATCTCTCTCTCTCTCTCTCTCTCTCTCTCTCTCTCTCTCTCTCTCTCTCTCTCTCTCTCTCTCTCTCTCTCTCTCTCCCCCCCCCCCACACACACACACACACACACACACACACACACACACACACACACACACACACACAATGTCATTCATACTTTCCGACTCGTGGGAGGACGGAATATTCTGGGCTAGACCAAAACACCCACCATCCCTCTGTTGAAAATAGAACATTCTCGTATCTGACGCGTTTTGTTATCGCTCCGAGTGCTATCTTCCAAATATTTAGTAATCCAACTTCGGTGACACACCCCCACACCCACACACCCACCTACGTACGCATGCACTCAACCACGAATCCACACAAGCGCACGAAGAAAGAATCTCTGGCAATTATTAACTTTCATTTAGATTACATGAATACATTTTAAATTAGGAAGCAATAGTGCAATATGAAATACGGTATCGTATCTTTGTTACTATATACAGCGAAAATATGAAATTTCATATTCAAATCCATGCTTTGTATCACTGTGAGAACAGACATTTATAACGCTTTGCAATATGTAGAATTGATTGAACGTGAAAATAGGTCATAATATTTTGCCAAGATCTTCATATTTCTCAATATTTTGCGAGATATACGATCTTAGATCATGTGCGAAATTAAACGCTATAAATTCTTGTAGTTTTTATTTTCAACAAACTGGCGTATTATGATTAGTATTGAACAAGGGCAAAGCAAACACCAAGTTTTATTAAAACCTAACTTTAAGGGTTACACAAAATTATTAAACGACAAACTCTAAATATTTTCTGTATTTAATTTTATCTTTTATATGAAAAAATCCACAAGTCTACTTTTTAAACAGATGAGGCGAACCTACAACTTGCTCCAAATCCAGAAAAATATACAATATTGACACTAAAATAAATATTTCATAGCACTGGCATTTTTCTTCACATTCTCACATCTGGACATGCCTGCATAATTTTCCGAAACATTCACTGCATAGGTATATTGGGAAGCTTTTATTCATATTATGACTTCGTCGAGCTTTCACTGTCACATATAATTCACTTTTCACCAAAAGTTTGTTTTCTTAACTACTCTGTCACTTCACTAACGTGAACTAGTTCCACTGTTCGCTGTCACTATGCATTCGTATGTGACGAAGCGGCGTAACGAAATACGCCTGAGGTAGCCTCTTCTTTCGGCGGCCCATTCGCTGGGGAATCAAGCCAAGACGTCCCCAATCCCGTGTAGCAACAACACTCGCCGCACTTCAACTCGGGGGAGAACAACGCTTTGTCACTCAATGGCTCCACCAGATTTACATCGCCAGACTTCCTCACTCGACACATTTACTCCACTTCGCGAGACTCAGTCTCGGTCACCGTCCGTCCGTCCGTCCGTCCGTCCGTCGCTGCTCGCAGGCTTTGGTAAGCCTGAATAATTTTTCTGCGTGCGCACCTCTGAAAGGTTTAACCGCAGGTAGGGTAATTCTTGGGAAATGTTGGGTGACTTGTTTGGATTTAGGTTAAGATTTTGAAAAAATGTGCAATTTTACCCCTTTAAGCTAATTTTATGGAACGCAATACCCGTTACACCTTCGTGTAAATAGTTTTGTGTTATGATGGGATGATTTTAAAGCCAAAACATTCTGATTGGGGATTATTGGAGCTCAGCTTTAGCTGCTGTTAGTGAGTTGCTCCATGGTTATCTCGGGTGCCCACATGCCATACGGGGTACCCGGTGGCACCTGCGGCGCCTAGTGGGGTTATATTTCCCCAGAAACCTGACGAGGGCGCTTTGATGTAGTTGTAATCTTGTGTAGCAATTTTGAGCCCGGTGACTAATTTCATCCTCCACATAAGTCTTGAACATCAAAATACTCACTCGCTTATATAGCCATAGGAGCTTTCCAGAACGTTATTCAGTTATTCATTGCATGCAATCTGTTTACTTTATCTCAAGCAAGTGGCGTAACCAAGCTCTTCTTCGGAGTCAGATTCATTTTCGCTGCAGGAGTAGGAAGAGGCGGAAGAACAATCGCTGTCATCTCGCAACGAAATAACAATATTGTCAACTACACCGTCTCTCTCCCAGTAATCATTTTCTACCTTTTTTATATGTTCACAAAAACAGTGCCAGTCTGTTTCAGTCACAAGAGATATACCTTCAAGCCTTATATCACACAGTTTCTGTATGGATAGTTCACATTATACTTCTTTCTCTAACTGTTCGTTTCACTTTGGTCCACGCTGGTTCTATAGGATCACACATGTGTATGTTGGCAAGCGAACAACAATGTGGCCCAATGAAACAAAAAACGCATCCACACCAAAAACTTTCTCTTTGGGTTTGTTTGTTTCAATTAGCCTGTATGTAGAGTTTTTTTTTTTTTTTTTTTTGTAATTTACGTCCTCCAACTTTAAGTCATGAATGGAATGGGTGAAATGGTGCTCAAATGAGTCCGGAGTCCATAGAGCTTAGAGTTACCCAACATTAGTCTATCAGGATAAGGGAAAACCTTATCCAGGTAACTCACCCTAACCGAGATTCGAACTCGGGACCTCTTGAACGTGAAGCCGACACGCTGCCTTCTACGCTACCGAGGCGGGCTGTATGTAAAATTCCGAAATTATTTTCCAAATCAAACTTCGTCTCCATGGAAAATTTATCATCTCCGGAAAACAGGTAGCAATTTATTTAGAGTAGGAACACTATTTTCGACAACGTAAACGTCAAAATCATCCACATTGATCACAGAGTGTGCAGGTGTTGTTTTTCGGTGTTTCCCTTGGGTTGCTAGAACACTCTTTTCACCCCTTACACTTAAATCTTGCAATCTGTTTATTGTTCTTTCAGAAACCCTTGTATAAACGGCAGCTCTTGCAATTCTTGACACACTGGAATTTCTATAGACTTGTTCCTAGCTTTCTCAATTACTTTCTTAATTATTTCCCTACCCTCAGAATGTATCACTTTTTTAAATACTTCCGACACACAGCTAGTGACTCGCAGTGTTTTATAATTCAAAGTAAGATAAATTAGCAGTGAGTAAACATAGCCTCAGTAAATTGGAGGAGTAGGTTGGTAACACTAGAAGCAAAACAACTTTTGCGTGGATGTTTATAAACCTCATGTCTCTCCTCTACCCTTCATTCCCCTGGGGCCCTCAGCTCGAGGACAGACAATATATGCAACTTAATCTCACAGTGACCACAAGCGCATGGGGAAATTTAAGCTTGGTCTGTCAACCAACAACTGCAATAGTTCAGCGGCTTTAATCTTCATCTGACAAGGCAGTTAGATCTGTGAACCTAGGTTTTGCTATTAAAGTAATTAGTTAAAAGTAATTAACATTCAAAATGCTGCGGTTATGTCTGTAATTTCAAGTTTTCTCATTCACTCAGCTTCACTTTGAAACCGCTATAGCAGCAGCTTTGTAATAGATTGACACAAACACCCACCTATACGAGTAGTTAGGGAAATTAAACTCCAGTCACTATCGCTTAGAAACTGAATCTGGTTAACTACTGCAAAAGATAGAAAGTTACAAAGTCGCGAAACATAACATTAACCATACAATATATCGTGTAAATCTAACAAAATTATGTAACCATGAATGGTGCCTGTAATTAAAGACGGTTTTGTCAAATATGCTTCTCCGAGTGAGATGCATTACTTCGCCTCCTTTCTATCATTCAGCAACTGCGTCACAAGAAACATTCACTCGACGCTTAATAACACAGGCACGGAGCCAGTGGGCGTTTTGATTCTCAGAATCGTATACGGAGAGTCCAACCAGATGGACCGGTTCAACCAAATACTGATTCAAACTTTCCCTAACGGAGAGCGGTGCAGTGTTGTTGGCATGGCAATAGTGTGACCTTAGTCCCATGTCAACTTTAAACATGTTGTTGGATATAACTGTTTCACAGAGTTGGTGCTTAAAGTGTTTTTTAATTAACGCGATCATATTTCCTATAGTTTTTCTAAACGTGTTTTAACTACTACGTGACAAACCGAGAAGGCGTATCAGGAAAAATTCCAAACACACATACTACATGGCAAAGAAGAAAGCGTATCGGAAAAAAAATTCGCAATACAGAGATGTTTACCTCAGCTTATCGCACATACACTGCGACTCCAGTGTATGTATACTCTTCAGATATACTCATGTCTTCTGGACAGCAATGTGTCATACATCGGCAGACGCGAGAAGAAATATCACAGACACACGCAGCTTCCAATCGCTCTATTTGTGTTTCGTAACTTACTGTACACCAACCTACTAATATTTCACTCTTCTAATCGATCAGATAAGGCCAGATAAGAGACGATGGCAGCGCTGGTCATCTGAAGGTCGATACGCCTCCACGCTCTGTCGAGTAATACATGGGAGTCCAGTACACTCTCTCAGTCTTCTGGACTGCAACGTGTCACACATCGGCAGGCACGAGAAATCATAAAGTGATTGAATATTGTGACAAGGAGAAGAGTGAATTAAAATCGTCGTTAGTTTTATTTATATTTTCATTCAGATTCAAATTTATTGAACTAATAAGAGATTGTATTTTGTAATAATATCTAAAATTACATACACATAATGTTGTATCCCTTCACATTGTGATGTATTTATGTTGTGCATGTTACGGCAATGACCTATTTGTACTTGTACAGATTGACCGCGCTTCAGAAAATTAGACAACATACTTCCTGAAATTATTTCATAAGGAAAGCTTTCCATTAAAGCCAGTTTTTCAACTAGAAGAATTAAAGAACTGATAATTATTGGTAAAAGGGATAGATTACTGAAACAAGAAACTGGTGGTTGATAACAGGGACAATGACAGTGAAACATCTTTCAGAGACAGAACATGCTGATGATACTGTCGCGAAGCCGTTATCTACGATAGCGCGGCTAGTGTACACAAAGAGCCGGCAAATAAAGATAGCGGAGGTAAAGGACTTTACGGCGCAGATTAAGTTGCGCTTCTGGAAGGCTCGGATTTAGTCATTCGATGTCTTGTCATTCCAGAAGCATCTAGTGATTATCGGCTTCCTGTTTGTTCCAGGAATCTCTCGAATTTATGAATGATATATAAGAGTTTGTGACACGCCAGTGGACAGTTGTAAACCAGTCGCAAAGGGGTAAGCAGAAAACAGCTGTAGAGTGTTGTTGTAACGAGAGCTGATCGCTATTTGTTATTGTCATCGACCTTGGTAGATTGTGGTGTGTATGTGACGTAATGTTGTTACGTAAGAATTGAACCGTGTATGACTATGGAAATAAAGAACATTTAGAATTTCTCCAAATTGGACTTTTGCTGGATTCCAGCCAGTTGTGACTTTGTGGGTTCGTAGCATTAAAAGTCCAATTTTCCGAAATTCTAAATGTTCTTTATTTCCGTAGAAATACACTGTTCATTCACACATAACATTACATCACATATACAACACAATCTTCTAAGGTCTATGGCAATAACAAACAGCGTTCTGATTACATCAGCTCTCGTTACAACAACACTCTTGCTACACACTTCACAGCTGTTTACTACTACTCACGACTGTTCGCGACTCACTCTTGTTTTACCAGTGTCGCGAAGCCGTTATCTACGTTAGCACGGCTAGTGGACAATATATATAATATTAAGTTTTTGCTAATTGAGTAAATCACCGTTCTATAAATTATTTCCGTATGCAGATTGATTGCACTGGAAAATTACCCATATTACCGTGCACACCCTATAATTGCAGTGGTCATTTAAAAACAAAAGCGTAGTTGGTTTTCTTTCTTTTTGGGGGACGAGAAGCATACGTAGATTACTGCAATAGGCAAGAGAGAAGGGCTAGTTTGGATGAGAACAGGAACAATTTTCCTAAGGGAAATAAGAGGTACGGAAAAGGGAATTTGTGAACTGTGTTGTGGAAAAGAAAGTATAGAACACTATGTAACAGAATGCGAGGAGGTTGTAATATGGAGAGAACAACTGTTTGTGAGGAAAAATGGGAGGAAAGTAGATTTAAAAATGTTAACAGGAAAGGAGAAAAAGAAGGTAAGAAGTATTCGTGAGTTCTTACAGAAAGTAAAAGAAAAATGGGCAAGAAAGGTAAAGAATGTAGGAAATGAAGATTGGTAGGGGAGAAGAAAGTGGCTAAGTAACAAGGAGGCATGGAGGTTAAGAGCTACCTGGCAGAGCAGAAGACCAGGGTGCCATGTAAGCCAAGGTAGCAACAAGGTAAAGACAAATAAATATAACCTAAAGTTGTAAATTGTAAGATTTTGGAATATGCACAGTAAATAGTTCATTCATATTACCGTGCACATCCTATAATTGCAGTAGTCATTTAAAATAAAAGTGTAGTTGGTTTTCTGTTTCTTTTTTACCGTTATGGAAATTGCAAAAGAGTTTCTAGCCTCATTTTCGTTCTTTGAAAAATATTACAATAAATAATTACGTGAATACACATTTAATGAATTTATAATAATTAAAGCTATTTTGTATGATTATGAACCCCTGTTGCGTATATTAATTGGCTAACCTTTCACGGCAGACACACGCAGGTTCCAAGTGCTCCATTTGTGTTTCGTAACCTACTATAAGCCAATTTACTAATTTCACTCTTCTACTCAACCAGATAGGGCCAGATAAGAGACGATCGTAGCGCTGGTTACCGAAGGTCAATACGCCTCAACGTTCTGTCGAGTAATAGCATGACCATGTTTTCCAGTGTTATTTCCAAATGTTGATATAACGTTGTCACACTTCCCAGAGCTGTTTCTAAAAGCGTTGTTCCTAGAGTTATACAATATTTGTTTATAACATAATCACAGCTCCCGGAGTTGTTTCTACTATATGCGCGCGATACGAAGAGCGATCGGGCTCCAAGTCCTCATTCGGTAAGTTTCGTTTAACTCCGTAAACATAGATGACAACTTTGAAATTTGAAATACACTATACACTGACATCTAGTGGCTAATACGCTAAGCTTTATCATGTCCACAATATTTCGTTTTGATTAATTTCGATGTTAATTAGCTAACCAGTTTACTACAATCGTATGTTAGAATTAGAATTTTAGTTAGTCCTTGGCAACATATGTTATGAGACAAGTATAAATGTATAAATACAGCATATACATAAAGTCAAATTGATTACATACAATATACACAGTAAGCAGCTTTTCTATGGTTTCATGTGGTATTTGCATAGACCAATTTACTACAAGAAATGTCATAATATAAATATTACAGTTTTGTGAATGTACTATATTCCCAGTGTTCATTTACATGGCTATAGTTCTAAAAATTCATTAACCGTATAAAAATAATGTACATGCAAACATTTCTTAACCTTATTCTTAAAGTGGTTTTATGATGCAGCTTGTTTAAATGAATTTGGAGGTTTATTATATAACATTATCCCTTTGTAGTTAAAGCTTCCTTCATAAAGGCTCGTTTGCTGCGCTCGAATTGCCAGTTTATCCTTGTTACGAGTGTGGTGGTAATGTACATCAGCATTTACATGAAAATGATTTATATTTGCATGAACGTTTGTGGATGTTATGGCTCTCGAAAGGGGACACATTATTATTCGTCAACCTCCGAATAACTGATCTGAATGCAACTGAGCTGGTGTAGGCAAAACTAAGGAATGTTTTCAGAGGATGCAACGTTACTTGTGATATCTTCGCTTATAATACACGCTATTTTTCTGAACTCTGTTTTTCAAGGTTGATCACACTGCAGAAACAAAAGAGCGTTAGCTCTCACTTCTTCCCCTCTGTCCGCACCACACCGTAAATCCAGCGCTCTCCTTATCTTGCGCGTACTGTAAATCTGTTGTTTAGAAGGTGTTTGATAGAGCAAGACCATATTTCCTAGTTGTTTCTAAACGTGTTCTTTCTAGATTTATACAAGCTTTGATTGATATAACGTGACCATAGTTTTTATTGCTTCCAGAGTAACAAAACTTTTGTTCGATATAGCATAATCACATTGGATGGATGGATAATTGGGTTTAAGGGCACTCAAATACAAGGTCATCAGCGCCCTTGAAATCCAATAGAGTTAAAATCGATCTAAAAGGCTAAAATTGTCAGTGAAATAAAAACAAGATAAAAGCCCGTACAACGGTACCTCAAAGACTAAAATAAAGTTTAAAACCACACAAAGATTAAAATTCCAAATTAAAGGGTCATATATTCTAAAATGTAGAATTAAAATGAAATCTAAAACCTTGGTCACCGCATGCTCGTCGTCCGCCAGGGTCTCCGCCATGCTGGCCGGCAGCTGGAGACACCTGCGGAAACGTGCTGACCTAAAACAATCTAAAAGTAGGTGGCGGACCGTCAGAAATGACTCGCACAGCGGGCAAACAAGTTCTGGGGTCCTACTTAATAAAAAAAATGACTAAAATAGCAGTGACCTGTACGCAGCTGAGCCAATATCACCTCCTCCCGCCGGGATAATCGACAGGAGGTCGCCCAGTGAATCGGAAGCTCCTTCACGGTCCTTAGCTTGTTGCCAGGTAGAGCCGACCACTCATCGCGCCAGCACCAGAGCCTGAAGTCTTCCGCGGTGGCCAAGGGGAAGGTAGCACCAGGTGCTGTGGCGGCCACCTTAGCCGCCGAATCCGCCCTTTCATTACCCTGCTAGCCGACGTGACCAGGAACCCATGCACACACCACGCTTACGCCAGAGACGTGTAAGACGCGGAGAGCGTCCTGGATACGCTGTAGAAGGGGATGGTGAGTGTACAGCTCACGAAGGCTCTGAAGGGCACTAAGGGAATCACTCAAAATGAGGGAATTACCCAACTTTCGCAGAGTTGTTTCTAAACGTGGTGTTACAAGAATTTCAGAATATATCGTGACCATATTTCCCAAAGTTAGTTCTAGAACGATAATTTGATACAATGTGGCCATAGTTGTCTGAGTTATTTCTGATATCATATGGCAGTGTTTTCTACACGACTAAAAGTGTTTTTTGATATAACAAGGCCACATTTCCCAGAGTCAGTTAAAAAACGTGGCAATATTTTCTAGAATTACGTAGTTCTAGAAGTGTTGCTTGTTGTAACATGACCGTATCCAGGAATAGCTTTACAAATGTTTAATATAACATTACGATATTTCCCCGAGTTGTTTCTAATCATTATTACATACAGCGGAAATGCAGCAAAAATGTCTTATATATGGGGTATTATTACGTTTTACAACCAGACACGTTTACAACTAGAATAGAATTTACCCGGATATTTGAATGCTACGTCCTTCATACATCTGCAGTGTTTGTAAAGGATGCCAATTTGTCCACTAAATCATGAACCACCTATGTGTATATGTTAACTAGAAAGAAATAAGGTTTCGAATGCATTACCTGCACAGTAACAAGTATTTTATACTCCATGATTTTATCAAATTAATGTTAAAGCCTTCTTCTCAGGTATAAATACAAAGTGTTCGTAATCTCATCCGTCTTATAAATCCTTGTTACTTACCCTTAGACACTCGGGAATTAGAGACGGAGTTATCTTATATGGTATGTTCATCAATCAGTAAGAACGATGCTTTTTAATGATAAATTATCCAACATTGACTGAGCGATTTTCAACATACCGACACACAAAGTTTCTGTTATATAAATTAATGCAAACATAGCTTCCTCCGAGGTAGCTATATATCTTCCGTGTTACAGACCAGTTATAAATGAAATTTGTTGTTCCAGTCGTATCTAACAAGGATCGAATAAACAAAGGAACACGCACAACATTGCGAAAGATGGAGAGAGATATTAATGACACAGGTGGTTCTTCAAGGTTAACTACAACCACGGCATTGCTGTTGATTCGCAGAATAGCGAAATATTTTGCCAAAAGATTAAAGGTTTGGTACGGTTACAATGCGGTACGCTGGCTTATCGTACCTTAAGGAGGTACGTAATGACCAGGGCTCAGATTATAATTAATTTATATCTTTAAATGTAATATCATATGCACTGCTAACTTCTACATGAATCCTTAACATATCCCAAATTATGGAAATGCATAGTATTATCACTTAGTTATTAACATTATTAATTACCATTAATATGACACTTTTTATTTTACATTATTATTTTGAAACATTGCTTGTCCTCTGTGTCTTTTTTCTTTCTTTTTTCATTTATTTAAGGTCGGTTTACAACTAAGATTATCAGCGACCACAGCAGAATTAATTCATTGAGACAACAATGAAATATAAAACAAACAGCGCAGACAAGTTACATCAACAAACAAAACAAAGAAATCCGCACATTACAGTGAATAATAGTGATATAAACACAAATACAGATATATTGTAAAAATAAACAGAGGTCTGGGGCATGGCCGCAGATTCCTGGCTGGCATAACTTCAACGCGCTCAGAATAGAGGACTTAGGTCAGTCCTTCATCCCAGTAAGGTTACTTCATGAAGCCTCATCGCTTCCATACGTGGAGGATGAAATTAGGCGCCGGGCTACAAAATTGTACGCAAATTTACCATCGCACAGAAGTGTCCTGGTTAGGTCTCTTGGTGATTATGATCCAACCAGATGTCGTTGCCTACTATTTCGGGTCCCCCGCATGGCTTGCGGGCGTCCGAGGTAACCACGGAGCAAACCCAGCAGCAGCAAAAGCTGAGCTCCCATAATCTACCAAGAGTTGTTTGGCCTCAAAATTATCCATAAATTAAATTAAATCTACTACATCGCCAGGGTGCAACAAGAAAGCATCCTCTCCTCCTTAGAGGAGTAAATTTCTACCTCAAATATTACCATCACCCTAATACAAATAAACCCATCCTCAAATATCCCAAGAGAAAGAAAATCCTACATGCGCTTAAACCCAATCCTGGGTGGGCACGCAGCAAAAATCTCGGGCTAATACAGCCTGCCAGTACCCTGCCGTGCCGTGTAATAAACAGGAGTGAAGTTATAAAATAGTTAAATACAAAAAATGTGTATTAAAAAGAAACTGTAATAACATCTAACACAAGCTATAGTTGAATAAATTTTATATAGGGTAGAGCCAGGCTGAAAAAATTCAATACCATAGCCGGGACTTAAACCACGGATCTTCTGGTTTCCGTCCAGCCGCTCTAAACCATTGAACTACTTTGGCCAACGTGCCAACATGACATTAAATTCTCCAACTGACTCGTGTTTTTCCCGATAAACCACTAGGAGTTCTCATAAACATATAAGACAACTACCTTAATGGCGACTTACTATGCTGTAACTACTTTAAGGCCCGGCTTTATAGTTCGGACCACTATTAGGTACAATTAATTTCCAAATTTTATATAATAGATGACATTTGTGATGAATCGATTAATTTTATAACTTTTCTACATTCTTTAACTGAATTAAAATGGCATATAAATCACTATATCGGTCGCGTGTCGATAATGTAGTTAGCCTACTTCCCGACTAGTGATTCGTTATTAAAAGGTCAAGGTGACCGTAACACTTGTGCCGACTGAGGAGAGGTTGAAGGGGCAGAATGCATTGCTGGTTACCATGGCTACGTATTCTCTCTCTCTCTCTCTCTCTCTCTCTCTCTCTCTCTCTCTCTCTCTCTCTCTCTCTCTCTCTCTTTCAATTTACGTCCTTCAACGTTAAGTCATATCGGACGATGAATGGAATGGGTGAAATGATGCTCAAATGAATCCGGGGTTCATGGAGCTTAGCGTTACCCGACATTCGTCTATCAGGAGAAGGGGAAACCCCGGGAAAAAACCTTATCCAGGTAACTCGACCTGACCGAGATTCTAACTCAGAGCCTCTTGAACGTGAGGCAGACATGCTACCACCACGCTACCGAGGCGGGCTCTACAGATTCAATTCAATTCATAGAAGCCGTATATTCCGCACCAACTCGTTCTGCCAACACAATACAGGGCCTTCTTACTACTTTTTCGTTTATTTGAAAAGAAATTTGTTGGTGGAAGTGGTAGATTAGATTAGATTGATTTGCTTTCAGTAGGTTCACTTGTAGCCAGAAAAGGCTGCGAACATTGAACATGTCCAGAGGTATAAAGTTTAATAGCATCTATATGTACAAAAGTTAACATAAGACACATATTATAGTATACAAGCAATATGCACAACATTATGGAAAACAAAGCAGGGATAACTGTATATGATACAAAATCAAACACTTTTTAATTCAGCTTTCACTTGGCTTATGCCAGTATGTCTCAACCTTTTTGCAATGGATACCATTCTTGTTATTTGTTAAACACATAATCATTAAAAATAAACTCTCAACATGTATCAAAGATTTATTGGTAATGATTTGTCATTGGAAGAGTTAGATACTACTTACAGAGCTACAGAAGCATTATCAGGATAATTTGTCATTCAGATAATCTTGTACAGAATAAAAAGATTTTGAGCAAAGGTAACCCATTGGAAGCGATCCCCACGTATCGTATGCTACTATTTACAGTTTGCATCCTGTGTAAAAACGTAAATTTTTATGTGATCAGTGATTATGGAAAATGATGAAAAACGCGTGGTGCTAAATGTCGGTTAGTCAACACAGTGTTATGTTTAGAAAAACTTTGCAGCGGAGCATCTTCAAAATACACCAGGAAATTTAAGACTCATTGGTATGAGGGGGGGGGGGGGGGGTTAAGCTAACAAATTGCACACCTCTTCGGGAAAGCTCACGTCCATATATTGTAAAATACAATTAGAACGTTAAGCTTAACAGGCTTTTCATGCAATATTCCATTAGGAAAGTAGGCAAGAAATGACATTTCATAGACATAATGAAAGCGAGGACTCTTTGACGGTTAATTTTAAGGAACTTTTGGATTCATACACAGAGGGAAGCCACATCGAAATTTAAAACTGCTATTCCAGTATAAAATCTGCTTTTGTGATGCTGATTTTGCAAATTTAGGTTAGTGAATTTTCCGAGCCACCTAATTAATTCGCCCAGAGCTGTGCCTGCTGTGGATATAAATACATTTGGTTGGTCAAAATTCATTTTCATATCACTAGGTTAACAATTTGACTCAGATATCTGCCCCAAACTCGGGTGAAATGAGGCTCGTAATACTGTCGCAGAGGAAACTGAAGCGTTTTTCCCCCCTAAAATTATGCGTTTTGGACGAACTCGAACTCCGACAATACATTACCGAATTTATGTTATGTCAAGTTATATAAAAATGCATCTTCCATTTACCACATGCAACACACCTTTGAAACTTCTTTCATTCGTACGAAACTCGATAGCAAACAAGTGGTCCAGCAAGGTCACAGACGCGAATGTATAAGTTACCTAATGAACCGTTACCAACTGAAGATTAACATATATTTTGCAAGTTAAAGTTCCAAGCAAAAATTACTTGGTTTTCCCTGCGTTATCATTTGAGGTCAAAGAGATAAGGTATTCAATATTCCCAGACATGACGATAAACAGCTGGTTACATCACAATGGTAGTCCCCTCAACTCTTTCTTTACATTCTATAAATACCATCATGCGTTTCAAATGGGAAGGCGTTTGTCCTTGAGCGCTACTAGGTGAGCAACCAATCGGAGTCCTGCAGTGTTGTAGTATTGCATTCCCCTAAGTGGTGTGTGACGAGGGTCAACCTAATCATTCTGTATGAAGTACTATTCGCACTAAGACAAAAATTTAGATTTTGCGGAAACTGATCCATGTGGAAGGTAGAGAGTAGTGTATCTAACAACCATGAAAACCCCATATTTTTAGCTCAAGTAGTTTTTCTAATACAAATAAATAAACCACTATTACCTGTATTATAGCAATAAATCGCGACGTAAGCACTGTATGAATATCATTATTGGTTGGCATGTATGCGTGTACGTGTATTTGTAATTGCTCAGAACTGAAACGTAAATGTTTGACATGGCGAGATAAAAGAATTACTTTGAATAATCCAATTCGAGCGAGAGGAAAAATTAAATTTCCTGCTGGTCTGGCAGAACGTGCCTGGTCACAATATTTCTTTGCTTATGAATGATTCGTAATCTCTATTTACTCTAGAGAGTTCAAAGTAGTTGGTGTGTATGTATGTACATATACTTTTAATTACTCAGAACTGAAATTTAAACTACTGACATGCCGGATAAAATAATTACTGTGAATAAGTCAAGGTGTTATATTCGAGAAAGAGCAAACACTTCATTTCCTGTTAGCCTGTGGAATGATGTATGCTTGTCCAAAGTGGTTGGTGCTTATGTTTATGAATGAATGCTGGATAAGAAGTGTTTGTTTACTCTGGAGAGTTCAGATCAATATCATTCAGTTGTTTTTACACAACAGTAGAGTAAGAGTTAAATAGTGCAATGGCTTCTTGCGGTGAATTTAGTGGCGAGTCAAAAAGACAGGTATTGCGAAGTCAGGCTCGAAATATTTTGAAGGTGTACACGTTCTTCAAAAAAAAAAAATCGGAAACAGAAACTAAAAATTAGTTATTGCGAGTACTTCCGTTTATAAACACGGAACAAGTGTATCAGCTTGATCTATTTGCAATTGAAACGGGACACGATAATACACCCCCCACCTTACCACTGCCAATATAATCCAATTGAGTTGGTGTGGGCTCAAGTAAAGAGGAGGGTTGCAAACAGAAATAATACTTTTATACTTAAGGACATTGAATGACTTGTTCACGAAGAAATTGACAAGGTAACACAACAGGACTGGGAAAACTTCGTGAAGCACGCAGAAAACCTTCAAGAAGACGATTTTAAGAAATAAATAGCACGTGACGAGATTTTGGAACCTATAATCATAAATTTGCAAGACTCAGACGATGAAGACAGTGACAATGACGAATTGTCTCTTAACGGAAGTGACATTAACAGCGATATGGATGAGCCACTGGCAGTTCCATTGGAATAGAGAAACAGGAAATTCATAAACTATAATTATATTTGTAGTATTTAAGAATATATATGATTTGCGAAAATGTTTTTCCCAATTTTGATTTTGGCAACTGCATCATTGTAAAAGTTTGCAAAATACAATTTTCTTACCCTTACGTCTGCGCCAAGCAGACCTGCATGTTTTATGAGTGTGCGAGAGAGAGAGGGAACTATAAAAAGAGTGGGGTAACAAGCTGGCAACGCTGAGTGTGATGCGGCATCTGATTAGCTGGACTCCAGAACTCTTCCCATTTGAAAAACATAATAATGTTTTGAACTTATAACAGGGCCCGGATTTTGAAAACGTATCATCTTGTAATAATTGTACCATAGCCTTTGTTAACGTAGGATTTAGTGAGGTGCATAAAATATGATCACTAATGAAATACGCCGTTTATGTTGGCAATGCCCAGGTCTACAAATTATATATTCTCCCTCAAACTAGAACAAAACTGTTAACATATGAGAGGGGAGGAAGAAATGTTATAAGGAAGCTCTCTTAGGTCACTGACTGGAGGTGGAAAATTCAGGGGTGTTTACTTATATTTGCAACCGAATTGTTCTAGTTAAGATAGATTAGACGCATGCACATACATGATTTAGTCAACATTTCGTTATATGTTTACAAGTCAGGATATTTGAAGTGGTTTAAGCCATGTTTGAATTTGCTCGTACTTCGGGGTATAGTAAAACGTTTTACATATTTGAGAAAACTTCCCACATATTTATATAATCGTACATTTTACTTAAAATAAGTTACATGTTTTACGTTTTAAAAGCTCTGTCAGATAATGGCTGAAAATATATTTTATCAGTTGAACATCTGTGCTATGAACATTCTTCTGTTTGTTTCTGGACCTCGGCTTTGCTTTCAGTCAGCCGTGACAATACCTGACCACAGCAGGTCTGGTCCAAACAATTAGCAAAGCATTAGTGTCAACGCTAACCAGTTCTATTCACGAACCGTCAACAGTTGTCCATGAGGTTCTCGCACATCTTCAAGCTGGTTTATATACATACTTCATTCGGTGCGCTAAACAGTTAAAATGTTTGGCCCTCATCTGTAAAATTACGTTTATATCAGCTGAGAACTCGAGTAACATATAAGGTGCTCAGAACATGTCACTTCGTTTATTTTCATTCTCTACTATCATACGGTCTAACACTGGGGAAATGCTCTAACAGTAAGATAATATTTAAACTACAAAAGAATGCGTTCAGAATTATGGTTGGCATTCTAAAATAAGAAAGCTGCAGAAATCATTTCATAATAATTTTAATATCTTGACCTCATCAATTTATTAATTTATATGAAGGCTACTAACGCAAATTATGTCACATATATGGGTTTAAAATTATGTAAATTGCCAAGTCAATTAAATGAATCTGTAAATAGGTTTAAAGCACAACTTCACAAATTCTTTATGAAAAATCAGTTCTACTCAGTTAGTAAATATTCTGAATATAATTCAGGTAGAGTGTACATCTATCAGTTGCGTGCACGTCACTAAACTAATATATTTTATTCTTATTTCATGTGATCGAGAATTCAAGATTCATATATGAAGGAGGTTCTTGAAAATCCCTTAAGGGTATATTAGTGTCAGTGTCTGAATAAATAATTTGTGATATATGATTTTACACATTGTATTAAAGCTTCCAAGTGTAAAAAGTAATTTGTGTAAGTTAGTGGGAATTTTGATATTGTAAATAGCTTGCATGGAAGTACATTGTAAATATTATCTAATACCTCTCTAAATATTTTGACGATGGGTATAATAATGTACAAATTCTTTGACTAATAAACTGAATTGAATTGCATAAGCGATTTTGATCAGACGGCAAAGCAATGTTTTATAGTAACTGGCACAAATCAGTGTCTAGTTCTCAGCGATTTCTAGTGCATCAACACATTTCGACAGAACCCACAACCCTAACAATAAGTTAAAATACAAAGGAAAACAGACATCCCTGTCGGGTATATAGCCGAATGTGCGAAGTCAATTTCCTAGGACCGTTTTCGAACTCTTTATCGCAAAAGATATACCACTCTACAAATTAAACAACCCACCCTTCTAGGAGCTGCTAGGAAAAAAAAAAAAAAAAAAAAAAAAAAACACACAGTACAGAGTACACAAGATCACTCAACATTTAGGTCTATGTGCTAGCTTCCGGCATAAAAATCCTTAGCACGGCTTCTTTCGGAAGGGAAATAAAGCCGGTTGCCCGTGTCGTAGATTAGAATCCGAAATCGGATGAAGAGCCAACTGAGCAAAACTAAGCAGTTATTCATGTACAATATAGAATGCGGCGCTAAGAACCACAGCAGTTAAGGAGCCTCAATTTCAACTAAACATTAAAGAAGATTCATACATCATTTTTCTATGAAAAAAACAACGCTGCAATAAATAAGGAGATCTATGATTAACATTTCAATATATGCAGATATCACATCGATTTAATGCAAGGTTGCTCAACCCTACAGCAAGTGCTCGTTTCCTTTACATATGTTTCCCACCCCCACCAGTGACCAAGGCAACGGAGGCGGACGAATGTGTGCAGTTTTAATTTCCTGCACCGCAGTGCCGTCTCTGTAATGCAGTAACTGCACATAAGTGGATTATTTTGTCAGAGCGGGGTGAAAGAGCTCATTTCAACTTCTCCTTTCGTTCTTGAGTTGAGCACCGCTGGTTTAATGAATGGTGAGCCCTACAAGTTTATTGAGGTCCTGGATAAACATGGTAAGAACATAACCAATTTGCCCAATGATGTCATGGCTATCACATGGCCAAGTAATATTTAACATGAAAACGAGCTCATGTTTCTGAGTGAGGCAGCTCCATATATGATCAAAGCTGGTGAAGCACTGAAAATAAGTGACTCAAGATGATTTATTTTACTTGCATAACTCATGTTCTTCATCTTGTACAGAACTTATTCAAGTTAACTGGTTTAACATGCACCTCTTAATATCTACAGTAAAGAAAAAGTTTTCGAAGGCCTCTAATAGAGTTCTAATTCTAATAGACATGCAGCCATTCAAACCCATTGGGAATGTTGTTAGAGGCAATAGTTAACACTGCAGCCATCGAAAATGTGTTTATACTTCGACAGTGCTACTTTAACTGAATCCGCAAAGTCAGTTGAAGGTGACAAAACAGTGAAAAATGACATAGCTTAAATCTAAACAAGCTTTCCTGTATCACAATAGCATTAAATGCTCCTCATGAGCCTTGCCACCGTAAGGGAAGTGAATGAAAGTTTCAACTGCCTTAGGGAAAAGATCCGAGAAGTAGAAAGTGATTTTAGACACAGTGTTAGCTAAGAATACAGGTTTGCCCGCCTCGATAGCGTAGATGGTAGCGTGCCTGCTGCACGTTCAAGAAGTCCCGAATTCGAACCTCGGTCAGGGTGTGTTATCTGGATAAGGTATTTTCCAGTGCTTTTCCCTATTCTGAAAGACGAATGCCTGGTAACTAAGCCCTATGGACCCTGGGCTCATTTGAACATCATTTCACCCATTTCATTCATCGTCCGATATGACAAAGTTGGAGGACGTAAACTGAAAAAAAAAAGATAATAAGAATACTGATGTGTGCAAAATTAATGCCCTTCTAAGATCTGCGTTTAGCTCTTGAAAATACTGCGAAGTTTAGAATGATCCATTGAACTTCTTGAGAATTTGAGAGGGGATTCAGTAAGTACAAAGCATTTTACGCTATAATAGACGCACTTTGAGTTTTACATTTTTAAGTGTTTTGTAAGGCACTGTCCGCAAATAGCAAATCTCATTAAAATATGCGCTCCCATCAAGCAATTGTAGCAAAAATTATTACATATGTAAAAAGGCTGAACAACTGTTTGGTAAGTTTCCTTTAATTTTTTTTATTACATGTATACCTCTAGACTATGCTTCCATTAAATAGTACTACACTTTAAGCCCATATTATACTCCACATTTTGAGAACTTGTTAGCCAATATATATATACACTTGATTATATATAAATCCTAGCTCTTGTAATGACAAATTTAGCCCCGCCCTACTACCGGCTTTACCACCCTATTTCTTGAGCATCTGTAGATTGGCAGGGTACTTGACCTACGACAATATATTGCCGAACTGTAACATTATTATAACCTAGATCTATGTCCTTAGTATCTGAATACCGTTAATAAAATGAACCATTGGATGCCATCGCAAAAATAAGATATAATATCAATAAAAAACAGAAATAGTGTGTAGCTGATGAAAGCTCTCATATGTGGTAGCTGTCACTCAGTTTAACAATACATGCAAATAATCCTTCACCCCTTCAGAAGTTCGAATTAAGTTGTATCATTTAGCAGAGCCTTCTTTGTGGACCAATCGAAGTGAAACCCTTTAATAGAGGCCTGCGAATCACCCTTTCGTTTCACATTCATAACAGCATGTTCCATTGGTTCGTTTTTATATCCTTCAATTGTTTTTCAGAAGTCACAGAGACATACCGGATATACTCTGTCTCACGCTAGTTTAATCCTGCTGTAAACAAGGCGGAGCTGATTCAACTCGCCACGTGTTAGACGCTACATGCACGTACATATTGTGACTTTGTGGGTTCGTGAAATTAAAAGTCCAACTGCACAGACTCAAAATGTTCTTTATTTCCACCGAATTACAGTTGAACACTTGCCGATTACACAGAATTACGTAGCGCACACAATTACAATTCACCAGTTCGTCCGTCACAGTTCCACTCTAAGGTCGCAGTTACGTACACTCCTCCGATGCACGTACACAGTCTTCCAGTCCGTTCCTTCACTGGGCGCTCCTCACGGCTGCTCGCCAAGAACTGAACTCTTCTCCGGCTCGGCGCGTCGCTTATATAGGGCCAACTGACCTATCTAGAAGGTTCCGGGTTAGATGAAATATCCCGACTGTTCCAGACGTCAAAGGGAGGGGAAGGAGGCGGCCAGCGACCAGTGACACTTTGCTCACCATCCCCTTCAGTGAACGCCACAAGATAAATGGGTAGGCGTGGGGTAAATGCTTCCGTCTGGCCCTACTGCCGGCCGGTTCTCTCGGGAGTTCCGACGTTCGGGTGACAATATGTCAGTATATATAGCAGCGCTAACTTCTAGTCAATAAATAGAATTGGGTTACACATTAATTAAATATGTGAGTAGGAAAATTAATAGAATCATGCGTATCACAATGGTTACCTTTAATCGGATTCCTACGAAAACTTCTGATTTGGCGTAGATATTTACGTCTCTACGTCACAATATCTTCTCTGTCCACTACAACTGATTTCCACCCGCGCTTTTTAAATTTCAATCCAACATCAACAACCGATGGAGAGTACTTCGTGAAAAAATTGACAAGACTGTGTGCGTAAGCGTGCGTGCGAATAGCAACTCCAAAATAAATAGTAGGTTAAATTAAGCATCTTCCAAGGATACGACATGAAAATTTTGAAGCAAATCCCCTAACCCTTTAGCAGTGCAGATTGGTGGTTACAGATCCCCTTACTTTCTCTGTTACAGATAAGGGAATTATTTATCGTCTTCGTTCCAAACATTCGATATCAAGATTTCCTTTTTTTTCTTCTAAAAATGCATTTTTGGAGTTCAGCGACCTCAAAACATATATTTCCGGTGAAATCTCGACATCGAATGTTTGGAAGGAATAGGATAAATAATTCCCTTATTTATTTTTTTACCTTTTTATTCATTTATAACACGTCTTTGCCTGCAATAGTCCTATCGACGGCCGTTTTCCTTTAGAACATATTGTGATAGGTTGACGTTATGCTGGTGGTACTTTGGACATTTTGTAATCATTACATCACGCACACTTTTGCACTCTCATTCATACTTCCACACTCTGGGGAAGATAGGAAATTATCTTGGTTGGAGAAAAATCCCAGAATCGAATCCGAGACCCCTGGCACGGCCGGAGGGTGCTCTACCGACTGAGCTATGGAGCCAGCCCGGTGACACGATACATAGCTCACACGGAGCTGATCTCTGAAACTGCTTATGTTTGGCCAACTTCCAATGAAGAGTGTGCTATTGTCAGCGGTGATTGTATAGGTGAATTTTAAGAATAGGTTTTCTTCTGAATTGTTTACACTTTCAACGCTATTATTAAATATAGGTTAAAGAACTTCACAGTAATAGATACATTCCGTAGACAAGAAGTAGCCAGTCTGAACCGCCGTCTTCTGCATATCAGGAGTGGCCCATATACGGCTAGTGCGGAGAAATTAATTTCCATCAATTAACTATAATATTAAAAATACATGTTTTCAAATAGGGGTATTCAAAATGAGCTAGAGCTCACGAACGCTGACCATTGGGTGTTTCCGTCCTCCATCACAGCATACTCCATGTTGATTGTGAATAGCTGTATGCATGGCTATTTTAAGAACATTAGGACACAGGTTTTCAGTGAACAATGTAAACATGTCTGTTTTTAATGATATATAAATATTCCATAGATGTCTGTTATCATTTTTGCCAAACATTTTTTTCGTCATTTGACATTGTTAAAAAGTTAGTTTAATGTTTAAATTGCCCGTGCGCTCCCTTTTAACCCCATTGGACCACTTCTGTATGCATTTTGACCCAAATGTATATTTTTTGAGCATGAAACTTATTCTTTAGATTTCCTTTTTGCTCTGATTTTTATCCAAATCTGCATATATAATTTAAAATGTTCTTTCTAAAGAAATTTTGTTCCTGTATTCTGTTCAATGTCTTACAACACATTAATTTATAAGGAAAAACACGGAAATTTCATACTTCTTTGACAAATGTAAATGTGCAAGGTAATTATAGAAATTTTGAAGCTTTTGAACAAATTAAAATTAGTTAATGGTATTATCCGAGAAGCTATTTGAGCTTTTGCACCGTCAGTTTGCTATTTACTCATATTAAGTGTGTCACTTTTCAGATAACTAGCTTTAATACTTAAAAAGTTAGAACACGAGTCCTAGTGTCCCTTAGACAAATACATAAAGTACAACCATCCGTCATACTGGAATGATAAAACAGGAGAAGTTCTGAAATCATATAAAGTTGCTCTTCTTCGTCATTTTGAAATAATAACTACATATAAAAACTGGTCAACATATATAAATGTATATACAACTTGCAAAAATTTATGTAGTGCATTTCCTGGCTAGTACTCCAGATTTACTGTGCAACACGTTTTACAACAGAATGTACGTAGATGCTACATGGATATAATACTGCAGCGGTGCTCAACTGGAGCAGGAAAGGAGAAGCTGAAATCACCTGCCACCCGCTGCGACAGAATGACCCACTTATACGTGGCTACTGTATTCCAGTGATGGCATTGCGGTGTCATTCATAAGTACTGGAAATGAAGGGTGTGCATATTCATCCGCTTCTGACTACCAGGCCAGTCTCTTGTTGCCTTGGTCACTGTTGCCGGGTGCGGGGGAGGAGCGAGTACATGGGACGTGTTCTACGGTTTAGCAACCCTGAACTGGCGCTACAGACCCAAACCCGCTGGCTACCTGTGTTACGGTTGGTCTTCTTGACTGAGCAATAGCTGGCCAAGACACTAGCCATTGTGTGCGATAATGACTAGAGAATCCCTTTCAGCAGGGTACAGAAGCTTCACCTTTGAGAATGTCCTGCTTGGTCTTCAGGCTCTATATAAGTAGGGGACTGTCGACCGGCGAGCAATTTGTGCGTTCCGCCGCTTAAGTGCAGCGAGTATAGTCCAGCGCAGCTAAAAAAGTTACTAAGTCTTCAAGGGACAAGGATGCTGAGCAGCACCGAGTGAAGTTCAGTGTGATTTTGATTCACTAGTGTCAGTTAGGCTGTAATTCAATTCTATAAATCCATTGTGATTTGTTGTGAGTGTATGTACACCCAACACAAGAAAGCAAGGCAGAGGAATGTGTAACGTAACTACAAGGCTGCGGGTTTCGCAAACAGCTTGATTCAGGTTGTCTATACATAAAGCATTAGATCCGTCGCTCAAAATGTAAACAATTGTAAGTACAAATCGCAGATAAAGAAGGGAGTACAATCAGCTGACCGCTGCAAGCCTACAGTCGGGTGAATAAATAGCTACAGCATAGCAATGCTATTGACTAAAACACGTATGCTGCTTATGTTTATATATTTTCTATTACCTTATGCAATATATACCAAGTTAATTGATGGAATTGAATTTTTCATGTTGACTCTATCCCTCAAAACCCTTAGCTTATAAACGGCTAGTGTAGAGAAATGATTAATTTCGTTGGCCATGGTAGCTCAATGTGTTAGAGCGACTGGACGTAAACCAGGAGATCCGTGGTTCAAATCCCGGCCATGGCATTGCATTTTTCATCTTGACTCTATCCATCAAAAACCTTAGCCTATAAACGGCTAGTGTGGAAAAATGATTAATTTGCATCAATTAACTAAAATAAACTGTGGATATTTGGATTTTCATAGATGTATTAGCTTAACAGCATTTTAATTGCAAACATGTTGATACACAATGGTGCATTTCTTGCATGAATGACAAGAATAACGCTCACTGTGGGAGGTGTCAACGCGCAGGAAAAATATATAAGTATACTAGCCTCCATTTACTTTTCGTTTAAAAATGCCTGCTTTAAATAAGTACAGAATCGGTGGAGAGATACATGGATATTTCCTCTATAGCAGACCATAACCAAATGAACTATGGAAGTAGTCGGGCTCTGAGAAGAATTATAGGACACCAAACTCTCCCAGATCTTTGCAACGCAATAGGATCATAAAAGCTGCTGTCATACTTTGGAGGATAAATATGTCCCCAAGTACGTAAGGTAAGGCAGAAATTACTTCGTGATTGACATACTCTCCTCTTGAGTCAGCCAGTGGAGGGTGTGGTAACTCTTAGGTCTTCAGGAAAACAAAACTCCTAGATCAGTGATGATTGATTACGTAAATGGCGAGCCCTCTGGCTAAAGCTTGTGTTAATCAGAAAGCCATTTCTCCTTCAGTGTAATTACATGGAACAGCAATCTCAGGAAAAAGTACCTCATTACCACTTTCGCAACCAAAACTGCCTTACGCTGATTCAGTTGCTAATTTGTTTGTTCGATGCTGAATGATTTTTCTCAAAATTAGAAAAAGTTCACATATTTCATTAAGCTACCGATAATCATGCAAGTTTCGGCCTTGGTAATTCAAGCACTAACAGCATCGCAGGGCTTTAACTGAAAAAATTTGCAAACCTTGACTGTAGGTCTCCGGATTGGTCCAATAGGGAAAAGTAACGACCAGAGTAGGTCCAGGATTTCCCCTGCATAATAACTACACTTTTATATCAATAAGTTTTCCTCTATGTCAATGTTCTTCCACAATCGTCACAAACTTATTTAAACTACTTCGCAATAATGCGGAAAAAAAACAACTAACATTTCCGACGCTATATTGGCAGTGTGGAAGACATAGCCGCTAGCAAGAAGAAGCTAAAAGAAGAAAACGTGGATATCCTTTTCATTCAAATGTACACGCCAAACTGCCATTTATGGTGTCAGCAAAAAGCAAATGAAATACCTCGTTATGTCTAAGACGCAAACAACTCAAAATCTGTCTGAAATCTTCGAAAATACTAACTGCGAATCTTTCGCTCGAGACCGTCGAGATTAATCCCGCTTCATGCTTAAGCTTGATGTCCTTGACGGGTTTCTGAGAAAACACGAGACTGTCTTTTTTTTATTGTCTTAGATAAAATTTAACCTTTGTTTACTTTATGTTATTTTCCAAAATGAATGTTATTAAGAGGTTGGATTAGTGCGGAAAACTGCACCAGGGAATACGGGATACTAAATAGAGGATGGGTGTCGTAATTGATGAATCATTTCAAACGAGTGTGGATCTGATTGCGAGAGTGACAAACGATTCTACTCATCAACGGAGGAACGATGTAACAAACCATTTTTGTTATAAACGTATATTATGACTAGGGTGCAAAAAATGTATCATGTTACACGGCATATCTCTGCAGACTGGTGCAACTATAGGTTAGCAGCCACTAAAATTAAACAATCCACACATATGCGAGGCGAAAACAGAGACAAGATACTTCAACGGACCAGTTTTAGTTTGCTGATTGGTGGAGGAAATGTCTTCGTTGCTTATAGAGAACGCTCCTGCTCGACTCCCATATGTTTACAACAGAATCGTTTGGCACAGATAATACAAAGATGTGTGATAAACTGTGCAATTGATTCGGTCATTGGAATATAATTCGTAAAAAAATCATAACTAATCCATATCTTAGTACTTATTGTTCCTTTCTTCTATTTGCTATGTTAGGAATCGCACGCAAATGTAAATTACATACAACCAAATTAGAGAGACTTTATGAATTAAAATCAAGTGGCATATTTTGATCGATATAGCATACACTAATCCATTATTTGTTATGAAATAATTTTAAGTTATACATTTTCTATATTTCGGTATTACTGCGTTCTGGTTTGCACGTGTCTATATCATTCTGTCGATTTCCAATATTTTCTACTTCCCTTTTTTCTCTCAAGAGCTTTCGTTTCAGTTGAGAATTTAAAACACAGTGACATACGGTACTAAAAGTAACTGGTGTAACCAACCTATTTCGTTTAATTCTGATTAGTTGAAGTAAGTGTAGATAACTTTGATAAAATATATGTTCAGGAATACAAATATGTATTGTATATTTATATGTACCTACTGTTGTAGGTATAGCTCCTGAGATAGATGTTCACGTTGATATATCTGAGCTCTGGTTTGTCGTGGTTTGCCCTAGTTAGTAGGCGAGTTCATCTACCACAATCTCCTTTCAATCATTTCCCTTTCCTGCTCACCTGTCAGGTCAAAAACTGTTTATGACAATATGATCATGCAAGTTTCCATGGTCACAAGTGCCGCCGGTGTACTGGAATTTCGTCCCACAGGAGTTCGTTTACATCCCAGTAAATCTTCTGACATGGAGCTGTAAAGTTTAAGCACAATTAAAAACCGATATGGGCCGAGTTTGAACTCGCAACCTTGAGATAACTAGACCAGTGCCCGATCAACGAAGCACCCTGACCGACCTTTTCAGGTGTGCTTCTAGGTCTCGTGACATATGGTAATGCCGGATACTGAAATTAAAGGCTATACTCCCTTTGACAATAGAGCTCTGCTTGTTCTGCCCTCTTTACGTAGCTGTAACAGAGGGACAGGTCTTCGAGGTGGCGCTGTTATTAACTTCCCGCGTCTCTACGGCCCGTAATCTCCTGTGCTTCTTTCACTTTATAACTTCTTCCTGAAGTGTTAGCCACAATAGATTATATAGGTCACAGAGCGCGAGGTGCACCCCTTCCTTGTATAACATTTAACTACTTCTATAATCCACATGTCACGAATCACGTAGTATAGTCGAACAACACTAAGGTTTGTTTGGTTTAACTTGAAACATGACCTACTTAGCGCTACCCCTCCCTATGACAAGGGAGGGGTGGAAAGTTTTGTAAACACATTGCCACTGCTATCCGCGACTGCCTAGTCTACGTCAGAGAGTGACAAGTGCTGCAACCAGTGCAGGGCTTGCTTATTTGTAAACAGTGCTTTATGTTGGCAGTGAAATATGGTAATAATGGAAATATGGTGTCAGAACCTGTGATGTACGAGACAATTAAAAGAAACAAAGATAAGTTCAAACTGTATACAATCAACTCCATAGATGAATTAAATGGACATATCTTACCCCCGTGTCATTGTGGTGTGAATGCTATCGAGCTAATATGAGATCAAATCAATGAAGGAGGTAGAAAACATGTACTGGGGAAAAGATGGATTAATTGATATGTTTGACAACTTCATAAATTTAGAAGAAAGTGACTCTCAAAAAAAAAAAAAAAATCCCTAATGGATGGTATATCTACACGGCGTTCATTTTTATCTGTGATTTTTACCGCGCAAAATTTGACGTCATCAATAGCATCGCTGATGGAACGAGTTTATATACGATACCCCTAGCGGGTTGCGATTGTATTTGATGTGCTGACAGCAGCTTTGAGGCCTCCCTCTACCGGCAGGTAAATATACTATTTGAATGTTGGGTCTGCTCGCGTAATATAAAGCTGCAAATTTCGCCTGGTGCGTAGACATGATAACTGTTTTAAAAAAACTATATACTGCAACGCAATGCACTGCAATGCTAATTATGCACCCATAAAAGGTATACCATGAAGAATATACGAAGTCATAAGTCAATGAACACTTATTTCACGATGAACATCTGTTTCTCTGTTATAGTAGACATGTATGCATATTGTAAACCTGTCACATAAAATAGAAATATTTCAATTTGATCTCAATTCTCTTCTAGAACTCAAGTTTCCCCAATATGTAACTTCATTACAAACCAGAAACTTAGCTGAACATGTTCTACCAATGAAAAATAAATTAGTGTTACAATATGTACAAAGCTTTTATACAAGTCTAAACAAGAAAATATCTAGTACATAGTCCTATGTGTCCATTTTCTTATATTTCCTTTCTCTCTTCCCCTTAAACACTGTCTGTATTGCGAGAAGGTATGCTTGGACCTTTCTGTCATAACATTATTTATTGCTTCTAGATTGGGACCACTTGCTTTATAGCGTCCAGTGTCTCTCTTTTTTGCGAGTAACTGATTCTGTATCTCAGAAATGTTTGATGCACCTCATGGTTTAAAAAGACAAAGATACCCACATTAATAGTCATTTTAATTAAGCGTGAGAATGACAAAAAATATTGTATCGTATACTGATAAAGCATAAGACGTTTATGTTGCAGAAAGTATGTCAATTTAACGATAGCTGGACACCTCTGACAACATTATGCTCCCAGGGACATGTCTGAATGCCGGATAGCGTTGCATAAACTCCTCTATGCAGCGGTTTAAATTATATTTATATGTCACACCAACATTAATGCTTTTACGAAAGAGCATTCAACCATGAACATGCGGTGGTCTGTGTTCATATCCAGGGGAAGCTAGTTGTATTAGTTACTAGCGCAAACACAGAGAGTGCTGTAATTTGCTTATGTTCCGCAAAAATTGCCGCTTCTCCGTAGAGGGCACTATGATTTCAAGATAGACTCACCTATCAACTATGACGTCATTATTGCTCAATCGGAAGGCGGGAAATAATGAATAAAAATGAACAGCGTGTATACTATCGCCGTCTACCAATAGTCTTTAAACCGCTGCGCTTGAAAGTATTATAGGGGCAGCTACAATATAATCAGACGGATTCAACTGGAACGCTACATAGAAGTGATGCGATATGCAATTAGGCAGTCTGGGTTACCTACAACAGCGCGGGCAATAGTCCACTAATTCCGTGTCTAAGGATAAACAAAACGAACTGTACTACGCGCGGCCTCTCTGACTACAGCGCCATTTAAACAACCTCAAACTCAGGACGATTGGGGAAACTCCGTTGCCATGTTATTTTAGTCCATTTAGCAGTAGTGTGCGGAATAACAAACATCTGGCGCGGATTTACCATTTAGAAGGTCGATACGATTATAATTAGGATCATAAACTTTACTGCAGCGTGCTTAGTGCATTAACAAGTCTAGAAGGGGGATTTTTTTAAAAAGTATTCCTAGATCTTTTATTTAAAATAGGAAATATCGTGTTTATAACATATTGACGGTTCTACTGTTCCTAATTTCTGCAAGTGCAGCGTACCAAACATGCAGAAAATAACCAGCTTTCCTAATCTGAAATATAAGTCAATTTAGTTCAAATTACTTCGAATTACAGTGGATTAAATATTATTACAACTAGTACTACTATAAATTGCTTACGTTTGTGAGGCGACTCCAAGAAACGAGTCGCTTAATTTATCTCTAGAAAAGATGAACTGAAGTTGGTTATTTTATTTATGCATTCGTCTACAACCTTTTTCCTTTTCCAATGGAAATTCGATAAGCATCTTGCTAAGGGGCAATAAATCCAACCAATTGTTTGACGTGTGTTCAGTTAGCTGCTCCACATCAGTAATAGTGAACCGTTTATTGTTTTTAGCCATGTAAGCTTTTATGTGTTACAGATTGTCCTCGTTTATCGTTTTTTGGGCCATAGTAAAATAATACTAATATGCCCATAAGTTCTACACGGCAGTAGTCCATTTTGAACGCTAAAGGATATTTAATAATAGCTGTTCAACACATAATAACAAATAGTAAATTACGAAAATAAGGGGAATATAAATTAAATTTAGTCAGCAATGCAATCATATACAGCCTTTGACAAAAAATGAGCAGCTGCCAGAAACAAAGTTCAATTCGGAAAACGTCGGAAGCATTCGATGACGCTACATTCACAATTGCACAGGTAGAGTCAGACTGAAAAGTTTAATGATTTAAATCCTGGCTATGGCATTGAAGTTTTCAGTCTGGCTCTACTTTTCAATACTTTGGCCTACATACGGACCGTGTGAAAAACAATTAATTTTTCCAATATACGCTTTGATATCACTCTGGCTTAATTTCAAAGCTATACCACACATAAGAAGTTGCCTTGCGGCTTGGCCACATAATGTAACATTGCACGTACTATAAATACAGTAATATTTATATTGCAGCGCTGAATTGTTTAACATGTAAACATTAACCTTTTGTGTCTCTAAAACAATATTTAAAATATCACTTCGACAAAATGTAAGTAAATATGCAGCATGAAATATTTCGAAAACTGTTGAAGCTAGAAAGAAAATCTAATTTTAGAAGCTTACTGGTTGTCCGAAATTGTCTTTTGTCTTTCTCCCATTATTTTAAGATAAAATTGTCTAAGATTCACTGAATAACAAGGAGATCTTTAAAGCTATTCACAGAAAATGTGTCATGTAACTAAGATTTATTATAATGAAAATCGTTGGCGACATTTGACAGCAAAAAAGACTTCTCTCCGATTCACATAACTTTCTTTACTACTTCGTCAATGAACAATTCTTTAAAAAAATTATATTTACTTCACATCAATATTAATAACAAATTGTAGAAGTGCTTTTATTACACAGAATTTCCTTACCGGTACAATGACATTAGGAGAATATAGAAGAGTTAAACAGTTAAAATTTTAAGAGCTGGTCGCTTTGTAATGGCTTTCAAATTCCACTGTCTTTGAATGACCAGAAGAGGAGGAAAGAACAATAACTTCTCACAGGAGAAAAGTAAAATTAAAGCAAAATTCAAACAATAGCAAGCAAGCTTTCGAAAATGGTGAACTCGTAAGAAAAAAGGTATCCTATATAAATTGTGTATTTTAAGATCTACATTTTTATGTAGCAAGACTTCCTCTATCTCTTATGGAAACAGTTCTTATTCAGAAGAAAGAGAACTTCAAAGACTATTCCCAGGAATTGCAAAATGTATATTTAATTTGCCATGAAAAATCTTATACTTATGTTATTTTAAAGAAAAATTTACAACCACTTTTGGGAAAATCAAAAGTTTTCGAAAACTGTTTCATTTAGAGTACAGTTTGAGATGGAGGATTTTTTTTAAAAGATACCTACGTGTCACATCTTTGACAGACGCTATCTCCCAATACCAAGTTAAGTGTTTAAACGAATGTTCGTTTTTTAGTATTGCTGTTGAATTACTGGCACACACATTCATACACCACTTTTTCCTTAAAAAATATTTTATTCCGTTTATTTCCAGTGAAATTTCGGTGTCGAATTTTTGGGGGAACGCAGCCAAGAGGACCGTCTCTCATACAACTAGATATCAGTTTCTAGAAAACACAGGTTGACGACCCAACTGTGCAGAAATGTCAATCAGGGCTACTCTGTAGCTTCTAGTTGAAGCTGAAACAGTTGTTAAAGTCATTAAGCACTGGCTATGCGACATTTGGTATTCTGTAACATCGTAACCATAACAGCATCTTGTTGAGAGAAGGGAAAGTTACGGTTAAGGATAACTAGAGGCCAGACCGTGTTGATGGCGCCAGCCTTGCACTTTTAGCGAATCTTGGTTTAGAAGTACAAAGGTATGACGAATACCGCAGGAGGTAGATAAACATATGTTATTCGCACATCGTAAAGTGAAACCATAAATTTGTGTGTGAAAATAATGAAAAGTGTATGCTTACACGAGAAATACGTTAAGAGTTTCGTACCCTAACTTTTGACTTCTTGTCATTTACACGGTAGTAAAGAACATCTAGAAAAATGTTTGCTGTGAGATCCATTTCTCCCGTCAGAATTATCTTGAAATTTAATGTTCTGCCGTACATCCTTTGAAATGCTAGTTTGGGTCAGAAAGTCCTGCAAACTACAACTTTCACTCTCCTTTAGCAGCTGTTACCGAAGTAAACAAATATGCAAAATCGTTGTTCATGCGACCTGAAATAAATAAATTTAAAAAAATGCAAAATCAAAGAAGCTTCTTTCAAATTAAATACTAGACGATAGAACGTGTATGTTATGAAATCACCAGAACTCTTATTTCATTTCAGTATTGATTACAGATTATAAGAAATTATTAAATGCAAAGCATTCCAAATATTTAGCTGTTACTTCGTGTTTGCATTTGTTTACGGCAACGGCTTAACATTAATCTTGGTAAAAACAACAAAGGCCGTAACTATTTGAATCGTAAAGACCGTAAAGTGAAATTATGTGCGAAGTGTGAATATAACATCTTATCACTGTATGCTTGAGCGAAACAATTTTCTAACCTAATCTCTACGTTAACTCATAATGGAGAAATAGATCTCTTATATGGCATACAGTTATCGAAATTTTGTAAAATTGTATATCTTTTCAGGCAAATAGTTAAAGATATAAAAGTAGAAAGTTCATATATGGGTGCACTAGAGCTTACAATTCATTTCAGTACTATTTGGAGATGAAAATTTATCATTTATATTACGATGAAAATATAAAATCCTATTTTAATTATGCTATCAGTACTTCCAGAAGTACTACGAAGTTATTTGTTGTATTGCTTTGCAATAAATCATTTAAACGCCAAACATATAAAAGTTTAAAATGCTTGGTTCGTATAAGACGTTATTTACTCAAAATTCTGTACTATCCTAAAGCATCTTTACATGCAAGTTTAAACAATTACGTCGAATTGAATCGAATCATGGGATTACTACTGTAATAAGCAATATATATTTTGTATTGCTCTTCCAAAGTCTTTGTAGCTCGCTTGCGTTCCGTTCTGGTCTGTAATGAAGTGATGCAATTGCACTACTTGTACTGGCGCGCAGAGATTGGTGGAAAAACAAAACAAGCCTCGAATTGCACTATTTGTACTGGCGCGCAGAGAGCTGTGGAAAAACAAAACAAGCCTGCAAAGCGCATGAACTTGCAATCACTTGCTCCAGGTGCTTAACAATATGGCTGAGCAGATCCGTCGCCATTACAAGCACGATTACAAAATTTGAAAACCCGCCATACCTTTTCACGCTTAGTTGTTAGCCGTAACAATAATTTTTAGGAATATTCTTAACAAAATGTTACAGAATAGCCCTGATTGTAGGCTATTGTGAATGTGGGAAATGTTATAATAACGTTTCCTTCCCCCCTCTTTGTTTACTTCAGAATTTTCTATTCCTTGCCATCTTTTTCTGCTTTGTATTTATTCACCATGCCTTTAATTTCATATGTTAACAAGCCGCCGCAACCATGTTTATTTTTCATTCCCTGGTCAGCTTCAGAATTACTTTTCCTTCACCCTATTTTTCTAAAATATGTTCGTACTTAGTCTCACCACTTAACACACTATTTTCTCGGGTGTTCGCATTTAAATTGGTTGCATTCTTTTTCTTTCCTTCATGGCAGAGTTAATGTTCCCATACTTTGCCACAATTCAAATAAATTCTCTTGCTTAGTAATCTTTTTCGGAAGTCCAAGAATACTTTTTTATCCATAACGGACGACCGATCGGTGAAAATGACAACAATAATAAAAACATACTGGTTTGGGTTTTCATAACATCACTACCTCCGTTTCGCTAGGAAGGTTTTCGGATTATTATTTATCTCTTATCAGAGTTATCTACGCGGCGATTTCAATAACCTTGAGTAAAGGGCGTGGCTGAGCATCTCAGGCCTTTTCTGCCAGTTCTATCATCTTTTACTTTTCTGGATTTCTTTTCGGAACATTTTCTGCACATATGTTAAACAGCTTCTGAATCATGTAATCTACATTGAAAACTGCTTACTAAAATACAAAGATGCAGGCCAGTTTCATTAGTACATCAGTACATTTTTCTCGGGTTTAATATTTTGGACATTTTTAAGAATGCCTTCTTACGACACAATTTGTGAGTTATAGTAGAACTCAAGAAATAGTTTCCAGATTATACATTACTAAAACTTGCTATGCAGTTATGAAATATACGGTAAATGTGTTAATGCCACCGAGCTCATCCAGGTTTCATAACTACATGGTTTTTGAAAAAGCCGAAATACATAGTTGAAGAAAATTACTTTTTAACCAATGAATTTAAAAGTATATTTCTTCCAACTTATTATATCTCAATAACGAACCTAAATTTGTTATACCATTTACAAGTTACGGAAATCACATCGTTATATATATATATATTTTATCTTTGTAATGGCTTAAGCGTCCTTTTTAAAGCCCAAAATCAAGTAATCAGGATATATGCACAAAAACTGGCAACCACACTTCTTTATACAGAGTTTGTAGTAAAAAATTCAAAACATTCAGTGAATATTAACAGTTTTAGAGAATTCATAGACAGGTCTCCTTAACATCTTCCCTGGCCAATATTTTCTCTGTTTGATCCCTTGACAACAGTACATATGTATCCTAGAGCACCTAAGGCTGTCCAATTGCTCTACTACATTATCTAGAATTCACAAACTTCTTTCCTGTATTTTTCTCGAGTAATCACAGCCCTTACTTATTCCACATGTAGCTTCTTTACTTCCTCCTTTGGACACTATGCATGGTGTAAAATATTCTTAAGCTCCCTCGCCCAATTTTATGCCACTGTTACAAGTAACGCACACTCACACTATATATACTTCGCTAATACAAACATATATCCGTTTCTCGATTAGAAAATCCTGGCTATTAAGAGGCAACAGCTCTGTGTACTGTGTACGTCCACACTCCTGTAAGTAACCTACAAAAGAAGGTCCAGCCTGTGCTTCAATATTCACCGTCGTCAGTTTTTGGAATTGCCAAGGAGGCACATTAAGACAGCGGAACGGAGTGAGGAAGTGCACTTTTACTAGTGCTATGATGTGAGTGCACTTGGAGGAGGGCGCCACTGCTTTGTTGACAATGCATAACGTCAGCAGTGTTAGAGATCATAGGCAGTAAGCTGCAGGCTTCATCTCTCTACTAAATAAAACTTTGAGCTGTGGAGGTGATGTTTACCTATTTGCACTTACGCGTACTTGTTCCATAACTGGTTAGTTCCTCTTCTCATCGAAGGTACTCATATCAAGGCCTATTAACACAGTAAAGGTGACAACAGCCGGGAATGTTTACTCCAAAGATCCACGTCATCCTGTGATCAATGGAGGTGTAAGACTAGGAAGGAGTTTTCTAATCGTAAATTAAAGGGTAGTATCACTGATATCGGTTTAAATTCGTTTAAAATGGCCACTATATTTGAAGAAAACAATGTGATAATTCGTTTATCAAGTATAGCATTTTCAGTTAAAAGGTGCAGAAAGAGCAACCGATGAAATCACATTTTTCACACAGCGCCGACAAAAACGTCAACGCAATTGATGTATATTAATGCCCGATTTCACCAACAGATGTTAGGACTTAACACGAGTTTAGCAATAGTTAAAACAAAAATTGCATTTCACCAACAAGTGTTAGCGTCTAAATAGCATTCGAAATAGAGTACTGCCTATGAGGAGACATGATTTTGAGGAGAAATCCGAAGAAAATTTTTACGGAGGTATAGACTGTCGAAACATGTTGCTATGAAGGTTACTGCGGAAGTACAAGAGAGGTTAGAACATGCATCGAAAGAAATATGACGGTCTCGCCTTTGCTTCAAGTATTAAGTTAGTTAGTTACTAACACTCCCCACATGGCAACCTTGGCCTTCGGGGTAACCTCACCCCACCAAGTGATGACCGGACCCATTTCTCAGGTGGAGGCACCCAGAGGGCGGTGTCCATTACCTCCGATGATAGGGTGATAGTGAAGATGGCGGTGAGGTGAGAGGACCTACAGTTTTTACCGTGGACTCCGAACCACGTTGGGCATAGGGGATACTTCACGTGTGCTAGACAGAGGTGAAGGCGTGGATAGGGCCGACTTAAAATCGCCAACCCCAGAGCCGGGAATCGAACTCGGGACCCTTAGAACGGGAGCCGCGAACGAAACCACCGCGCTACCCCGGCGCCCGCTTCAAGTATTAATAACCTTGCGATTTTATAATTCACTGTCCACCTCCCAACTTGAAACGTTTAAGTCACTTGTCCTTCGCACCTCGTTTTAAATTGACGTAATACTGACAAGTTGTTTGGTGCTTGTAGTAGTGACACATGCATTTGAATTAAATTCGTTTCCAATATTTTCCCACGTGACATCTTTCTCTTTTACTTTCACCGCATCCGCCCTCTTATTTTCCACGATACCCTTACACTTAGTCACCAATTCAATTAACAATTCTTTCTCCATCGATGAGAAATTTGTCTCACGGCTTTAGTTATGATTTTGTTCATCCGCCATTTTTCAGCTTGTGCAGACGGAAATGAAAACAAAAGCGTATCGCAATACGTTCAGAAAATAATACGACTCATCCATAGCCTTCTATAGCTGTGATATTTACAAGTTTCTTGGCGTTACCACAGGTTTGTTAACATTTTCAGAATACAGGTTGGTGAAATGCAAGAAATTTAACATTAGTGTTAGCGCTGTGACAATTGTTACGTTACATTTGTTAACGTCGAGTTTAACATCTGTTGGTGAAATCGGGCATAAGTGTTGAAAACTGCTAGATACATGTTTCGAGAAAAAATAGGCTTATTACCCGACGTTGGTGTAGATGATAATGGCCAACGTCAACAGAAAAAGAAAAAGTATTGCATGGCGACGTAAGACATCATCAATAACAATTTAGAACAAACATTTTCACTTTGTCACTGTGTTTATCGGTATTTACTGATGCATTGACTTAATATCTGCAATGTGAGCAATAACTGACCGTGAAGCGAAATGTTTTATCGCGTGTTAGGAATCAGCATCTATAGTTGATAAGATAACCGTCTTAAAGGGAGCGGCTTGGTTAATATAAGAACTAGTTTCAGAAACAATACTCTGCTAAATCGTTGCTGACCGGAATGGTTTAGCAAGGTCTGCTCCTTTCACCATACAACTACGAATAAATAAAATGAATGAATAAATATATAAATAAATAATCAGTGCTAAATATCTACGCCGGCGTCGTTCTCGCCCAATTTCTTTTACGACAAAGGCGTTCTCAACCACTGATAATGGCCCTGTAAAAAATACTACTTCTATCCTGATTTGTACAAAAGCTGTAGCTTATATGTGAATTCCACTGCATAATTTTATTTTACTTCAACACTTCTAAGACTTTTGTAACCAAGGAGGACTGGGCTTGTCGACTAGAACGTTAAGAAAACATAATAATGAAGGAAATGGTTTTACATTTACGAATGCAGAGGGTAGAAGGGAACCCGTTACATTCTTTCTATGGTATGATTTCTGCAAGTAAGGCAAAAACAATTTATAACACATATTATCGTAACGTGATTCTTTACGGAAAAAAAGAAACGAGTTAGTTGTTTGCAATTTCGATTGCTAATAGCATTAAAATATGCAAGAACGCTTCTTAATTTCTGAGTTGGCGCAAAGCGTACATCATTTACGTGTACTCCATATCAAAGATTTCCTCATAGAATGCGTAGATTCCGAATCATCTTATATAAATTGCAATTTTCGTTTGTCTGTGAAACTTGGAAAATACTGGTAGTACTAGGTCAGATAACAATGATGGTTGGTGCACGACTCCAAATCAAAAAAGACTGAGTTCCCCAAAGAACAGGCTCTTCTACCGCACCCCTTTGATCATGCCTTTCAATGAGTTGTCTTCAGCAAGCTCGAGAAGCACATAACTGTTATATCGCTACGACTTTTTAACTGATATATAACCACAGTGTTTAAATCCTAAAGATCTCAGCCCGCCTCAGTAGCGTAGATGGTAGCTTATCTGCCTCACGTTCAAGAGGTCCCGAGTTCGAATCTCGATCAGGGTGAGTTATCTGGATAAGGCTTTTTCCGGGGTTTTCCCTTATCCTTTAAGACGGATGTCGGGTCTCTAAGCTCTATGGCTCATTTGAGAATCATTTCACTCCTTCCACTCACCGTCCGATATGACTTATAGTTGCAGGACGTAAATTAAAAAAAAAAAATCATGAGATCTCAGACTTAACATTACCCTGTAATGTTGCGTATTTATCAGGCAACTGCACTAAATGCAACTGCAGGCGATGGCTTGTCATGAAAGTGAGCCGACCGCTCGTTACTTTGCCGGCCGGGCTCTCGAGGAGCGTGTCGCCGTGTTCCCTTTCTAGGAGCTTCAGGGCGCTGAGGTGCTTAAACCGAGCTTTGCTCATAAGTAGCTAGGTACCCAGGAGTTAGTTCGACGTAAGCGACTCCGGCGGCATGTGGTGAGTGGTCCTTTTCTACCATGGTATAATTTTGTATAAATGTACCTCTTGTTTCTGGCCTGACGCCTGTGCTCATAAATTTGTTCTGTTGGGGATTTAATATCCGAGGGACTAAACTCCTGGATAAGGAAGGGATAAAGAGATATATTTATATCAGCCTCTATGTCATGATAGTGTAAAATAAGTAATTCTTAGAACAGATCCACAAATTTTTATTTAGGCATTGCACTCCTTCACCTAGTGTTTGGTGTTGCCACATACCTTCGTAATTTTCTCCATCGGGACCTCGTTATCTACCTGTTTTCCTGTCCAATAGTTTAAGTTTGCTCCTTTACCTGATGAGGATCGGCGCAAAGGTCTCCTACCCGGCGGAGTCCAGACACCGGAACTTTTGTCTAAAGAGCACAGGAATTTAGCGCACAGGAATTTAGCACACAGGAAGAATGCAACCAACAAATGTAGATAACTTCCTAGGAATACTACAGAAGCTGAGGGAGTAATTTTATATTTTGTGCCTGAAGATAATAATAGTAGTGCATGTGGAATGGTTCCCCATGGTAGGCGTTTACTGTTGGACCGTCTGTAAGAAAAGTTGGCGAGATCGTACCACATTCATAATTCATGTCCTACGGAAGCAGATCACGTCACCAGGTTGGCTTTAACTTAGTTCCTGGACCAAGGAGCAAATTTTCCGAAGTAATCTTGGCAGCATACAAACCCCCCTTTGCGAGAAGTGAAACTGAACATACGCTAAAATTAAAACCCGTAATATATACGTAGTCCAGGAATTGCAAACGGCAGATAATGCGAGTAAAATTGATTTTAGCAATTGGGTGTTGGATAATTCTTAAAATCACTTGATTGACTCGCGTTTAATTTTTTTTAAAGGAAAGAAGCCTGGTTTTATTTACATGTTCATAAAAGAGAATCAGTGTTAAAGCACATTTTCTTAAAAAGTGCGAGAGATGTGTGACGGCACAAGGGCATCATTTTCAACGTCATCTATGACGCAGGTTTATGCTTGTGCATGTGTTTGAATATATGGAACTGGGTATATTCGACTGCGCCGGCCAACAGCGTACTCTCCGCTGCCAAGAAACCTGCAGTTAGGTCGGGCTTGCGTATAAACGGATGAGTGTTAATTGGAATTAGCGCCTATGGATATTACAAGGTGTGTGTTTCTGAGTTTTTGATGCTGTGCGAAAAATAAATGGGATCTATAATGCCATTCCTTTGTGTTGTTAAACAATGTTTTTTTTTTCGAAACACAATTACGTGCAATTTTAACGACCTTCAATCAACATTTAATTAAGCTAAGAACCCTTTCCATACAGTGTGTGTATGTGTGTGTGTGGGGGGGGGGGGGGGGGGCGCAATGGCACTGCCCGTAAGCTCACGTTCCCGGTTCGCGGGCTGCGATGAAAGTTGAAGTAGGTCAGGATTCCAAGGGATCCTCCGTTGGGCTTATAGGTATATGTATATTTCATTCTCTTGTGGTGCAGGATGTATAAGGTAACCCAAATAAACATCAATATGAAACAGTTTCACTGCATGCCAAACAACAAAAATAATATTTGTTTTCTCCCTTTCTCGTCACTGCTGACGTTAAAAGGTGCTTGGGTTCCCTCAGAGCGAGGAAGCCGAAGCATCTGACCTTAGATGAAATCAGGGTTGAGTGGTCGGCCCAACGCCTGAGATGAAACAATTGATGGAACAATTGGTGGAATGATGGTGGGGAAAACCGGAGGACCCGGAGGAAACCCACCCCAGCGCCATGTTGTCCACCACAAATCCCACTTTGCGGTCGCCTGGATAAACCCGGGCCACCTAGGTGAGAGCCAAGTGGTCTAACCACTGAGCCATGGCGCGGCAATAATAAATAATAATAATAATAATGATAATGATAATGATAATGATAATGATAATAATAATAATGATGATGATAATAATGATGATGATAATAATAATGATGATGATAATAATAATGATAATAATAATAATAATAATAATAATAATAATAATAATAATAATGATAATAATAATGATAATGATAATGATAATGATAATGATAATGATAATGATAATGATAATGATAATGATAATGATAATGATAATGATAATGATAATGATAATGATAATGATAATGATAATGATAATGATAATGATAATGATAATGATAATGATAATAATAATAATAATAATAATAATAATAATAATAATAATAATAATAATAATAATAATAATCCGCAGAGGACATGAACCTATAGGTAAGGGGAGGTGATGTAGCCGCATCACACTTCATCTACCCAGATTCACCCGGTATATAATATTTGGTGCGGCTGATTCGCCCGGTATATACTATTTAATTCTATAGTATTTGTTGTCAGAAGGCACTGAGAAGATTCTCATACCAGGAGATTATAACTACGGTACTTGTAACGTGTTTAAGATTGTCTTATATACTAACGATTCTAAGATCAGATTTGGTATAGAAACTGGAGCCTATGGCAATGACATGAAAGGTCGCAAATTTCACTGGATAGAGTTCTTTGCTAACCCGCTTCTTTCCAGTAGGAAGCGGTTCATATGTAAATTATGTGATCGGAACTGGTTCCACTTTACTGTTGTGAACACCTTCATTGCGACTACAGTCTAATTATAAAATACACTATAAATACTGGTTTTAAGCTAAACAATGTCAATATAACGTGTTTCGAAGACAGTGAACACGATGTTAACGGTAAACAGTGCTTAAAAGTCGATGCTTGTACTTTTACGAGAACATTGTTTATCCCCAAAAGGTAGGTAAACATAATGGTTATGTTGACAAGTCGATGGAAGATGCAGCTAGCAGTAAACAGTGTCTGAAAATCGATGTGCAGACACTAACAAGAACACCGCTTATCCTCCAAACGCTGGTTACTTTCTTGGAAGATGTTTTTTCCAAATGAAGTGGACAGATTCGGATAGCACTGAGGTTGACAGATATAATTACTGTACACAATGCAGTATGAACAACTAATTAAAGGAAATAAACATTTTAGTATGCACAAAGATTTATATGCATCATGTCATCCTTATTACAATTCAAGTACCGACTGCAAAATTTACTAATGTCCTAAACTTGGATGAGATACTTAGGTTATTCTTTTTCACAAAGATAAGTGCGAGGTTACGTAGTTTTCTTCATTCTCAACTAACTTTGTATAATTTGACCACTCGAAGAGTTAAAGCCACAGTTTGCAGGAACTGTTTCAAAAACAATTTGCTTAGTTACCTTTTCGAACTTTTCAAAGAAGAGCATGAGAAGAAATATATTTTAAAGTACTTTTCTAAATTATGCCGTAATTATTCTAAGCCTAATTCTTGTATCGCAGTTATAGAGTCGCAAACGCTAACTTTCTCTACAGCAATTTTAATATATGAAATATATCTCACTTCTAGTAATTATGTCAATTTTAAGAAAATGAAGTACATTATTGGTAATTTTTCAGAGTGTTCGGATCATTAATATCAAGGATCTGCTATAAGCTGTATCAAACTACAACGATCGTCTTGTAATCACATAGAAATGAAATGTGTAAGGTTTAACGCCCGCTTTTACTACTTGCGGCACCACAGGCGGTGACACTGATGATACAGGAGATGAAAATGGAGCTCCGATGTCGAGAGAAGCCGGAGATCCCGGAGAAACCCGCCCCAGCGCCGTGCTGTCCACCACAAATCTCACTCTGCGGTCGCCTGGGGTCAAACCCGGGCCACCTTAGTGAGAGTCGAGCGCTCTAACCACTCAGCCACGACGCGGCTCTACACACATGGAAACAGAGACAGAGATACTTAACGGAACTCTTTTATGCTGCTGATTTTAGAGGAAAATGTATAGATGTTTATAGAGACAGTTGGTGGGAAGTCAAATGTTTCCAACAGGATCTTTCCAGGATTTTTTTTTTTTTTTTTTTTTTTTTTTATTCACGTCCTCCAACGTTAAGTCATATCCGACGATATATGAAACTGGTGAAATGATGCTCAAATGAGTCCGGGGTTCTTGGAGCGTAGTTACCTGACATTCATCCTTAAGGGTAAGGGAAAACCCCGGGAAAACCCTTATCCAGGTAAATTCAGGTAATATCCAGCTAAGATTAAATCTCGGGACCTCTTGAACGCGAGGCAGACACGCTACCATCTACGCTACCGAGGCGGGCATTCTAGTTTGAGATAGATGATAATGACGATAACAGGGTATTCGAGTGTCTATCTTTTATATCAGAAAAATCATTTCTACATAAGACTTCAGACGAGACATTTCTGTACGCTAAGCCAGCAGCGACTGAAGTACAAATGTGTTTACCAAAGAAAAAAGTGATCAACCGGTTATTTTCGATGATCCCCAATGCTACATTAATAAAGTAACAGAATCAGTATTACTCTATAGAATCGATATCTGCGTTACTTCTGCAGGCTCTGTTCATTAAACAGTCATTGCCCTGGAGTTACAAGTTGTAATTGTGCATTAACGTGCATAAAAACTGGTCCATTCTTCCATACCACAATATGTTTTCCCTGTACAAGATTGCCACATCCAGGTAATCAACCTTTGACTCCACACAAGCAGGTACCAGTTTTCTCTCAGTGACTGACCTGAAAAACAATTGAGTGTTATAAGAAATTAACCATAAACTATGTCATAATCAATGTGGAATTCACTAGATTTTTCAGAACTTGCAGTGACAATGTGGTGTCAAATGTCACATTTATTGCACAAGATGTAAATAATTCGTATTACTATTATTTTGAAATATTCTTACACTATTAGATTTCGTTAGCTGCAGTGAAGTAGATGAATGGTGGTGGCTGCGGCGCCCACACCCCCTTAGGCACAACTTAAATATGCTCAAGCACATAAAGTTGAACATAGCTGTCTTGGACAACAGCGGAACTAACTATATTTTGTGTACAGAACTTGTAACCTAGCGCTTCCAACAGTTTGGGCCTGCAGAAGTCGCGCCAATTTCAAACTGGTACAACATTAAATGGAAGTTTCAACGGACTTCTATTTCAAACGTCTCATAATTAGAATAATCAACAAATAAGTTTGGAGAAACGGGAAAAAAGGATATAAGAGAGCAGAGGGTCATCAATACACAGAAAACCAGGGGTTGTGTGAATTGAGACGAAACTTAAAGCAAGCAGGTAGAAAGGGCATGTATAGGGAATAAGAAAGTTTGTTATGTGCTAGGAATGTTGTTTGCCCCTAATTATTTTTGAATTCATGCAACGTGCTAAGCGGCATATGAGACTTACACCTTTCTTGAATGCCTTCTAATGGATGATTTGCAGGAAAGTTTATAAAGGAGAGGTAGATAACTCGGTGCATAAAGGTGGTATGGGAAAGAAAGTAATCACTATGTACAGAGGCTGACATAAGTATTCGAACCTAAACATATTTATCAGTTATATTATTTTAAAGCTACGCAGAGTAAGCATACGCAAATACAACTAGTACAAAATAAACCTGAGTCTTTCATTAAACACAAACTATAAATAGCAACTGAAATTAATTTTCACTACGAGGAAAAATAAAACGGTTACTTTACATCTCGACATAAGTATTCGAACAGATAACAGCTAGTATGTAGTTATCATCCCCTTTCTTTGAATTACTACTGATAATCGTTTGGGCATTGTCTGTTTAGTGACTGCAGAGTCCATATTTCTCCACTCTGTTTGAAGAAGTTCGTCAGATGGTTCTTGTTCCTGATGTGATGCTTCCTCACACGCTTCTAGAGTTCCTTCAGATGTTCTCTGTAGGATTTAAATCTGGAGATTGGGGCGATGTCTTCAAAGTGTGAGGAGTGTTGTACATGATCCAAAGCTTACAATTTCAGTAGTATGCTTTGGATCATTGTCCTGCTGGAAGTAATAATCATGCCCTAATCCCAGCTTCTCTGAACTCTTTTTAAGATTGTTTTCAAGAATCCTCTTGTATTCAAATTAGTCCATGATCCCATTTATAAACACCAGTTTCCCAAAGTTAGATGAAGCTATACAGTCCCATACCATCACACTACTGCCACCATGTTTCACTGTAGCTAGCATGTTCTTAGGTTCCCATTCTGTTTATGGCAGTCTCCGCACATTAAGACGTCCATCACTCTTGTATAAGCAGAATTTGCTCTCGTCCGATCAGAGAACCTAGTCCCAGAATTCTGTTGGTTTCACCACATACTGTTTAGCAAATTCTATACGCTTTTTCTTATTCACCTTATTAACATATGGTTTCTTCCTAGGAACGCGGGCATTGTACCCAGTACTATTTGAAACCCGTTCAACTGTTCTGGTGTGAACCACAGTGCTAGAATAATGCTTAAGGCAAACTCTAATCTCAGATGCAGTGACTCTCGGATTCTGCTTCACCATTTTCATTATTTGCCTCCTGTCTCTGGTGGTGAGTTTAGAAGGAGCGCCATTTCTAGGTTTATTTACAACAGTATTTGTCTGTTTGAAGTGTTGAATTATGCAGAACACTGTAGATTTGCTTCTGTTAATGGTTTTAGCAGTTTCAGAGAGAGATTTGTTTCGTTTGTACATATGTCCACCGTTGTCTCCTTACCTTTACGTCCCATATCACCTGTGAATTCACGACTGAATAACTTTGAGCACACTGTCTTGAGGCATAGCATAAACACAACTGCTATGTGGTAGGGGCGTGTAGGGTACGTACAACCACCTTTCTCTCTGTTCGATTGGGCACGTTCGAATACTTGTGTCCTCCAATAAGAGGGACAATAGAATAAATACAGTACAGATTGTGTAATAAATACATGCAAAGTGATATTTTAAATATTGTTTCCGAGACACAAAAGGTTGATATTTACATATTTAAAAATTCAACACTGCCAAATAAATATTACAGTATTTATAGTACGCGCAATGTTACATGTTATATTATTCGAATACTTCAGTCGGCCTCTGTATGTCGATTCCAAAGACATCACAGCCAGACTCGGAGATCCGCAGTAGCAATTTCAGACGAGTTTGCACACTTTTATTCATTAAGGTACATTCACACACAGCTTTAAACATGTCCCTGAAGGAAAAACCTATCACATGCATCAGTTGTCAAATAACACTGGAGCACAAAATGATCTACACAGTGGGACCAATTGGATTTATATCTTCAGCCAACACGTGCTTTCGTTGTACAACATGTCAAAAAATGCTAAGAATTACGTAGATTGTTTTAGTTTTTTTCACAAATTACGACAGCTTTTAGCTCATAGAGTAAGTGCAATGGCGGATGCAGATTTTTTGTGTGTTAAAACTACCAAAATGAACTCAAAACACTGTATGAAACTGTAAAAGGCGTGTGAAAATCCTAGGTAGGAGTCTAAGGTCTGCGATTACTTATTTTTTATAGAAAGCTTCCCTCGCAATGTACCATTGGCTAAATGGTATTATACAGGTTACTTTACCACTTTGCAACTACAAGTTATGTTCAAATCCTTCGCATGCAGCTAAAAAATTGTATTACCCTTACCCTTTACCCTTTTACCCTTTCTTTTAACTCATGGGGCCTATAATTGGATATGATACAAATAACATTTTTCATAACATCATAATACAATAATAGCCATGTTTTCCACTGGCAGATAGTTATAAATGTGTAGTTCGTAGTATATATTTTACAGTAGGTATTGTGCTTGACCCATTCAACCAGGTTTCTAACATTCCACAAATGCAAAGTGAAACATACGACTTAAGCATGAAACAAAAACTATTAGATTTAACGTGGTCGACATGCTCATAAAAATGAATGCTAACTATTAACATGTTTAAAATACAGATACGGTACAGAAACATGATCCCTAATTGAAGATAAAGATAGCTCGTAGTTTCCCTTTGAAGGGCAAGGGCCTACGGTAAAATGTACTTTATATATTTTTCTTTCAATAATTTTTCGTTAATTCTTGTTTTATATTTTAAATTTGGAATATATTGAAAGAAAATAACATTAACTGCTCTAATTTTAAAACCTTAGTACAGATTTCGCATACCGATTCTTTAATGCGCAAGTTACGTGATATTTTTCATGCTTAAGATTAAAAGATGAATGTCGATAGGTTTTCCTGGATGCTCCACAGATGAGCCATGGGCTCAAAAAGGAGAGGAGTAGGTTGGCTGTTGCGTGTATGGAAGCTCTGGGTGCAATACCCAGCCATTTAAACAAGGAAAAACAAAAACTTCGGTATACAAGGCTAGGGGTACAGATTTCGATTATGGAACGGACACCCAGCACCTTGATCTGTAATTGAATCTTCTGTGGATAAACCTCCGGGAGAAACGAACAAGACAGAGGAAGACAGCTTCGAGAGCTGTGACGTATTTCAGCCAGGAGCGAGGCCTGCAGTGCGTGTGACGTCAGACAAGAGCCGTGTAGTACCAAGTTGCCCATATAAATGGTGCTGTGATTACAGGTGTAGCGCACTCTATGACAATGTAGCTGCCACGTACCAAATGGAACTGACGATGTATTGAAGGACAATTATACACACAAGACTGATTTTTACAAGAATGTCCCCCAAATCACATTTCCGAGGTTGTAAGTCCAATCCCCGAAGTACCTTGTCGTATCACAATCTAACATGCAGCCTTCGATTACAAATTTCCCAGACATTACGTCCTGACATTGATAAATTAGTTAAAGAAAAACGAAACAAAGTGTCGGAAAATGTCCACGTAATTTTATTCTGAATGGGTCTCCTCTAGTTTGCAGAGAAAATTACTTAATGTTTTATTTTATTTACTTTATAACACTCCTGACCTTCAGATAAACTACGAGTTGAAGTTTTATGTATTTTCTCACAGCACAGAGCTAAAATGTAATTGGTTATAAACTGTGACCAATTGTGAAATTAAAGCAGTTAGCCTTAATATTACAGCACCCAAGTTGTAAGTTGTACTTACTATTAATACCCGATACGTTTCCTGTCTTTCCTACGCTGTAGGAATCCCAATACATCAAACTGTTTCCTTCCTCTTGGGCAGCAGAAATCAGCGCGGTGACGTCACACGCTAACCTGCCTTTCATTCGGGGGCATATTTGGCGGTTACAGCTGACGAAGCTGACGTCACACCGACACTACCTGTCTTCCCCTGGAACAAGATGTAGGAGCTGCACGAGTCTTGTGGGCTGCAGAAATGTACAACGCAAGCGGAAGAAACGCGCAGATTCCCTAATATTTACTGATTTGGTCATTTGACTAGGATGTGCTCACAATGACCCGCCAATACCGCCGGAGGTGGAGGATCAAAGGCTCACTCCAGCGGGAACCAGGAAAATCTCAAACCGTTAATGGAGGCTAAGATGACATCCCTCTGGCGGACCCGACCCGAGAACTTCCAAATTTAAAGTCTCTACCCCATCTGCCTGCCGAGGAAGCTAAGATGACATCCCTCTGGCGGACCCGACCCGAGAACTTCCAAATTTAAAGTCTCTACCCCATCTGCCTGCCGAGGAGGCTAAGATGACATCCCTCTGGCGGACCCGACCCGAGAACTTCCGAATTTAAAGTCTCTGCCCCATCTGCCCGCCGAGGAAGCTAAGATGACATCCCTCTGGCGGACCCGACCCGAGAACTTCCGAATTTCATGTCTCTGCCCCATCTGCCCGCCGAGGAAGCTAAGATGACATCCCTCTGGCGGACCCGACCCGAGAACTTCCGAATTTAAAGTCTCTGCCCCATCTGCCCGCCGAGGAAGCTAAGATGGCATCCCTCTGGCGGACCCGACCCGAGAACTTCCGAATTTAAAGTCTCTGCCCCATCTGCCCGCCGAGGAAGCTAAGATGACATTCCTCTGGCGGACCCGACCCGAGAACTTCCGAATTTAAAGTCTCTGCCCCATCTGCCCGCCGAGGAAGCTAAGATGGCAGCCCTCTGGCGGACCCGACCCGAGAACTTCCGAATTTCATGTCTCTGCCCCATCTGCCCGCCGAGGAAGCTAAGATGGCATCCCTCTGGCGGACCCGACCCGAGAACTTCCGAATTTAAAGTCTCTGCCCCATCTGCCCGCCGAGGAAGCTAAGATGACATTCCTCTGGCGGACCCGACCCGAGAACTTCCGAATTTAAAGTCTCTGCCCCATCTGCCCGCCGAGGAAGCTAAGATGGCAGCCCTCTGGCGGACCCGACCCGAGAACTTCCGAATTTCATGTCTCTGCCCCATCTGCCCGCCGAGGAAGCTAAGATGGCATCCCTCTGGCGGACCCGACCCGAGAACTTCCGAATTTAAAGTCTCTGCCCCATCTGCCCGCCGAGGAAGCTAAGATGACATCCCTCTGGCGGACCCGACCCGAGAACTTCCGAATTTAAAGTCTCTGCCCCATCTGCCCGCCGAGGAAGCTAAGATGACATCCCTCTGGCGGACCCGACCCGAGAGCTTCCGAATTTCATGTCTCTGCCCCATCTGCCCGCCGAGGAAGCTAAGATGACATCCCTCTGGCGGACCCGACCCGAGAACTTCCGAATTTAAAGTCTCTGCCCCATCTGCCCGCCGAGGAAGCTAAGATGGCAGCCCTCTGGCGGACCCGACCCGAGAACTTCCGAATTTCAGGTCTCTGCCCCATCTGCCCGCCGAGGAAGCTAAGATGGCATCCCTCTGGCGGACCCGACCCGAGAACTTCCGAATTTAAAGTCTCTGCCCCATCTGCCCGCCGAGGAAGCTAAGATGACATTCCTCTGGCGGACCCGACCCGAGAACTTCCGAATTTAAAGTCTCTGCCCCATCTGCCCGCCGAGGAAGCTAAGATGGCAGCCCTCTGGCGGACCCGACCCGAGAACTTCCGAATTTCATGTCTCTGCCCCATCTGCCCGCCGAGGAAGCTAAGATGGCATCCCTCTGGCGGACCCGACCCGAGAACTTCCGAATTTAAAGTCTCTGCCCCATCTGCCCGCCGAGGAAGCTAAGATGACATCCCTCTGGCGGACCCGACCCGAGAACTTCCGAATTTAAAGTCTCTGCCCCATCTGCCCGCCGAGGAAGCTAAGATGACATCCCTCTGGCGGACCCGACCCGAGAACTTCCGAATTTAAAGTCTCTGCCCCATCTGCCCGCCGAGGAGGCTAAGATGACATCCCTCTGGCGGACCCGACCCGAGAACTTCCGAATTTCATGTCTCTGCCCCATCTGCCTGCCGAGGAGGCTAAGATGACATCCCTCTGGCGGACCCGACCCGAGAACTTCCGAATTTAAAGTCTCTGCCCCATCTGCCCGCCGAGGAAGCTAAGATGGCATCCCTCTGGCGGACCCGACCCGAGAACTTCCGAATTTCAAGTCTCTGCCCCATCTGCCCGCCGTCGACCAGCACAAAGCCCCGGAGTCGTCCTGTAAGACGATATACCGAGACGAAATAAGAGGAAATGGGAGGGGACAGCAGAGTCGTGTTAGAAGACACATCACTCCAGCATTCGAATTGTCCACCATGTAAAATCAAGTAAAACTAATGGTTAGGAAATACTGCCACCAGGAATCGAATCCGTGACCTCCCGAAAGCGAGCGGTGCCGTATCGCTCGGTCAGTGCAAGGCTAACAGTGTCCAAAACAAGAATTGGAAATTACGTTTTCTCTGCATGCATTAAGGACACGGTACTTATGTTTAATGAATGGAATAAGGAAAGAAATAAGAATTGATTGATGAACAAACGGGTTTTACAGACCAGAACACTGACGTAAGAGATGCTTGCTGTTAATATCTTCGTATATTTTCCTTGCCTTAGTGCCAATCTCCCAGTCTTGGCTTAATTGCCCTATTCATTACATGGTTTTTATGGATTCCTCAACACTACATTGAAAGAGTTATTAATTAACAAACTACAATTCTCTGGTACTGTTCCAAAAGATCAGATTTGCTACACGCACTCTGTATCACATTGCAACTGGGTAGCTTACGGTCATTTACAGTGCAAAGTTTCACTTGCAACCGAAGAGCTTTTATCAAACACGTGCATCACTTTATTTTCTGAACTGATATTTTTTTCGAGCAACCAATGTAAAGAAACGGCTATGGTTTCTATGTATTTAAACCCATAAATAAGTCCAATTATAAAATAATGCTTTGCTTTATCAAAGTGCTTCCTATACTTTTTATTTCCATTAACATAAGAAGGCAATACTGTAATCATGTAAATGATTTAAGAGACTAGAGGGCGTACACAGTCTGCTGTAAACACAGTAGGTACAAATAAGGAAAACAGATGCCACTGTTACGTTTGTAGTTCTATCCCATGCTTGACGTAAGACGTATGACAAGGTTCGAAGAAGGGACTACCACCTTGAATTGTTGAAGATCCTTTGTACCCACGTCCCTTACAGCGGGAGGCTGAGATGGGGAAATACCGACGGCGGCCATACCTAGAGGCATTTTAAAGGAGAGGACAGGTTCGGTACAGTTCTCATATTCATACCCCCCTCACATGCTTACAAATGTCACTGGAGAGGGCCAGACACGAACAACGCTGCCAATTCGGAGAACAGAGGTTTACACAGAGCATCCCTTTCCCTGCCGTGTAACGCCGAGTCTTCACGCACACTTACAACATTGAAACAGTGAAGCAGGATGAAGGTGAAGTGAAATGATTTTGGAGAGACAGGAAATAAGGGGGATATAATTAACCTTCCAGAAATTCTCCAGCAATCCGAGAAACCCCGAAAAAAACCATGGCTCAGGAAGTTTGGCCTCTGAGATCGAACCCACAACCTTCCGAATGCAACTCACAGCACTTATGGCCTGCACCACGACACCAGGTATCACCGTGCTTACATTAAGAATAAAATTAATGTTACACGCAAGCACGCACGCACACACACGCGCACACACACATTACATACATACATATGTTTTACTGGGAAATATACGAGTCAGTTGGAGAATTTAATATCATGTCGGCACGTTGGCCATAGTAGCTCAGTGGTTTAGAGCAACCGGTCTGTGGTTCAAATCCCGGCTATGGCATTAAATTGTTCAGTCTGGCTCTACTCATTCAAACCTTAGCCTACACATGGCTAGTGTGGAAGAAATTATTTCCAATACAATTAATGTTTTAGTCTCTTAATACATACGGCACCACATGCGATGCGTAATTTATTAACTGAATTAGGACAGGGGATTTGGGAAGCAAACATTCCAGGTCATGTTTAAGGTACCTTGCGGCATTCAGTTATGAAGATTGAGGAAAACCTTGTACAAATCTCATTCTGGAAGGACGCTTCATGACTACCTCTCTTAGCGGCCTCGGCTCGCTTTCGGTGAAATCATTGCATCATTAGTTGTATGCATTTTTTTATCTTTGCTTGTCATTTCTATAATCGTACGTACATTTTAAGAAGTGTATCACCAGAATACATTATCTATTCGTTCTGCTATCTCAGCGTTGGTATATAAGCAGTTAGTACAAGAGCAAATGTTTTCTAAGAGACCCAAGTCTGTTTTACACGACAGCCACGGCGCCGCTTATTGTTTCCGTGCATAACACATTAAATATCTTTAAAACTACAGATTTGTTGTTAAATCAAGAAACATCATCCAAACCAGTAACTCGCTTTCCAACCGGGTTTTTCCGGGTTATTGAAATACAGGTACACATTTTTTTTGACGGAAGAAGCTGTTCACTACATATATTGTGTTAATACACTTGACATATTGTGTTAATAGCATTACTTTCACAACAATTATTGGACAATCTCCATTTTATATATCAAAAGTTTTGGGTATTATCAACAACTATTAAACAGCTTGAAGAATGTACTTTCGAGTGTCTAAAAGCAGTCGAGGAGGTGTCTGCAAAAATTAACAAGATAGAGAGTACACCACCTACCAAACGAACAAAAAATGAATTGTCCAGTATTCAACACAAAAATACTGGATTTTCAGTGATGCGTAATATAAGAAATAAACTAAGTCTCGGACAAACATATGAAAACGATCTGTACTACTCATATGCACCATTAACGTCATGTGACATTGAACGAACGTTCTCCCAAATTTTTATATTGTTTCAGCGAGAGGCGCACAAAATTCACATTCGACAATTTACGAATGTACATGGTTGTTCACTGTAATTCCCGCATCGAAAGCAATGAAAAGGATGGCATGTTGTAACGTAGCTTACACTTTGTATCCCTACTGGACTGTACACACACAGCGCTTCGGTATACTTGTTGACACAGACGTTTGTTGATGTCGCGCCTGACCGTGCATAGTACATATGTATTTTTTTATCTTGAAAAGTGCAGAGCGATGCGCAGTGGTATCTGGACGAGTCCACCTCAGAACGGTTGCAACTGGAGGGGAGGGCAGGTCAGTTGCGTACCAGTTGCGAGCAACTAAGCACGTGCAGAGCTACTCGGTAACACTACAGCTTGTTTCAAAATGTGCTTGTCTCCTGGTTCCAAGAGGGCATTTATAAATGACGCCTCCTAGCAGCACATTAGGAAATAAAGTGCTACATTTAAAAACACGAGAAGTAATAACCAATATCCATAGATTTATAAAAAAAGGAACAATGGTCTGGGTCAGCTATAAAAATCTGGGGAAGGGTATCTGAGGCAACAGTCTGAAAGCAGTTTAGGTGAGTTATTAAGGAAAGAAAGGCCATTGGTGCTAGTGCAAGTCCTTCTCTATGCCAAGTAAACAAAGATTAAGAACATGCACAAAATCTAATTTGGATGTTTTAATTCAGAAGTAGTTAGGCGAAATATGAAGAATTTTTAAAGCACAGAAAAACAAAGACCAACTTTGAAGAAAGTGCTTATGAAGCTAAAAATTCTACTGACTTCCAAGGCAGTGTCTAAACATTAAGAAGAGTTCTTTTGAAGCTATGATTATTTGAAAAAAAAAAAAAAAAATACACTTAAGCGTGACAGACAAATTTTAATCGAACATCGCACCATACTTGCAAAAAGGCTTAAGTATTTACGAAATATTCGGAGATATCGAAGTGAAGTTTATATAGTTTATATGGATGAAACTTATATAAATACAGCACATACTGGACCATATGCCTGGAGTGAAATACGTTACAGGGACTCTGCAGCGATATTGAAAGGCCGACAGTTGTTTATCATGCCTGCTGGAGGAGAACAGGGTTTTGTTCCAAATGCCTATGTACTATTTAAGAACCAACAAAAGCGTGGAGATTACTACCATGGTAAGAATTACAACATAGCTGCAAAACTGGCTTCGAGAATGAAATTTGTTTTTAGACACCTTGTGCACCGCCCTCCCCTCTCGTAATCTTACGCGTGGGACGCATTGTAGCGATAGGCGCACTATCCCTATCACAGTTGCTACTCATCCCTACCGCGCAGGATTCCTGTCAATATAAAATAATACATCTATACCTGTGCGCGTACATTGATTGCTAAGCTGTACGGGATCCGATGTCTGGTTATAACTATTGCTAAATAGACTAACAGCCCTGTTAAATATTAACATCTGTTGGCGAAATTTGGCATAACTGTATCACAAGATATAACCTAAGCTTAGCATACAAATATGCTACATTTCTCATATCTGCATCTGATGACAACTCTTTATATTACTGCCTTGTATATGTAAAACATGCAGTCATCATAAGGTTGCTAATTCATAAGCAATGTGCTCTTCAGAGTGCAGGACATGAACAAAATCATTTTGTAATATCTTAACAGTTAGTGTATATACGTGTGCATTTTATGGCACGATAACTCTTTGCAAAGAGTTATCGTGCCATAAAATGTTAACTTCTATATCCCTCATGCCCCATATTTCATGATACAGTACAATTATTAAGGAGTAATATTGGTGTAAAGAGTATGTTTAGGTTAATGACAAGCAGAAGCACGTGGGTTTGTTTACATCTTGTTTGGAATGTACAGATTTGCCATAGGCACTACGAGATGCTAAAATGACTAGTAGGTAATTCTACATCATTTTGTGCGACCTTGTGAAACAAGTGTGTTGTGCAAATCTTTGCATAAATCAGCACTATGTATTTCTTGTTTCATTTTTGTAGGCATTTACTTTTAATTGCCCTAATTACGCCAGGCCTTTACATTTTTTAAATCGATGTTGATGTCGATAACTACCTCCCATTACGCTAAAGGAGCAATCTGGTATGCAATTAAATTAAATCGCCATATTGTATCTAACGTTGTGACATTCCTTCTACCAATCGAAGTTTCCTAATTCCTGTTCCTAATGTGTATTGGGTTTCAAACTTGTTCGTAAGGGAAACAAAAACTTTGACATCGCTTTCCTTTTTGCTTTAGATATCCCACAAATGCGACCTACATAGATCCATTTTGGCAACCAGCCTCCCCAAAAATGAAGGGATGACAGGAAGGAACTATAGGTCACTACAGGCAGACAGGTCACATAGATCCGTCGCACTGCTATAACTACCGAGGGACGGCAATGGAGCACCAAAAGTAACTGCAAAGTAGGAGTGGACATAAGGCGGCGAGGCGAGTGCGACGTTGTACAGTTCAACACAAGGACCGACTCGCTTTGCTGAACCCTACAGTTAATTTCTTTGCGCACTCAAAATATCCTAATTACAGAATTATTCTGTTCTCATGTCACAGAGCTATTTTTTTCTGAGGGTAACTGATCAGACTGACTAACTAGAAAGAAAAGAATCGGTAACTATGATGCATTTTGTAGAGTAACTTGTATTCAGTAAAGTGATCTTTTAAGAATGCAAACTTGCTTTTCAAAGTTAATAAATATGTCGCTTAGCAAGCCCAACATTAGTGTGCCTAGTAGTGACTGCGAGACAACTCGCAGGATTTTACATAGGTACGCTAGAAATATTATCCTCCATGAGTATTCGTTCTTCAAACAGTCGTCAATAGTTTACGAACAGGCAAATGTCGCTCAGTGTTGAGAATTAATGGCGCGAGAGTGCCCATTCTGTGATGAACATTGTTAAAGAAGCCTAGCATTTCACTAAATTAGAAGTTCGCATATTTAGATCCTATGGAAAACATTGAGCAGAGAAAATGCGTGCTACCAACTTAGACGATCTTCAAAAGTGAGTTTTACGTAGAACAATTTATGGTTTATAAGATAAACGTGAATATTCAAATGCCAAAAGTTTGGCCAATTTAATGAGGGATAAAATAGAATATATGGGCTCAGTATCTTCTATATACAACATTTTGAAATCTCTGGGTTCAATTATAGGAGAACCAATGATGGTCGCAAACTTCTGCTTGAAAGAAGTGATATTGTTGCTGCAAGATTAAAATTTCTGCGCAAAATGAACAACGTTAAAAGTACAGGTGATCCCAGGCCCATCTTTTATTTGAATGCAGGAAGATTAAGGTTTGAACAGTGTGTTTTCTGGCTTTCGTACTATTCTTTATATAGAATTTAAGGATATGTTTGTATTATAAGTGCAATACATCGAAGCGATAACGGAGCTCAGTTTACCATAGGCGGTTTTAGAGAGATAAAGACAGGTATGTCTTCCATCACTGTCGGCCGTTCGCTGTGGAACTGGCAACGCAAAGCAAGCACAATCACTGTAATGTCTAAGCCCATTACCATTCTTATTTTGTAGGTATTCTAGTGTGCACGGAGAGTATTCTTTCCGCTGAGCAAGCATTATCTGTCCAGTACCGCCATACCCCACGAAACCTAGAAGCACACCTGAAAGAAACCTGAATGAAAGGAAATGAAGGAAAGGCAATCGTGGTAGTTTTAGAGTTTTGGAGCATGCAACTGTTAGAGACTTCCGCGAGTCCCTGTGACCTGTAGCTTCCTGTGATTCCTTCACTTCATCACTTCCTCCTGAGGGATGATATTCAAAATAGGTCTATGAAGGTAGCGTGCGCGAGATGATTCCCTCCTAACCCCGATCCATGCAATAGGTCGGCTGCCTTGCCTTTCTTTACACCGATGCATCCGCGATGATTCCTGTGCAATTAGTGGGATAAATTATCTAACGGATGATTATAAAGAAAAGTACAATCAGCCCGCCTTAGGACTTGTTGCGATTTGGGGAAACATAAATCGTCTGGTCGGAGTACATCGCTGGCGAGTTTCTTCATGATAACCTATCTACGTCAGAACACAGCAGGGCTCTACTATATGTTATTTTGAGAACAATGTGTGATAAACCGACTTATTTTCGTGTGATAACCGCCAGTTGCAAATGCTGCTAATACTTGTAGGCTTAGTGGATTTGTGTTTCCCACGAAAAATGCTGAAAATTTTCCATGGTTTCCTAATCCTAAGTGAAGGAAAAAAGGTGGTACACTAATTGCCCCCTGAGCTTCTCCAATCCCCATTTAAAGTAACAGAAGCATTACATTCCACCCCAGTTTTTATATAGATATTTCCCCAGAAATGCGTGTTATGGGGCTGCCTGAACCAATGAAGGAGGGGAATTATTAAAATAAGTACCGCGTGTTTTTGAAATGGTAACAGAAAAGCCAGATCGCATATATCTTCTAAAGATGTAACACGAAGTTTTTCATGAAAATCCCCCGCCCAAATTACCTTTACATAGAATACATTTCATCATTTCTCAAAAATAGCTACTATTTTTTATTAAAATGGAATGTGCTTTAGGTATTTACATAAACAGTACAATGTTTTAGTTGAATGTAGTAGTGTCACTTTCAGTCGTAATTAATTCTGTATAATATGCGAGACAAAAGCTTACAACCTCAAAATGGCAATAACTTTTTATAGTACATAGGCTATTTACGGGATGTCCGTTTTGCTGTCACTATTCTGTTGTTTATCGCAATATTATGAGCTGCATGTCATTTCAAAGCCAGTATACAGCTTTCGTTTTCTGTATCCCCTTGGAGTTCACAACGAAATATATCGCAAACCATGTAGTTCTGCAAATATGTGTTACATAGGGGTGTAACACATCGATACGTATTTTGAGCTTTAGACAAAAAATGTAAATTCTATTGTTCAGAGTCGTTCTTTTGAGAATTTTCGCAGGAACGCAGTATACAATTTTGTACACAGCCGACTTTCAGAAGTTACAGAAGGATGTCCTGGGAACATCTTGATATAAGACATTTATGTTTTATGATCCCATGGCCGAAGGTTAGACCGCTGCTAATCACCAAGGCGATCTGGCTTCGATCTCAAAACAAAGTACGTGTGCTGCTAAGAGGCCTTAAACCTCATGTTACATTCTAGCGTAATCTTTCACGACGGGGTCGCGTTCTACTGGTGTACAGAGAGTACATTTGTCAAAGTGAACTGTGAACTTATCGATATGTGATAAGAATTGGCGAGATGTAAAACTAGAGAAACCAAAGGCACACTCACAAACAAAGACTTGGGAATAAAGCTTGAGCACATACACATGTTTACAAACCACACCGCCTCCGGAATGAGTTTTTGTATTTTCGTAAATGTATACACATTTGCACTAAGTGAAAAAACTACAGGAACGTAAGTAAAAATGACAAAACAAAGTATATTCGCACCCCCTCCCCTCAAAGTCACAAAAGCAACACGATTTGCACAATAATGGGAAAATAATGACCTGTGGAGTGTGGCACAAAATGAAATAATAAATTATACATCCACTTTTCTATATTTCATTGTATTGTCCCTGCGAGTTTTCTTGTCCCATGGTCCCTGACATGTGCCCTAATACGTTTACAGCAATGAAGCTCTACCCAAATAGTTACACGTTATAGCCCAAGCATGTAAACAAGAATCATACGTAGGTATAATAATTTGTCTGAGATCAAGTGCATTGAATAAGACATCGTAATGGATAAAATACAATGCCATCAGGTACATAAGATGTGAATTTACTAAGTGAATAAAAGGGTCTTAATAAAAGCCAGTGATACATTTTCTTTTTAAACAAATTAAGAGGTACATTGCATTAAAACAAAGTTTGTTATAGAAATTAACACCATTTTAAAAACAAGTACTGGCTGTCGAGTGTAATTTGTAACTAGGAATATGTAATTTAAAATGGTTTCTCGTGTGAATACTGTGAACATGATTTTGATAACGAACTTTGTGTGTGTGTGTGTGTGTGCGTGCGTGTGTGTGCGCGTGCGTGTGTGTGCGCGTGCGTGTGTGTGCGCGTGCGTGTGTGCGCGCGTGTGTGTGCGCGCGCGTGCGTGCGTGTGTGCGTGCGTGCGTGAGAAAACAAATATTGGTTGGAAGGGATAAGGTCGGGGCTTAGATTCAGTACCTAAAGAATGTTTTCCCATTTCCATGTTTTTAAACACAAACACTACATAAGCTGCAGATTTTCTATTTGAATAACAAATACAAAATTCCTGCTATGTTTGTGAACTACTGAATTACTGAGAACACGTGTTTCTATAACTTTCTAGTTGACTAACTTAACGTCGCACGATCACTCTTTAATTATTTATTAATTTGTTAATTTTATATACTCCCTGTTCCTAATGAAATCATAGTACACTAGTCTAAAGGATTTTTATGGTGAATTCTCACCTTTACTCCATATATATTTTGTATTGCCCTGATTATTCCAAATAAGAATAAAAAATCTCCTGATATTTAAGCAAAGAAATGCAACATTATTTACTATTTCAAAGATATTAAAGAACGTTATTACCACGGTTCTATAAAAATCCAAAATCTTAATGGACTGTGAAGTTTCTAAGACCAAATCATAATTTACAAAAAGATTAAAACTGATTTATAAAATGTTTGTTATGAATACTATGGATTAGTACATAACTGTTACACTACACTACAGTACATAGTCAGATGGCCACGATGTCAACATAAGCAAATAGAAGTCGAGCCTAAAAACCGGCAATCGATCCTATTTATAATCGTATTCCTCAAGACAGCACTGCGTTTGTTTATTTGTAGCCCACGGAAGAACTACGTGTGCTCAGCCTAACCAGTGAATGGGACACGCAAACCGATAACCGCCACCAATTCCATGCGCATTGCTGTCTGGAGTAGTACAAATCCTATGCGTGTGTTTTATATATATATATATATGAAACATATATATATATATGAAACACATATATATATATATATATATATACGTACGTTATCCAAAGTTTACAGCTAGGTATATTAACCGGAATTTTCTGAATCCTAAAACCTTAATAACTCTCATATAATAAAGTTTTGCTTTACTTTCCTTTTGCTTTATTCTAATAACATTCTTTAGCAGGGAATATTAGATACATAATTGTATGAAAAGAAAAACCTCTTACAGTAAGGACCGAAGCTATTTTCATTGCTTATCGCAGTCAATTTTTTCAAAAAAAAAAAAAAAAAAAAAAAAAAGAATTGGTGGCCTGATAATGTAGAATCCTCATGTTCTTCAGATGTACCCGTTTCATTTCATACATAAAGGATTCCAAAACTGTGTGAATATATATATATATATATATATATATATATATATATATATATATATATATATATTGCTAATAACCAGGGAGCAACGAGCAAGCAGACACGTTTGAATTTTAAGCTTCTACAATTATCTAAAATATACTCGATCACTCTGACCAATACACCAACAAAAGTTAAATATAGGCTATCCTGTATTTGCAAAATGTGAACATTCTCTAAGGATGGATGATGCTGATGATCCAATCTTTTGGACATTATTAACAAGGGCATTGGTGACGTCAGAGCATGGCATCTGTTACGTCACAACGAATGATAAATGTATTAAATTTGCCCCTGTAGTAAAGAATGACCGAAATCCCTACACCTGTAACAGTACTTTGCATTTAGGTGTTCTCAACACTTCAAAGTTTAGTTATAATTCATAACTTTGGTAGCTTATAAATTAAATAAATCGCGGTGATAGTATATTGTTTTACGCTTTCTTATGAAAACGAATTGCTTTTCAATTGTTTGGAAAGCATTTAAAGAAATTCAAAGAAACAGGTTACTAATAACTGCTGGTGCGACGTTATGACATAATAACACAGTGGTGAATTCAAAATCCCGGTTAAACTGTCAACAAAGTCTGCGTCAACGCAAGCTACTTGGCTATTTTTGTTTCTTTCCAAGAAGTCGCTGTCTTCTCCGAACGAAATGAGAGCCACAGCAATTAACATCAACTGAATTATATACTAACACTGAAATGTGGTAGTTTTAATAACTATGTAAACTTTCAGTGAACTCACCTCCTCCGCAAAAACTTTTCTGATCCCTCGGAGGGCCAGAGATGAACAACTGAGTAAATAACACTAGCACACGACGCGCTTATACACCTTTCGCTTAACAGTGTAGAAACTTAACTGGCGACTGAACGCGTTACTGTGGTAATGGTTACGCATGACGTAAAGCATGGAAGACGTCATTCGCGCAGACGCAGAAGAGAGTAAGGAAAACGGTAAGCCGCGCTGTTCAGATGTGAAACGCAGAGGCACGGAAGTGACAAGTGTTACCTGCTGTACTGTTTTCGATCCTGATCTCGAATCGGGCATACTTTTATTTCTTACTGTTGAAGTGTTTCTGCACAATATCGAAAGAAAGATATGGTGTACCTAATATAATCGTAAATATAAGAAAATGAACCAAATTTTCTGCCAATTTCTGCCAAATTTCTTCAAAACTCTTGAACTTACCTATACTGATATGAATTAAAAGAAAATGTATGTATGTGTGTATGTGTTTGCGAGAGAGAGAAAGAAATAGAAAAAGCAATGACAGCGGATGTCTATAAGAAATCTTCTAATTTAAATTCCTAAATGACAAAAATCTAAGCACGTATGGCGATATGAGCACTTTGGAATCAGTAGAAAGATGCTTTCGAAGAAGGCTTTAACTTCTTGTTGAGCTATCAGTTGTATTGACTCTATAGAACACACGAAAAATAGGACAGAAGTCACGAAAGGTTTATCTCTAAGCAATTTGCATTATTTAAGTCAGGATTTAACAAATAAAAGAAAATTTGCTATGTTATATACTATCTCTATTTTTAGTGAGTATGCAAACTATTTTTAAAAAAGCATATTTCCATATCTAGTTCTTTTTAATTTATTTAAACCTTTGCAGAAATAACTACACTATACATTTCGTTATAGATTCAAAGGGAATGGTGATAATCAAATATTTAGGAACTTGTCGCAAATAGCTGGCCCTCATATTCCATAGTCTTAACATGCAAGTGAAAGAAACAACTGAGTACCGGCAGCACTTAAAAATGACAAGGTAGAAGACTAAGTTCAAAGACCTAAAAATAAAGGAAAGGTAATAAAAGCTGCATAATATATATGGAGTGTTTCGCCGAGCGGGATGGCTCAGGCGGTTTCGTCTATGGTCCGCATTCGTGAGGCTCAGGTTCGATTCCCGTGGCCAACCTACCTGAACCATGGGCTTTTTCGGGTTTTCTCCTGGTCACTAGGCGAATGCTGAATTCCCTGTTCCTCCATTTCATCTCCATTATCATTTCATATCATCTCTTATCTGGTGGTGTGTTTCAGGGTAGAAATGCCGGCGGGTGTCTCGGCGGTGCATGGCAGGATGATGTGCTTTGAGGAAAATTACTTCCTTCTTCGGTAGGTCGGTTACCGGTCTCCGCGCCTCAGCTGGGACCATTTCGAGACCGCCAGCCAGGGAGCTTTGGGGCTCGGATCGCCTGCCTTGGTACCATTAGGGCTCGGCTGCTGGGCTCGTTGCCATCCCGCAGTAGGGGAGCGTGTCCGTTGTCCTGTCCTGTCGGGGAAAGTCTCTGTCTAAGTAAACTGTAGAGACCCTGCCCTCTGTACGGTCGTGGCTCCTTGGGTCGGCCGCCCTCTGTCTCCTACACCTCATCCTTCCTCCCAGGGGTGCCCCCACTTAGCATGGTGGCCTACGTACTGAATCCCCTCTGTAATGAAATCCTAATCATATGGAGTGTTTCAATGATTTTAATGAAATGGAACGCTCACACCCAATTCACAATGGAGCGACACTGGGCTACGCAGTAGATAAGAACTGAGCACGAAGGCGTTCAAATGCATGTCACGAAAACTGAAATTAGAGTTAACTTTTACCATGCGTCGTGGCGGCAGCCACAGAATTGATGTGTTTATGTCTATGTACTCAATAAAATGACATATATCACCATGGAAATTAATTCATTTGTTTAAAGAAATATTAAATTACACACACCTGTATGAATTGCGTTGCAGTGTGTATATAATATTGGAAAAGCGTGTACTTTCGCTTGAACTGCACTCAGTTATGTCAAATTGCATTGCCTCATTATGAATACTAGATTTGTCGCTTGTCGCTCTTGTTACATTGCCAATTTCGCTGCGTTGTGAATTGGGATTTGACAGAACACACAAAACTATTCTTAAAATTAATATTTTAAAAAATAAAACAAAATCAGTGCTATATTATTCATTAATTTAGGCAAACAAGTGTTTTTAGGATAACCTAAGCTAGTTTCAAAAAATATATACCTGTATTTTAATTTAAGTACCCGTTTTCATAGAGTTATACAAATAGTTTGGATAGTTTAAGCTTTCCACTGCAGTTTTGACAAAATCCTCATTTTCCCCATTGAACAAACCCTACGTTGTCAACTTTAAAATTCATTATTACTTTCTGCTTTATACTTTCATCAAATCTAAATTTCCTTTAGCATAATTTCAATAGTAGACACCTGTAAGTTCATACAGAACTCAGATCCTAATTGTGCTTTTCTGGCAAACATTTTTGCTACTTCCAATATTTTTAACCATTGCAGTTGAAGTTTTCACCAAATCTGTTTGTAATTTCAGCATAAGCTTCTGAAGTTCACAGAAATAAATGTAATAGCCTTATATTTTTAAAAATATACTTGTATTTGTTATTTAAAGAGGAATAACATTTGTAATTTTCTCTTGTAAAAGAGTAGTACATGAAATATTTTGTTTTGAGGAGACCTTAGAATGTATTTTTATATTTAAGAATGACTTATTTCAAGAGGATTACTTAAAATTTTTTTTCCAAAATGTTTATTTGTAAATTAATGCTTCCAAAAGCTTGAAATTTCAGTCAAGTTTTACCACCCATTAGAATATAATTACATTCGTTGACAATTGTGGCCCTCCTCGGTAGCATAGATGGTAGCGTGTCTGCCTCACGTTCAAGAGATCTGGAGTTCGAATCTCGGTCAGGGTGAGCTACCTGGATAAAGGTTTAACGGGGTTTTCCCTTATCTTTAAAGACAAATGTCGAGTAGCTCTAAGCTCCATGGACCCTGGACACATTTGAGCATCATTTCACCCATTTCATTCACCGTTCGATATGATTTAACGTTGGAGGACGTAAAATTACAAAAAAAAAAAAAAAAAAAGTGAAAATTGTGAATATGGCGTTTTCGGTAGAGGGTTCCATCATTTAGCAGACTGAAGCAGCATTTAGATATTAGGTATTACTTTACTAAACTAATTGTGTATGTAGTGCCGTGCTAACTGTTCCTCTGCAAACAGACATCTGTGGTGCAGAAAGGCTGGCGTTGTAGCAATATGAGATACCCTTTTTTCTTTCTTTTTTCTTCTTTTTTTCTTTAATTTATGTCCTTCATCCCTAAATCATATCGGATGATGAATGAAATGAGTAAAATGATGCTCAAATGAGCCCAGGGTCCATAGACCTAATACTTACATGACATTTATCTTTCAGGATAAGGGAAAACCTCGAGAAACAACCTTACCCAGATAACTCACCCTCACCGAGATTCGAACTCGGGACCTCTTGAACGTGAGGCAGAGATGCTACCATCTGTGCTACAGAGGTGCGCACAAATAAATCAGATACAGAATTATTTTTCAGCATAGTTGGAAGCCATTTTGCTATAACTTTCAATTGGGACTCTTACAGTGCTCTCATATTGCATTTTTCTTAAGTGATGTGTGATGACATTATTCTTCTTTGTGAGGTGGTCGCATTACCCGTGAAGAGCTTCTGGTAGTAGATGAGGTTTTGGAAGTTTGCCGAAAGTTACAATGCAGGCAATCGTTTTGTTGTTGTGGTTGTTGTTGTTGTTGTGCGAAACATGCTGCAGGCAAGAAATTGTTTGTGAATGCAGCGAAAGTGCCCTATAAGCGAGGAAGCACCAGTGGGGATTACTATGGCCAAATGGTTTTACGAAATGCTTATTCCACACACCCCTCCTTCTTTAGTTATAATTTTGGACATCGAGTTTCATCTGAATACTTGCATAACCAAATATTCTACTAAGAAATATATGGTAAATTTATTGCAAAAACGTGGTGTTAATTGCAAAGAGGAAAGGAGGAATGGAGGTTTATTCCCCTTCTGGAAGTTTATCACCCAAGAAAGAATGAAAGAAAGAAAGAAAGAAAGAAAGAGAGAGAGAAAGAAAGAAAGAGAGAAAGAAAGAAAGAAAGAAAGAAAGAAGGAAGGAAAGAAGGAAAGAAGGAAAGAAAGAAGGAAAGAAAGAAAGAAAGAAAGAAAGAAAGAAAGAAAGAAAGAAAGAAAGAAAGAAAGAAAGAAAGAAAGAAAGAAAGAAAGAAAGAAAGAAAGAAAGAAAGAAAGAAGGAAGGAAAGAAAGAAAGAAAGGAAGAAGGAAAGAAAGAAAGAAAGAAAGAAAGAAAGAAAGAAAGAAGGAAAGAAAGAAAGAAGGAAAGGAAGAAAGAAAGAAGGAAAGGAAGAAACAAAGAAAGAAGGAAAGAAAGAAAGAAAGAAAGAAAGAAGGAAAGAAAGAAAGAAAGAAAGAAAGAAAGAAAGAAAGAAAGAAAGAAGGAAGGAAAGAAAGAAAGAAAGAAAGAAAGAAAGAAAGAAAGAAAGAAAGAAAGAAAGAAAGAAAGAAAGAAAGAAAGAAAGAAAGAAAGAAAGAAAGACAGAAATGAAGGGAGTGAGGGAGGCAGGAAGGAAGGAAAGGAGGGAGGCAGGGAGGAAGGAAATAGAAGCTGAATACTAGAGGGGGGAAACGGAATCATGTTGGGTGTTATAGATTACATCATTGTGAATATGGCAACAGATGATGATAGTTTGACCAGTGATTTTTGTGTGTGTAATTTACGTCCTCCAACGTTAAGTTATATCGGACGATGAGTGGAAGTGCGTGAAATGATGCTCAAATGAGTCCAGGGTCTACAGAGCTTAGTTGCCCGACATTCGTCTTTCAGGATAAGGGAAAACCCCAGAAAAACCTTATCCAGGTAACTCACCCTGATCGAGATTCAAACTCGGGTCCTGTTGAACATGAGGAAGATACGCTACCAAAGCGGGCAGTTGCACCAGTGATAGTGATAGTGACAACAATGGCATATTTTCAGTGACAGTGATGAGAAAGAACTAGCACAGACGCTGTGATGTCAAAATGAATGACAATGGATATCAGGATCTTATTTTATTATTAATTTCACTGTTATACGTTTTGAATTATGTTACGTTAAATGTACACTGTAGTAAAAGCTCATCCTTAAATTGTATCATACTACGAGTACATGTTTAGACAGGTAGCACCAGTTGATATAGCTTTCATATTTATTTGCACTGTTCAGTTTTATGCATTTAATGAATATACTGAAATGCCACTGTCTATCTGTACATTAGCATTCCCCCTCTCGTCTCAAATGTCATTCTTACTCAACGTAAACTTGATTGCATTTCACCTAACCACACAGAGCTTGGTCCCATACAGTAGTATTCGAGCATGGTTCTGTTCAGAATATCAGTATATGTTTGCTTGCACGCTAGTTGTAGGGGTGCATGGTGTTTGTTGTCTAACGCAAAAGCTATCTATACTGATTGTATCTAAGCCAAACATATACACATTTCTCTTGTAATCACGAATTCTATTCCCCTACCACCTAACCTAACCTGTCTTCGCTCACATGTAGATCGTAGCTAGGGCATTTCTTTATTTATAAATGTTTCTTCTAGTGAGTTTAGACAGTTTCTATTGTGTTCTAAAATCTTCGACCGCAACCTTTTAGAAATTCTCAAGACACTTCAGTAACATTTTGTAGCTAATTTAGGCCTTTTCGAGATATTCTGCGTGCTTTTTCATGTCTTAAGCTTTATTCAGGGAATTTAGATTGCGTTCACCGTATTTTAAGGTGCTTTTATAAGTATTTTAACTCACGATAGAAAGATATAGTGATTGTAGCATAAGATTCTTGCAAGAAAAATACACCAAAAGTTTGAGGTGCATCATCATCATCATCGTCATCATCATCTGAGTAGTACTACTTAGGATATATATTTGAGTTGTTTACTTTCGACAAGGCAGCAACTATCTTGGTAAAGACTACTTGAATGTAAATGTCATACCAGCCCTATTCCTAAAATTCCCGAGTAAATATCGTTCTTAAGAATAGCTACACACCATAGCAACACAACTTCGCTATTACTTAATTTATTCACAATCCATTGGCCAAATGTGTGTGAATAAGACAAGTAACAGTGAAGTTATTTTGCTATAGTGTTTAGTTATTCTTAATCCTTAGTTTACTTACTTCGCTGTCAGCAGCTTCAGTGTTTTACATATTTCTCGACAGAGCGTTGAGGCGTATTGACCATCAGTTGACCAGCGCTGTGATCGTCTCTTATCGGGTCTTATCTGGTTGATTAGAAGAGTGAAATATTAGTAAGTTCAGGTACAGTAAGTTACGAAACACAAATAGAGCGATTGGAAGCTGCATGTGTCTATATGATATGTTGTCTCGCACCTGCCGATGTATGACACATTGCTGTTTATAAGACATGATTACATCTAAATAGACTATACATACACTGAACTCGCCGTCTATGTGCGATAAGCTCAGGTAAACGTCTCTGTGTTGCGAATTTTTTCCGATACGCCTTCTTGCTTTGCCATGTAGTAACTACAGTCTGATTTTTAAAAGATACGTAAAGGTCATCAAGCAAGGGAAGGTCGTTGCTATGGTAACGACCACATTGCTATGGAATCACATCTCAGTTATTGCTAGTTGTATGCATGAAACGGAGTTTGCTTGATTGTTTAGTTGCGCTGTTTATTGTTAGTCAACTTTGTTAAAACAAAATTAAAATATGTTTTTATGGAAGCAAGACGTAGTGGCGGTAGGATTACAGGTGGACCGAGGATTCATGGCCCAAGACAAACATCGGCTTACGGTGCACAGCCAAGCTAGAGAATTGGTCTGTTCTCTTAGAGAATTCTTCCAACAGGAAGACGAGAGTTTGATCCTTATCAATGAAGTGCTTATTTCTCTTATCCAAAAGCGACAGCCGCATGTCAGTAGATATGCTTGCACGTAAAGGAATTTCTGTGGGTCAAAATTCCGGCATATCGTCGGCGTTCATATTGTGACACTGTGGGTTCGTAGAATTAAAAGTCCAATTTGCAGAAATCAAAATGTTCTTTATTTCCGTAGGAATACACTGTTCAATTCCCACGTAACAATATTACGTCACATACACCAGTCTACCAAGGTCGATAACAATAACAAACAGCAGCTCTCGTTACAAAAACACTCTTGTTACACAACTCACTGTTTTACAACCTGTAACTCCCTCTTGGCCAGTCGTCGCCTCTTTAAATACCTCCAGATAATTTTTAGTTTATTCGAAAATAAACCAGAACCCGAACAGTCTCTATCAGTCAAGAAGTAACTAGAAATTCCATTTATCTCAGTTTGTTTGTTTCGGCAGACCGTTATTTGCATATTGTCTTCGTCTGCCTGTTTGGTTTTCACACTGCCCGCCTATTAGTTCCTTTTGTGCAAACAAGCCGTGCGATCGTAGATACTGGTTTGCGACAATATGAACATGTCAATTAACATAGTCGTTAATAATAGTACATTACGATACTAATGTATATACGGAACGAGGAAAAGTTTGAAAAAAAGGAGGCGCTTGCACCGAGTTTTTTCTATTCTCGAAATTTCGTTATGTGCTTACTACATGTGTATTGCCCATTATTTTTGGCACTATGTGTATTTACATCAATCTGAATTTTAGTAGTTAAGATATTAGCTGAAGTATTATATATAATTGAAGATAAACGATACATTTTAGAACGTGCATCACCTATATGTGTTTCTATGGAGAAATACCTACCGCACTGTGCGGTAATGTCAACTTCCGATACATAGCAGCAATAACGGTAAGTATGGAATATTAGTTACATAATGCAGAAATTATTTAAAGGAGCTCATATGTGAAGACTCTACAAAGTAGTGAATGTGTGAACAACTTATTTCTGCTTTTAAAGTAGGCTAATACAGATTAACGTGTACATTTTTGTTGAGGTGAAATAACTGGAACCCTTGTTTATGCTTAGAGTGTTGAGAGGATAAAGAAAGAGGATCTGCTAGGCAACATTACAGCACCCACGCGGAGAAACAGGTGATCTTCATGTATCTTCTCCTAAAACTCAGACTGTAAACATCGTTCTGTTGCATCATAAAAGCCAGACATGATTCCACGTGGCGTTTGTTTGTGTTTGATAATCCCAGCTGATATGGACATGAGGTTAACGAGGAGGGAAACAAAGTCTGAAGCTAAGGCTGGATCGATAAATATTATTACAGAACACTGTTTGAGTAACCATGCATGGAGGCAAGCCTGCCACTTCATTTTAATTATTATGTTTTGTGAGTCCAGCAGGAAAATTAAAGACGGAAATGAATTGTTCTTTCACACTATCCGTGTGTAACACGCACCATGAAAGGGTAGAGCCAGACTGAAAAATTCAATGCCATAGCCGGGATTTGAACCACGGATCTTCTGGTTTCCGTCCAGCCACTCTAACCATTTGAGCTACTATTTCCAACGTCCCAACATGACATTAAAATCCCCAACTGACTCGTGTTTCTCCCGGTAAACCACTAGGAGTTCTCATAAACACATAAGACAACTACCTCAATGGCGACTTAGTATGCTGTAAGAACTTTAAGGCCCGGGCTTTATAGTTCGAACCACTATTAGGTACAATGAATAGAAACTAATTGTTATTTCACACTAGCCGTGTGTAGAACGTACTATGGAAAGGTAGAGCCAGAAAATTCCGGAACAAGAACATTAGATTCAGAAAAAGTAGTTTTGATCTCAAGTCTACATGATCCATTGGACAACGTGTGAGAAGGTGTCGAGAAAAAGCCTGAAATAATCATGCATTACAACAATACTAAATCCGGAGTTGATGTAATGGATAAATTGTGTACTGCGTAAAATGTAGCCAAAACAAAATGAAAGTGGCCAATGGTAATCTTCACTATGTGTTGAATATTGCAGGTATTAATTCTAGGGTTACATTTCTTGGAAACCAAAACAAATATTCCACAATACTGCAACATTTGAAAGACTGCCCTTAACTTTACTGTCTCAACAGCTACAAAGAACATCAATAGCATCAAAGCTACCCAATGATTTGAAAGAACACCTAAAGAAATATAAACCTGAACAACCAACAGAAGATGACTTGACGAATGCACCAGAATCACTGAAAAGGAAATGAATTGAACCTTACAGTAAAGACAAAAATAACAGCAAAACTAAATATGCATGTGTGAAATGCAACGCTCCTCTGTTTGAGAGAAAACGCCAAAATTATTTGTGATAACTGCTTAGTCACGAAAACAGAGAAGAAATAGTTGATGACTTCGATTAACTGAGCATTTCCAACGGCAAGATGTATTTTAAAATATGTTATTTTCTTTCCAGTGATTGTAATGCAAATTATAATGTACACTCTATTCGTATTAAATTTTAGCAGATGTATTCATCATCTGTTTCAAATGGGAGAGTGTTTGTCCTTGAGCGCTACTAGGTGAGCAACCAATGGGAGTCCAGTGGTGTTGTCGTATTGCATTCCCGCTAAGTGGTGTGTGAGGAACGTCAGATTTTGCCGCGACTGATCCATGTGGAAGGCAGAGAGTAATGTATCTAACATAACCGTGAAAACCTCATATTTATGGCTCAAATGGTTTTTTCTAATACAAATAAGTAAACCACTATTACCTGTATTATAACAATAAATCGCGACGTAAGCACTGTATGGATGTCATTATTGGTTGGCATGTATGCGTATACGTATATTTGTAATTACTCAGAACTGAAACGATGACGTGACGTGATAAAAAGAGTTAGTTTGAATAATCGAATTCGAGCGAGAGGAAACAACAAATTTCCTGCTGCCCTAGGAGAAGGTGTCTGGACAATAGTGACAATGACGAATTGTCTCTGAACGGAAGTGACATTAACAGCGATATGGTTGAGCCACTGGCAGTTCCATTGCATTAAAAATACAGGTAAATCATAAACTGTAATTATAGTTATAGTATTTTAAAATACAGATAATTTGCGAAAATACTTTTTCCAATGTTGATTTCGGCAAGTACATCATTGTAAAAGTTTGTAGACTATATTTAGCTTACCCTAACCTCTGCGCCAAGCATACCTGCATGTTGTATAAGTGTGCGACTGGGAGGAAAATATAAGAGTAGTGGAGTAACAAGCTGGCAACGCTGAGCATGAGACGGCGTCTGATTAGTTGGGTTCCGGAAGTTTTCATATTTGAAACACATAAAAGTATGGTTATACTAATACAAGTATTCTGTATTTAACCTTAAGAAAGCTAAAAACTAGAGAGAGAAACAAAAATGAAGAAAAATAAAAAATACAGGAATATATGATCAAAGATATAGCGCGGGCCACCTAAGCCCCACGAGACCAACGGTGTTCTGTCAAGGCACGCGCCTAACGGAGAGGTAATGAAACAGTTACATAAAATGATCCATTACCCATTTCGTGATAACAGTCAGAGGGGTAAAAGTAATCGAAATAACAGATCACGTTGGAAAAGCAACTCAGTACTATGGTGTCGTTCAGATTATATGTATATCAGTTCCACGTATAAAACAAACACATGGGCGTTGGTAAAAATTAAGGTAAACTGAACTTAAAACAACACAAAATATATCTGCAAAAATACCACAGAATCGAAAATTTTAAGTATTACCTCGCCCACAATTACGCAGGTATTCCTTAAGGCATCATGGCGAGCTGAATGTGCATGCCGCGTTAGCAAGACTGGGAGAATATTGCAGTATACGTTCAATATTATAAGAAGGGTAAACAAGTTACCAATACCTTTAAATTATAATTGCAATCTGAAATATAAAAGTAAAATAGTTGAAATGCCTGCATATATATATCTGGTTTAGAAGACTTTCGTTCTCATGCATAGTTATCTTTTGATCCGAGAATGCCGTTTTGTAAATTGCAGGTGCAGCGTGCTCTCGCATATCAAAATTAAATGAAATCTACCCTTTATTTACTAATCATAAACTTAGTTGGTTATCAAAGTTTCAAAATATGTATAAATGATCTTCTCTGAATAAATTTCGACAGATTGTGCCATCTCTCGACAGCAAGACGCAGTGCGAAAAGCATGTTTGGCACAACCATCGCCACTCTCCTGGCGGAAAATCAATACAATTAAAGCACTTGTTCCATTTGTCATCTGTTTACAATGCCACGTAAATACCAAAATGCTCACACAACTTTCTTAATTCAATCTTTAAATCAGTTCTTACTTTGGTGTACGCTACAGATTTAATAAAGCGTTAACAGAAAATACTTGATAACGCAATTCGTTGTAACTGCCAGAGAATTACAACGGGAGGAGGTGATAGGTCACGCTGAAGACGTAAGTTACTATGTGCTAAATGATGTCATTCCAATTATATGCCGGACACGTGGACGTTTGTGGGCATTGCAGGAAATTTGAGTGCGTAGGAAAACACAAAGTATATCGGTAAATAGGCTGCAGATCATATATTTTCAAATTGTGAGCCAGTCGAAAGTATATACTTTGGAAATCGCAGATATAGTAATATAGCGTAGGCCATGGCATGATATCATCTCATGACATTTTCAGCATTAATAAGATAGAAAAGAAATTCCGGAATATGTCGAACATTATAATAATTTTGCTGCAAATACAAGAAAAAGCCCAAGTATCATACAGTGCCTTCAAAACGTGAGTTAAGATCACGCAGTTGTGAAAATCTTGGATAAAGATTTAGATTAGAAAGCTTTTCTGCTCACGCATAATTTTCTTTTCAGTCCCATACTACCGTCCCGTAAGCCGTAACTACTGTATAAGTAATATTTGCACAAATTAATTCAGTGCACATAAAAACAGAAATTGAGGAGCGATTATTTCAAAACTCGATAAACGCAACATTTTACTAAATTGAGTTATATATTGTATCGGCATAAATTTCTCCTTCTACATCGTTCTACAAAATCAGATTTTGCAAAATTCGATTCATGTCCTGTGGAGAAAGTAGGGAATATTAGCAGTTTTTTTTTTTTTTTTTTTCAAAACTCGATAGCTCCGCTTGCTCAGTTAAAGCAAAAGACGATAGATGCCATTTTATAATTATAGACCCAACGTGTAGCAACTTCAATTCCATTATACGCATGTTGGCATTAACTGCCTTCTCTCGGTTTCGATTCTTGGAATTCTCAATCATTTCTGCAAGCGTTGTACACTGCTGCATCGTTAGCAAAAACTGCGAACTCATGTTGTGCGCTTCGATTTCACATTCATTTCAGAAAGCTTTGTTATACATTCATTATATTTTTATTCTTAGTTGAGACATTGCACTCTAATATGCACAATGGACATAAGCTCAGTTTGTGAAACTGCACCAGTTGTAGAATGCGCGGCAGGTAGTAATTGCAGAATCAAGGAAAGCAAATCATAATGCAAGTCAAGGATACTTCATACTCCTGCAATTTCATGTTCACATGGTCTCGAGTGCATTCCACAAAATCCTAAAATTAAAAGGCATAAGGATCAGGGGTGGTCGGTGAGGCATTGTATTGGCAGTGCCATAAATGTATGAATAAGTTAATGACTAAATACACAAATAAAATAAATAAATAAAAAATAAATGATTGAGGGAATGAATAAATAATAAATAAATAAATAAATAAATAAATAAATAAATAAATAAATAAATAAATAAATAATGAATGAATAAATACATAAATAAATAATAAAGGAATGAATGAATAATAAAATAAAATAAATAAGCGTTATTAAAATATAAAAATGTGTACCTATTTCGAGGGATTTAGGTCATCTAATCAATAATCCATCCTATTTTACAATATTCTGTACCAAACAGAACGTACAGGGAAAAGGAAATATATATTCACTACAACCGTACTCCTGCTACGTACAGGTGTAATGAGTAGAGTAAAAGTTTGATAATACAGTTCATGGAGAATGTAATATGAAGCGTTCATGTACGATTTCGCGACAGAGAGGCAGTTATCTTAAGTCCCGTGCTTTACTGCACTCTAGCGGATGAAACGTGAGTTATGCGCCAGAGAAATCTCGGAACTACCTGTTCCCATAAGAAGCCATGTATAAGCAGACATTCTATCCCTTAACACAGACGCTTATGGGCGAAGACGGTGCCGTTCTTGAATCGGCGCCAAGTCACGGAAAACAACCAGGACAGAGCGCCTGCGTTTAATGTGCCTATTTACACGAGGTAACACATACTCAGAAATAATCTCTTTAGCGTAATTCCTATGCACTTCTCTTTCCTTCGTTTTCATACAGATGGTACCATGGCACAGCGGCACTACCTCAGAAGCCGCCCCTGATAAGAATTGTGATGTAACTGATTTGACTTCTTATGATATAAGTGGTTTTCACCAAAAAATTTTCGTGCGCAACAAAATAGATCAAGATAATTTCCTTATGAAATATATGAGTATTACAACTCAGAGTGCTAAACAAAAAAGCTGCAATTGGAAAACACACTGTTAGCATTAAATACAGTGTGAGAACTAATGATGGCCGAGTATTGTCAGTGTAGGCTGCAAGCTTCCATGGAATAACAGGGGTGTCAAAACATAGATTATCTCTCCTGGTTAGAGCATTTCGCCTATCTGGGAACGCGCCAAAGGAAACCAGAGGAGGTGACAGAACAGGAATATTACAGAAAGGCATATCTGCTGCTATAAAGCAAGACGTAGAGAAAGCCACTATGGAAGAGCTAAGTCAAGGTGAGGGTATCTATGTCAGAAAAATGAGAAAAAACTCTTGCAATAAAAGAAGATTAGCAATTCTTCCAGTCTTCTCACTTCAAAATATAAATATCTTCTTCAAACTTTCAATCCGTACACCACACACTGGCACAAACTGAACCTGCAAAATAGTGCTGATGAAGATTGAGACAGAGGCAGATGTGGAAAAGAAAAACGAACTAAGAACAATGTACAGAGTGCACAAGCAACGTCCAAAATTGTTTTATCATCCATTGACAAGCAAAAGGGTCAAGAGAAAAAGAGAATATCTTGAGTGCTGATGAGTAGTATCAGATATTACAAAATCACGGCTCTACGAAAGTGTTGTTCAGAGACAGGAACATTAAGGACTTGAAAGAAAGTGCAAACAAAGCACTGAAGTCAAAGCTACCTTTCAAAATGAATACCTAGCAAATCATAACATATTCCAAGCAATCAAGGAACACCATAAGGCATCTTTACAAATTCAAAATACATATTCTGTTTTACCTGTGGAGGTGGATGTGATGACACCGCGCAGCAGGTCCTGCAGCGAGTTCCCGCTTTGATATAAAAATGTCCCCAAAATTAATAGAGTGAGCAATGAAAGGATAAAGATTGTTAAAAATGTAGCTAAATTCCTTAAAATTCCAGAGACTGCAGAAGAATTTTAAAAAGCTGGAATATAAAATACTAATAATAAGCACAGTATGAATGTCATTGTTGGTTGGCATATATGCGTAAACGTATATTTGTAATTACTCAGAACTGAAACGATGACGTGACGTGATAAAAGAATTACTTTGAATAATCCAAATCGAGCGAGAGGAAACAATAAATTTCCTGCTGCTCTGGCAGAACGTGTCTGGTCACATTATATCTTTGTTTATGAATGGTTCGTGATCTCTATCTATTCTAGAGGGTTCAAAGTTGTTGGTGTGTATGTATGTACATATGATTTTACTTACTCAGAACTGAAATTTAAACTGCTGACACGACTGTTAAAAGAATTACTGTGAATAAGTCAAGGTGTTATATACGAGAAAGAGCAAACACTTCATTTCCTGTTAGCCTGTGGAACGCTGTATGCTTCTGTTTATGAATGAATGTTGGATAGGAAGTGTTTATTTACTCTGGAGAGTTCACATCAATATCATTCAGTTGTTCTTTACACAACAGTAGAGTAAGTGGTAAATAGTGCAATTGCTTCTTGCGGTTAATTAAGTGGGAGTAAAAAAGGCAGCTATTACGAAGTCAGGTTCGAAGTATTATTTTTAAAGTGTACAAGTTCTTCAAAAATTTTTGGGAAACAGAAGCTAAAGATGCGTTACTTCAAAGGGTACTTCCGTTTAAAAACACGGAAAAAGTGTATTATCTGGATCAACTTGCGATTGAAACTGAATACGAGGTAATACACCTCCAACATTCCACTGCGAATATAATCCAATTGAGTTGGTGTGGGCTCCAATAAAAACGGGGGTTCCAAACAGATATAATACTTTTAAACTGACGGACGTTAAACGACTTGTTCGCGAAGGAATTGACAATGTAACAACAGAACCTGGAAAACAGGGTGAGGCATGCAGAAAATCTTCAAGAAGACGATTTTAAGAAAGAAATAGCACGTGACGAAAAATTGGAAGCTTTGCAGGACAGACGATGAAGATCGTGACAATGACGAATTGTCTCTGAACGGAAGTAACATTGACAGCGATATGGTTGAGCCACTGGCAGTTCCATTGGATTTAAAATACACGTAATTCATAAATTAATTATAGTTATAGTGTTTTAAAATATACATAATTTGCGAAAATACTTTTTAAAGTTTTGATTTTGGCAACTACATCATTGTAAAAGTTTGTAAAATATAATTAGCTTACGCTTACGTCTGCGCCAAGCAGAGCTGCAATTGTATAAGTGTGCGAGTGGGAGGGAAATATAAGAGTAGTGGAGTAACAAGCTGGCAACGCTGAGTGTGAGACGGCATCTGATTAATTTTACTCTGGAACTCTTCTTATTTGAAACACATAACAGTATGATTATAGTAATAAAAGTAATCTATATTTAACCTTAAGAAAGCTAAAAACTAGAGAGAGAAAGAAAAACGAAGAAAAATAAATATACAGGCATATATGCACAGAGAAACACTTACACAAAATGTCCAATTACCCATTTCGTGATAACTGTCAGGGGGTAAAACTAATCGAAATAACAGATCACGTTGGAAAAGCAAGTCAGTACTATGGTTTCATTCAGATTATATGTATATCAGTTCCACGTATAAAACACACACATGGGCGTTGGTAAAAATTAAGGTAAACTGAACTTAAAACAACACAAAATATATTTGCAAATATACCACAGAATCGAAAATTTGAAGTATTACCTCGCCCACAATGATGCAGGTATTCCTTAAGGCATCATGGCGAGCTGAACGTGCATGCCGCGTTAGCAAGGGTGGGAGAATATTGCAGTTTACTTTCAATATTATAAGAAGAGTATACAAGTTCCAACAAAAAGTGTAAGTATATAATTGCAATGGTTAATATGAAAGTAAACTTGTAGAAATGCCTATATATATCTGGTTCAGAAGACTTTCGTTCTCACGCATAGTTATTTTTTGTTCCGAGAATGCCGTTTTGTAAATTGGAGCTGCAGCGTGCTCTCACATATCAAAACTAAATGAAATCTACCCTTTATTTACTAATCATAAACTTAGTTGGTAATCAAAGTTTCAAAATATGTATAAAAAATCTTCTACGAATAAATTTCGATAGATTGTGCCATCTCTCGACAGCACGACGCAGTGCGTAAAGGCCATTGCAGCTTTGGCATCGCCACTCTCCTGCCGGACAATCAATACAATTAAAATACGTGTTCCATTTGTCATCTGTTTACAATGCCACGTAAATACCAAAATGCTCACTAACTTTCTCAATTCAATCTTTAAAACAGTCCTTACTCTGGTGTCCGCTACAGATTTAATAAAGCGTTAACTGAAAATACTTGATTACGCAATTCGTTGTAACTGCCGGAGAATTACAACGGGAGGAAGTGACAAGTCACGCTGAAAACTTAAGTTACTATGTGCTATATGTTGTCATTCCAATTATATGCCGGACACGTGGACGTTTGTGGGCATTGCAGGAAATTTGAGTGCGTAGGAAAACACAAAGTATATAGGCAAATAGGCTGCAGATCATATATTTTTAAATTGTGAGCCAGTCGAAAGAATATACTTTGGAAATCGCAGATATACTAATATAGTGTAGGCCATCGCATGATATCATCTCATGACATTTTCAACATTAATAAGATAGAAAAGAAATTCCGGAATATGTCGAACATTATAATAATTTTGCTGCAAATACAAGAAAAAGCCCAAGTATCATACAGTGCTTTTTAAAGGTGAGTTAAGATCACGCAGTTGGGAAAATATTGGATAAATATTTAGATTAGAAAGCTTTTCTGCTAACGCATAATTTTCTTTTCATTCGCATACTACCGTCCCGTAAGCCGTAACTACTGTACAGGTAATATTTGCACAAATGAATTCAGTGCACATAAAAACACAAATTGAGGAGCATTTCTTTCAAAACTCGATAAATGCAACATTTTACTAAATTGAGTTATATATTGTATCGGCATAAATTTCTCCTTCTACATCGTTCTACGAAATCAGATTTTGCAAAATTCGATACATGTCCTGTGGAGAAGGTGGGAAATATTAGCAGTTTTTTTTTTCAAAACCCGATATCTACACCTGCTCAGTTAAAGCAAAATACGATAGATGCCATTTTATTAATTTTAGCCCCAGCGTGTAGCAACCTCAATTCTATTATACGCATGTTGGCATTAACTGCCCTCTCACGGTTTCGATTCTTGGAATTCTCAATCATTTCTGCAAGAGTTGTACACTGCTGCATCGTTAGCAATAACTGCGAAATCAGGTGGTGGGCTGCGATTTCACATTCAATTCTGAAAGCTTTGTTATACTTACATTATATTTTTATTGTTAGTTGAGGCACTGCACTCTACTATTCACAATGGACAGAAGTTCAGTTTGTGAAACTGCACCTGTTGTAGAATGCGCGGGAGGTAGTAATTGCAAAAACAAGAAAAGCAAATCAAAATGCAAGTCAAGGATACCTCATACTCCTGCAATGTCATGTTCATATGGTCTCGAGTGCACTCCACAAAATCCTAAAAGTAAAGGGCATAAGGATCAGGGGTGGCCGGTGAGGCATTTTATTGGCAGTGCCATAAATGTATGAATGAGGGAATGACTAAATACATAAATAAAATTAATAAATAAAAAATTATGATTGAGTGAATGAATAAATAAATAATAAATGAATGAATAAACACATAAGTAAATGATAAAGGAAAGATTGAATAAATAAGTAAAATAAACAAGGGTTGTTAAAATATAAGTATGTTTAACTATTTCGAAATATTTAGCTAATCGTCATCATTAATTCCTTGTTTTATATGAATGAACTTTGGTTGCCAATCACCTTGGATTGACTAAGCGGAACTGAGCTTTAGCTGAGGTATGGTTTAGCTCCGTTGCTATCTCGAATGCCCGCATGCCATTTGGGGTATTTAGTGCCGCCTAAACCGGCATATACTGGGGTCATTGTCTAGAAGTGACCAAACCAGGACACTTCTATGTAATTGTAAATTTTCGTATAATATGGTAGCCCGACGCCTAAGTTGGTAGTCCATGTGTGGAAGGGACGAGGTTTCATGAAGCAACCTCACAGGGAAGGAGTGACCGACAGAATAGATGGAGTGAAGTGCTCCATTCTAGGCACGTTGGAGCCGTAATATCCAACTGTCTGCAACCATGTCCCAGTTCCGGCAGGCATACAGCATCAGAAGGAAAACCAGCTCTCGAATGGGGTATAACTTTAGGCCAACCGGAACCGAACCCGACCCCAGCTTTGGGTACATGAAGGCAACCACCGTGAACCTTCGCCGAGAGGTCCCTGATGTGGATGCAAAAAGTTAAACCTGTCTCCAGTTTAATCCTTACGTTCAGGATGGAATCTGACAATTCCATCCTTTAAACCCTGGTGTCGGAAATTAGGACAGTCTGCTATGGTGTGACGGCTGGTAAACCAAATGGTATAGTCTTTGTCCGGGCTATCTGATATCCGCCATTGCCGTCACCACTGCTAATGAGGCGGAGGTGTCTCCTTATTCGGTTCAAGGGCATGTAAGGGACGGTTGGAAGTTTGGTTATGTTTCATGTACGGAGGTTTTCGATATTTTCCCACATACCTCTCGTTTAGAAAGCTCCTCAGCATACAATGTATGTGTCCTATACAATGCCACACAAATGTTAATTAAACCCAAACTATATATTTGAAATATAAACACAACTGATAATTAAAGCCTTAAAATATTCTTCAGGACTCAGTCCTAAAAAGATCCGTATATTTGTACTTCATCCAGAAGACAAGAACTTCTAACATTACATCTTACTCGAATATTTGCTGGGGCGACAAATATTTCTCTTAATTGTTATAGCTACAAGAATGACGAATCAGCAGTTAGGTGTCGTATGGGTCTGGCAGTTCCCTTACGCCTAATCCCGTTACATGCTGATGGCACGCATTTCTTCGTTAGTAAGTTGTGGAATGTTGCATTGGCAGTGGAAGGAGCCATTATTTCTTCATCATGAATATCAGAAAAAGGTATGAATAGGATTTGGTAAAAGTACATCTTCTACTTTGCGATGACAGTGCGTTACCGCTGCATGATAATTTGTACGAATCAGATAATACGGATTCTCGGAATAAAGTAGAACAAGAACATTAGATTGAGAAAAAGTAGTTTTGATCTCAAGTATACATGATCCTTTGGACAACCTGTGAAAAAGGTGTCGAGAATAAATCGCGACGTAAACACTGTATGAATATCATTATTGGTTGGCGCATATGCGTATACGTATATTTGTAATTACTCAGAACTGAAACGATGACGTTATTTTTAAGGTGTACACGTTCTTCAAAAATGTTTGGGAAACAGAAAGTGAAGATGAGTTATTGCAAAGAGTACTTCCGTATAAAAACACTGAAAAAGTGTACCAGCTGAATGAACTGAAACGGGATACGAGGTAATAAGCCTCCCACCTTACTACTGCCAATATAATCCAATTGAGTTGATGTGGGCTCAAATAAAAACGGGGGTTGCAAACAGAAATAGTACTTTTAAACTGACGGACGTTAAACGACTTGTTCATGAAGAAATTGACAAGGTAACATCAGAACTGGGAAAACACGGGGAGGCATGCAGAAAATCTTCAAGAAGACGATTTTAAGAAAGAAATAGCAAGTGACCAGATTTTGGAACCTTTGCGGGACAGACGATGAAGATAGTGACAATGACGAATTGTCTGTGAACGGAAGTGACATTGACAGCGATATGGTTGAGCCACTGGCAGTTCCATTGGATTAAGAATACAGGTAATTCATAAGCTGTAATTATATTCATAGTATTTTAAAATACAGATAACTTGCGAAAATACTTTTTCCAATTTTTATTTTGGCAACTACATCACCGTAAAAGTTTGTAAAATATATTTAGTTTACCCTTACGTCTGTGCCAAGCAGACCTGCATGTTGTATAAGTGTGCGAGAGAGAGGGAAATATAAGAGTAGTGGAGTAACAAGCTGGCAACGCTGAGTGTGAGACGGCATCTGATTAGTTGGGTTCCGGAACTTTTCTTATTTGAAACACCTAAAAGTATGGTTATACTAATAAAAGTAATCTGTGTTTAACCTTAAGAAAGCTAAAAACTAGAGAGAGAAAAAAAATGAAGAAAAAAAATACAGGAATATATGCACATAGATATAGCGCAGGCCACCTAAGCCGCACGAGACCCACGTTGTTCTGTCAAGGCACGCACCTAACGGAGAGATAATGAAACAGTTACACAAAATGTACTATGGTGTCGTTCATATTATATGTACATCAGTTCCACGTATAAAGCAAACACATGGGCGTTGGTAAAAAGTAAGGTGAACTGAACTTAAAACAACACAAAATATATCTGCAAATATACCACAGAATCAAACATTTTAAGTATTACCTCGCCCACAATTACACAAATATACCTTAAGGCATCATGGCGAGCTGAATGTGTATGCAGCGTTAGCAAGACTGGGAGAATATTCCAGTATACGTTCAATATTATAAGAAGAGGATACAACTTCCAACAAAAGGTGTAAGAATATAATTGCAATAGTTAATATAAAAGTAAAATTGTAGAAATGCCTGTATATGTATCTTGTTTAGAAGACTTTCATTCTCATGCATAGTTATTTTTTTGTTCCGATTTTGCCTTTTTGTAAATTGGAGCTGCAGCGTGCTATCACATATGAAAGCTTAATGAAATCTACCCTTTATTTACTAATCATAAACTTAGTTGGTAATCAAAGTTTCAAAATATGTATAAGTAATCTTCTCCGAATAAATTTCGACAGATGGTGCCATCTCTCGACAGCACGACGCAGTGCGTAAAGGCCGTTGCAGCTTTGGCATCGCCACTCTCCTGCCGGACAATCAATACAATTAAAATACGTGTTCCATTTGTCATCTGTTTACAATGCCACGTAAATACCAAAATGCTCACACAACTTTCTCAATTTAATTTTTCAGACAGTCCGCTACAGATTTAATAAAGCGTTAACAGAAAATACTTGATTCCGCAATTCGTTGAGACTGCGGGAGAATTACAACGGGAGGAACTGATAGGTCACGCTGAAAACTTAAATTACCATGTGCTATATGTTGTCATTCCAATTATATGCCGGACACGTGGACGTTTGTGGGCATTGCAGGAAATTTGAGTGCGTAGGAAAACACAAAGTATATCGGTAAATAGGCTGCAGATCATAAATTTTCAAATTGTGAGCCAGTCGATAGTATATACTTTGGAAATCGCAGATATATTAATATAGCGTAGGCCATGGCATGATATCATCTCATGACATTTTCAGCATTAATAAGATAGAAAAGAAATTCCGGAATATATCGAACATTATAATAATTTTGCTGCAAATACAAGAAAAAGCCCAAGTATCATACAGTGCTTTTTAAAGTTGAGTTAAGATCACGCAGTTGGGAAAATCTTGGATAAATATTACGATTAGAAAGCTTTTCTGCTCACGCATAATTTTCTTTTCAGTCCCATACTACCGTCCCGTAAGCCGTAACTACTGTACAGGTAATATTTGCACAAATGAATTCAGTGCACATAAAAATAGAAATTGAGGAGCGATTATTTCAAAACTCGATAAACGCAACATTTTACTAAATTGAGTTATATATTGTATCGGCATAAATTTCTCTTTCTACATCGTTCTACGAAATCAGATTTTGCAAAATTCGATTCATGTCCTGTGGAGAAGGTAGGGAATATTAACAGTTTTTTTTTTTTTTTTTTCAAAACTCGATAGCTCCACTTGCTCAGTTAAACAAAATACGATGGATGCCATTTTATAATTTTAGACCCAGCGTGTAGCAACCTGAATTCCATTATACACACGTTGGCATTAACTGCCCTCTCACGGTTTCGATTCTTGGAATTCTCAATCATTTCTGCAAGCGTTGTACACTGCTGCATCGTTGGTAATATTTGCGAGCTCAGGTTGTGCGCTTCGATTTCACATTCATTTCTGAAAGCTTTGTTATACGTACATTATATTTTTATTCTTAGTTGAGACACTGTACTCTGCTATGCACAATGGACATAAGCTCAGTTTGTGAAACTGCACCAGTTGTAGAATGCGCGGGAGGTAGTAATTGCAAAAACAAGAAAAGCAAATCAAAATGCAAGTCAAGGATACCTCATACTCCTGCAATGTCATGTTCATATGGTCTCGAGTGCACTCCACAAAATCCTAAAAGTAAAGGGCATAAGGATCAGGGGTGGCCGGTGGGGCATTTTATTGGCAGGGCCATAAATGTATGAATGAGGGAATGACTAAATACATAAATAAAATAAATAAATAAAAAATTAATGATTGAGTGAATGAATAAATAAATAATTAATTGAATGAATAAACACATAAGGAAATAATAAAGGAAAGATTGAATAAATAAGTAAAATAAACAAGGGTTGTTAAAATATAAGTATGTTTAACTATTTCGAAATATTTAGCTAATCGTCATCATTAATTCCTTGTTTTATATGAATGAACTTTGGTTGCCAAACACCTTGGATTGACTAAGCGGAACTGAGCTTTAGCTGAGGTATGGTTTAGCTCCGTTGCTATCTCGAATGCCCGCATGCCATATGGGGTACATAGTGCCGCCTAAACCGGCATCTACTGGGGTCATTGTCTCGAAGTGACCAAACCAGGACAGTTCTATGTAATTGTAAATTTTCGTATAATATGGTAGCCCGACGCCTAAGTTGGTAGTCCACGTGTGGAAGGGACGAGGTTTCATGAAGCAACCTCAGAGGGAAGGAGTGACCGACAGAATAGATGGAGTGAAGTGCTCCATTCTAGGCACGTTGGAGCCGTAATATCCAACTGTCTGCAACCATGTCCCAGTTCCGGCAGGCATACAGCATCAGAAGGAAAACCAGCTCTCGAATGGGGTATAACTTTAGGCCAACCGGAACCGAACCCGACCCCAGCTTTGGGTACATGAAGGCAATCACCTTGAACCTTCGCCGAGAGGTCCCTGATGTGGATGCAAAAAGTTAAACCTGTCTCCAGTTTAATCCTTACGTTCAGGATGGAATCTGACAATTCCATCCTTTAAAACCTGGTGTCGGAAATTAGGACAGTCTGCTATGGTGTGACGGCTGGTAAACCAAATGGTATAGTCTTTGTCCGGGTTATCTGATATCCGCCATTGCCGTCACCACTGCTAATGAGGCGGAGGTGTCTCCGTATTCGGTTCAAGGGCATGTAAGGGACGGTTGGAAGTTTGGTTATGTTTCATGTACGGAGGTTTTCGATATTTTCCCACATACCTCTCGTTTAGAAAGCTCCTCAGCATACAATGTATGTATCCTATACAATGCCACACAAATGTTAATTAAACCCAAACTATATATTTGAAATATAAACACAACTGATAATTAAAGCCTTAAAATATTCTTCAGGACTCAGTCCTAAAAAGATCCGTATATTTGTACTTCATCCAGAAGACAAGAACTTCTAACATTACATCTTACTCGAATATTTGCTGGGGCGACAAATATTTCTCTTAATTGTTATAGCTACAAGAATGACGAATCAGCAGTTAGGTGTCGTATGGGTCTGGCAGTTCCCTTACGCCTAATCCCGTTACATGCTGATGGCACGCATTTCTTCGTTAGTAAGTTGTGGAATGTTGCATTGGCAGTGGAAGGAGCCATTATTTCTTCATCATGAATATCAGAAAAAGGTATGAATAGGATTTGGTAAAAGTACATCTTCTACTTTGCGATGACAGTGCGTTACCGCTGCATGATAATTTGTACGAATCAGATAATACGGATTCTCGGAATAAAGTAGAACAAGAACATTAGATTGAGAAAAAGTAGTTTTGATCTCAAGTCTACATGATCCATTGGACAACCTGTGAAAAAGGTGTCGAGAATAAATCGCGACGTAAACACTGTATGAATATCATTATTGGTTGGCGCATATGCGTATACGTATATTTGTAATTACTCAGAACTGAAACGATGACGTTATTTTTAAGGTGTACACGTTCTTCAAAAATGTTTGGGAAACAGAAAGTGAAGATGAGTTATTGCAAAGAGTACTTCCGTATAAAAACACTGAAAAAGTGTACCAGCTGAATGAACTGAAACGGGATACGAGGTAATAAGCCTCCCACCTTACTACTGCCAATATAATCCAATTGAGTTGACGTGGGCTCAAATAAAAACGGGGGTTGCAAACAGAAATAGTACTTTTAAACTGACGGACGTTAAACGACTTGTTCATGAAGAAATTGACAAGGTAACATCAGCACTGGGAAAACACGGGGAGGCATGCAGAAAATCTTCAAGAAGACGATTTTAAGAAAGAAATAGCAAGTGACCAGATTTTGGAACCTTTGCGGGACAGACGATGAAGATAGTGACAATGACGAATTGTCTGTGAACGGAAGTGACATTGACAGCGATATGGTTGAGCCACTGGCAGTTCCATTGGATTAAGAATACAGGTAATTCATAAGCTGTAATTATATTCATAGTATTTTAAAATACAGATAACTTGCGAAAATACTTTTTCCAATTTTTATTTTGGCAACTACATCACCGTAAAAGTTTGTAAAATATATTTAGTTTACCCTTACGTCTGTGCCAAACAGAGCTGCATGTTGTATAAGTGTGCGAGAGAGAGAGGGAAATATAAGAGTAGTGGAGTAACAAGCTGGCAACGCTGAGTGTGAGACGGCATCTGATTAGTTGGGTTCCGGAAATTTTCTTATTTGAAGCACATAAAAGTATGGTTATACTAATAAAAGTAATCTGTGTTTAACCTTAAGAAAGCTAAAAACTAGAGAGAGAGAGAAAAAATGAAGAAAAAAATACAGGAATATATGCACATAGATATAGCGCGGGCCACCTAAGCCCCACGAGACCCACGTTGTTCTGTCAAGGCACGCACCTAACGGAGAGATAATGAAACAGTTACACAAAATGTACTATGGTGTCGTTCAGATTATATGTACATCAGTTCCACGTATAAAGCAAACACATGGGCGTTGGTAAAAATTAAGGTGAACTGAACTTAAAACAACACAAAATATATCTGCAAATATACCACAGAGTCAAAAATTTTAAGTATTACCTCGCCCACAATTACACAAATATACCTTAAGGCATCATGGCGAGCTGAATGTGTATGCAGCGTTAGCAAGACTGGGAGAATATTCCAGTGTACGTTCAATATTATAAGAAGAGGATACAACTTCCAACAAAAGGTGTAAGAATATAATTGCAATAGTTAATATAAAAGTAAAATTGTAGAAATGCCTGTATATGTATCTTGTTTAGAAGACTTTCATTCTCATGCATAGTTATTTTTTTGTTCCGATTATGCCGTTTTGTAAATTGGAGCTGCAGCGTGCTATCACATATCAAAACTTAATGAAATCTACCCTTTATTTACTAATCATAAACATAGTTGGTAATCAAAGTTTCAAAATATGTATAAATAATCTTCTCCGAATAAATTTCGATAGATGGTGCCATCTCTCGACAGCACGACGAAGTGCGTAAAGCCCATTGCAGTTTTGGCATCGCCACTCTCCTGCCGGACAATCAATACAATTAAAATACGTGTTCCATTTGTCATCTGTTTACCCTGCCAAGTAAATACCAGAATGCTCACACAACTTTCTCAATTCAATCTTTAAAACAGTCCTTACTCTGGTGTGCGCTACAGATTTAATAAAGCGTTAACAGAAAATACTTGATTACGCAATTCGTTATAACTGCCGGAGACTTACAACGGGAGGAAGTGACAGGTCACGCTGAAAAAGTAAGTTACTATGTGCTATATATTGTCGTTCCAATTATATGCTATTTGCCGTATACAACAGACACGTGCAGGAAATTTGAGTGCGTAGGAAAACACAAAGTATATCGGTAAATAGGCTGCAGATCATATATTTTCAAATTGTGAGCCAGTCGAAAGTATATACTTTGGAAATCGCAGATATACTAATATAGCGTAGGCCATGGCATGATATCATCTCATGACATTTTCAACATTAATAAGATAGAAAAGAAATTCCGGAATATGTCGAACATTATAAGAATTTTGCTGCAAATACCTAGAAAAAACACAAGTACTATACAGTTCCTTTTGAAGTTGAGTTAAGATCACGCAGTTGGGAAAATCTTGGATAAATTTTTAGATTAGAGGGCTTTTCTGCTCACGCATAATTTTCTTTTCAGTCCCATACTTACCGTCCCGTAAGCCGTAACTACTGTATAAGTAATATTTGCACAAATGAATTCAGTGCACATAAAAACAGAAATTGAGGAGCGATTGTTTCAAAACTCGATAAACGCATCATTTTACTAAATTGAGTTATATATTGTATCGGCATAAATTTCTCCTTCTACATCGTTCTACGAAATCAGATTTTGCAAAATTCGATTCATGTCCTGTGGAGAAGGTAGGGAATATTAGCAGTTTTTTTCAAAACTCGATATCTCCACTTGCTCAGTTAAACAAAATACGATAGATGACATTTTATAATTTTAGAGCCAGCGTGTAGGAACCTCAATTCTATTACACGCATTTTGGCATTCACTGCCCTCTCACGGTTTCGATTCTTGGAATTCTTAATCATTTCTGCAAGCGTTGTACATTACTGCATCGTTGGTAATAACTGCGAACACAGGTTGTGCGCTGCGATTTCACATTCATTTCTGAAAGCTTTGTTATACTTACATTATATTTTTATTCTTAGTTGAGACACTGTACCCTGGTATGCACAGTGGACAGAAGCTCAGTTTGTGAAACTGCACCAGTTGTAGAATGCGCGGGAGGTAGTATTTGCAAAAACAAGGAAAGCAAATCAAAATGCAAGTCAAGGAAGTTACATACTCCAGCAATGTCATTTTCGCATGGTCTAGAGTGCATTCCACAAAATCCTAAAAGTAAAGGGCATAAGGATCAGGGGTGGCCGGTGAGGCATTTTATTGGTAGTGCCATAAATGTTTGAATGAGGGAATGACTAAATACATAAATAAAATAAATAAATAAAAAATTAATGATTGAGTGAATGAATAAATAAATAAAAATGAATGAATAAACACATAAGTAAATAATAAAGGAAAGATTGAATAAATAAATAAAACAAATAAGGGTTGTTAAAATATAAATATGTTTACCTATTTCGAAGTAATTAGGTAATCAGAATCATTAATTCCTTGTTTTATATGAAGGAACTTATTTGCCAAACACCTTGGACTGACTAAGCGGAACTGAGCTTTAGCTGAGGTATGGTTTAGCTCCGTTGCTATCTCGAATGCCCGCATGCCATTTGGGGTATTAAGTGCCGCCTAAACCGGCATCTACTGGGGTCATTGTCTCGAAGTGACAAACCAGGACACTTCTATGTAATTGTAAATTTTCGTATAATTTGGTAGCCTGGCGCCAAAGTTGGTAGACCACGTATGGAAGGGCCGAGGTTTCATGAAGCAACATCACAGGGAAGGAGTGACCGACAGAATAGATGGAGTGAAGTGCTCCATTCTAGCCACGTTGGAGCTGCAATATCCAACACTCTGCAACCATGCCCCCGTTCCGGCAGGCATACAGCATCAGAAGGAAAACCAGCGCTCGAAAGGGGTATAACTTTAGGCCAACCGGAACCGAACCCGACCCCAGCTTTGGGTACATGAAGGCAATCACCTTGAACCTTCGCCGAGAGGTCCCTGATGTGGATGCATAAAGTTAAACCTCTCTCCAGTTTAATCCTTACGTTCAGGACGGAATCTGACAATTCCATCCTTTAAACCCTGGTGTCGGAATTTAGGACAGTCTGCAGGGGTGTGACGGCTGGTAAACCAAATGGTATAGTCTTTGTCCGGGTTATCTGATATCCGCCATTGCCGCCAGCACTGCTAATGAGGCGGAGGGGTCTCCGTATTCGGTTCAAGGGCATGTAAGTGACTTGGAAGTTTGGATATGTTCTATGTACGGAGGTTTTGCGATATTTTCCCAAATACCTCTCGTTTAGAAAGCTCCTCAGCATACAATGTATGTGTCCTATACAATGCCACACAAATGTTAATTAAACCCAAACTATATATTTGAAATATAAACACAACTGATAATTAAAGCCTTAAAATATTCTTCAGGACTCAGTCCTAAAAGGATCCGTATATTTGTACTTCATCCAGAAGACAAGAACATCTAACATTACATCTTACTAGAATATTTGCTGGGGCGACAAATATTTCTCTTAATTGTTATAGCTACAAGAATGACGAATCAGCAGTTAGGTGTCGTAAGGGTCTGGCAGTTCCCTTACGCCTAATCCCGTTACATGCTGATGGCACGCATTTCTTCGTTAGTAAGTTGTGGAATGTTGCATTGGCAGTGGAAGGAGCCATTAGTTCTTCATTATGAATATCAGAAAAAAGGTATGATTAGGATTTGGTAAAAGTACATCTTCTAATTTGCGATGACAGTGCCTTACCGTTGGATGACAATTTGTACGAATCAGATGATACTGATTGTCGGAATAAAGTAGAACAGGAACATTAGATTCAGAAAAAGTAGTTTTGATCCTAAGTCTACATGATCCATTGGACAACTTGTGAGAAGGTGTCGAGAATAAATCGCGACGTAAACACTGTATGAGTATCATTATTGGTTGGCGCATATGCGTATACGTATATTTGTAATTACTCAGAACTGAAACGATGACGTTATTTTTAAGGTGTACACGTTCCTCAAAAATGTTTGGGAAACAGAAACTGAAGATGAGTTATTTCAAAGAGTACTTCCGTATAAAAACACGGAAAAAGTGTGTCAGCTGAATGAACTGAAACGGGATACGAGGTAATAAGTCTCCCACCCTACTAGTGCCAATATAATCCAATTGATTTGGTGTGGGCTCAAATAAAAACGGGGGTTGCAAACAGAAATAGTACTTTTAAACTGACGGACGTTAAACGACTTGTTCATGAAGAAATTGAAAAGTTAACAACAGAACTGGGAAAACAGGGGGAGGCATGCAGAAAATCTTCAAGAAGACGATGACAAGAAAGAAATAGCACGGGACCAGATTTTAGAACCTTTGCAGGACAGACGATGAAGATAGTGACAATGATGAATTGTCTGTGAACGGAAGTGAGATTGACAGCGATGTGGTTGAGCCACTGGCAGTTCCATTGGATTAAGAATACAGGTAATTCATAAACTGTAATTATATGTATAGTATTTTAAAATACAGGTAATTTGCGAAAATACTTTTTCCAATTTTGATTTTGGCAACTACATCATTGTAAAAGTTTGTAAACTATATTTAGCTTACCCTAACCTCTGCGCCAAGCAGACCTGCATGTTGTATAAGTGTGCGAGAGGGAGGAATATATAAGAGAAGTGGAGTAACAAGCTGGCAACGCTGAGTGTGAGACGGCATCTGATTAGTGGGTTCCGGAACTTTTCTTATTTGAAACACATAAAAGTATGATTATACTAATAAAAGTAATCTGTATTTAACCTTAAGAAGGCTAAAAACTAGAGAGAGAAACAAAAATGAAGAAAAATAAAAAATACAGTCATATATACACATAGATATAGCGCGGTCCACCTAAGCCCCACGAGACCATCCGTGTTCTGTCAAGGCACGCACCTAACGGAGAGTTAATGAAACAGTTACACAAAATGTTCCAATACCCATTTTGTGATAACTGTCAGAGGGGTAAAGCTAATCGAAATAACAGATCACGTTGTAACAGCAAGTCAGTACTATTGTGTCGTTCAGAATATTTGTATATCAGTTCCACTTATAAAACAAACAGAGGGGCGTTGGTGAAAATTAAGGCAAACTGAACTTAAAACAACACAAAATATATCTGAAAATATACCACAGGATCGAAAATTTTATGTATTACCTCGCCCACAATTACACAAATATTTCTTAAGGCACCATGGCGAGCTGAATGTGCATTTCGCGTTAACAAGACTGGGAGAATATTCCAGTATACGTTCAATATTATAAGAAAAGGATACAAGTTCCAACAATATGCTAAATTATATAATTGCGATGGTTAATATGAAAGTAAAATTGTAAAAATGCCTGTATATATATCTGGTTTAGAAGACTTTCGTTCTCACGCATAGTTACTTTTTGTTCCGAGAATGCCGTTTTGTAAATTGGAGCTGCAGCCTGCTCTCACATATCAAAACTAAATGAAATCTACCCTTTATTTACTAATCATAAACTTAGTTGGTTATCAAAGTATCAAAATACGTATAAATAATCTTCTCCGAATAAATTTCGACAGATGGTGCCATCTCTCGACAGCACGACGCAGTGCGTAAAGGCCTTTGCAGCTTTGGTATCCCCACTCTCCTGCCGGACAATCAATACAATTAAAATACGTGTTCCATTTGTCATCTGTTTACAATGCCACGTAAATACCGAATGCTCACACAACTTTCTCAATTCAATCTTTAAAACAGTCCTTACTTTGGTGTCCGCTACAGATTTAATAAAGCGTTAACTGAAAATACTTGATTACGCAATTCGTTGTAACTGCCGGAGACTTACAACGAGAGGAGGTGACAGGTCACGCTGAAAACGTAAGTTACTATATGCTATATGTTGTCGTTCCAATTATATGCCGGACACGTGGACGTTTGTGGGCATTGCAGGAAATTTGAGTGCGTAGGAAAACACAAAGTATATCGGTAAATAGGCTGCAGATCATATATTTTCAAATTGTGAGCCAGTCAAAGTATATACTTTGGAAATCGCAGATATACTAATATAGCGTTGGCCATAGCATTATATCATCTCATGACATTTTCAGCATTAATAAGATAGAAAAGAAATTCCGGAATATGTCGATCATTATAATAATTTTGCTGCAAATACAAGAAAAGCCCAAGTACCATGCAGTGCTTTTTAAAAATGAGTTAACATCCGCAGTTGGGAAAATCTTGGATAAATATCTAGATTAGAAAGCTTTTCTGCTCACGCATAATTTTCTTTTCAGTCGCATACTACCGTCCCGTAAGCCGTAACTACTGTACAGGTAATATTTGCTCAAATGATTTCAGTGCAAATAAAAACAGAAATTGAGGAGCGATTATTTCAAAACTCGATAATCGCAACATTTTACTAAGTGAGTTATATATTGTGTCGGCATAAATTTCTCCTTCTACATCGTTCTACGAAATCAGATTTTGCAAAATTCGATTCATGTCCTGTGGAGAAGGTAGGGAATATTAGCAGTTTTTTTTTTTTTTCAAAACTTTATAGGTCCACTTGCTCAGTTAAAGCAAAATACGATAGATGCCATTTTATAATTTTAGACCCAGCGTGTAGCAACCTGAATTCCATTATACACATGTTGGCATTAACTGCCCTCTCACGGTTTCGATTCTTGGAATTCTCAATCATTTCTGCAAGCGTTGTACATTGCTGCATCGTTGGTAATAACTGCAAGCTCAGGTTGTTCGCTTCGCTTTCACATTCATTTCTGAAAGCTTTGTTATATATTCATTATATTTTTATTCTTAGTTGAGACATTGAGACACTGCACTCGACTGCACTCTGCTATGCACAATGGACATAAGCTCAGTTTGTGAAACTGCACCAGTTGTAGAATGCGCGGGAGGTAGTAATTGCAAAAACAAGGAAAGCAAATCAAAATGCAAGTCAAGGATACTTCATACTCCTGCAACTTCATGTTCACATGGTCTCGAGTGCATTCCACAAAATCCTAAAATTAAAAGGCATAAGGATCAGGGGTGGCCGGTGAGGCATTGTATTGGAAGTGCCATAAATGTATGAATAAGTGAATGACTAAATACACAAATAAAATAAATAAATAAAAAATAAATGATTGAGTGAATGAATAAATATTCAATAAATAAATAAATAAATAAGCAAGTAAATAAATAATGAATGAATGCATAAATAAATAATAAAGGAATGAATGAATAATTAAATAAAATAAATAAGCGTTTGTAAAATATAAAAATGTGTACCTATTTCGAAGGATTTAGGTTATCTAATCAATAATCCATCCTATTTTACAATATTCTGTACCAAACAGAACGTACAGGGAAAAGGAAATATATATTTACTACAACCGTACTCCTGTTACGTACAGGTGTAATGAGTAGAGTAAAAGTTTGATAATACAGTTCATGGAGAATGTGATATGAAGCGTTCGTGTACGATTTCGCGATAGAGAGGCAGTTATCTTAAGTCCCGTGATTTAAAGTGGATGAAACGTAAGTTATGCGCCAGAGAAATCTCGGAACTACCTGTTCCCATAAGAAGCCATGTATAAACAGACATTTTATCCCTTAGCACAGACGCTAATGGGCGTAGACGGTGCCGTTCTTGAATCGGCGCCAAGTGACGGAAAACAACCAGGACAGAGCGCCTGCGTTTAATGTGCCTGTTTACACGAGGTAACACATACTCAGAAATAATCTCTTTAGCGCAATTCCTATACACTTCTCTTTCTTTCGTTTTCATACAGATGGTTCCATGGCACAGCGTCACTACCTCAGAAGCCGCCCCTGATAAGGATTGTGATGTAACTGATTTGACTTCTTATGATATAAGTGGATTTCACCAAAAATTGTTCGTGCTCAACAAAATAGATCAAGATAAATTAATTATGATATATATGAGTATTACAACTCAGAGTGGTAAACAAAAAAGCTGCAATTGGAAAACACACAGTTAGCATTAAATACAGTGTGAGAACTAACGATGGCCGAGTATTGTCAGTATATGCTGCAAGGTTCCATGGAATAACAGGGGTGTCAAGAGATAGATTATCTCTCCTGGTTAGAGCATTTCGCTTATCTGGGAACGCGCCAAAGGCAACTAGAGGAGGTGACAGAACAGGAATATTACAGAAAGGCTTATCTGCTGCTATAAAGCAAGACGTAGAGAAAGCCACTATGGAAGAGCAAAGTCAAGTTGAGGGTATCTATGTCATAAAAATGAGAACCAACTTTTGCAACGAAAGAAAATTAGCAATGCTTCCAGTCTGCTCATTTCAATATATATATATATATATATATATATATATATATATATATATAACTTCTTCAATCTTTCATTCCATACACCACACACTGGCACATACCGAAGCTGCAAAATAGTGCTAATGCAGATTGGGACAGAGGCAGATTTGGAAAAGAAAAACGAACTAAGAACAATGTACAGACTGCGCAAGCTGCGTCCAAACTTGTTTTATCATCTATTGACAAAGGAAAACGCCGAGGCAATCACTATTTGTTTTGATATGCAGCAGAAGCAACCACTACCTAAACTTTCTGCTACTGAGGTACTTTTAGTGAGGCAGATGTGACTGTATAATATATTCATAATGATGATTCGATCTAAAACCCGGAACAAGTGCTACATAACTTTGTATACGCCATGGTTGCAAACTGAATCTACTAAAAGCTGGCAACAGGTTGCCTAAGCTTTACACCACTTGTTGTAGGAACTGGAAGAAAGGCAGTCCCGCAACGCTGCTTTTACCATTGGTTTATTTTCAGAACTTTGCTCTAGTCAGAACAAGAATTGTGTGATGATGTTCATGCTTATTGCTTACCTGGAGAAGAGTAAAACATGTTCCCGCATGTTATATACCTAGCCAATGCGTGGGCACAGCTTTAAGCCTCCTGATAGAGTTTTTGACAAAATCGAAAAGAGTCAAGAGAAAAAGAGAATATGTTGAGTGCTGATTAGTAGCATCAGATATTACAAAATCATAGCTCTGCGAAAGTGTTTTTCAGAGACAGGAACATTAACGACTAGAAAGAAAGTGCAAACAAAGCACTGAAGTCAAAGCTACCTTTCAAAATGAATACCTAGCAAATCATAACATATTCCAAGCAATCAAAGGAAGACCATGAGGCATCTTTAGAAATTCTGTTTTACAAGTGAAGGTGGATGTGATGACACCGCGCAGCAGGTCCTGCAGCGAATTCCTGATTTGATATAAAAATGTCCCTAAAATTAATAGAGTATGCAATGAAAGAAAAAAGAGTGTTAAAAATGTAGCTAAATTCCTTAAAATGCCAGAGACTGCAAAAGAATTCTAGAAAGCTATAATATAAAATACTAGAAAGTGTTAAAGCTTACATATTCATATGTTTGAGATTTTCTTGTATGCATTCCATATATTTGTTACATAAATAAAAGTAAGTACTGTTTCGTTATTGTGAATGTAGCAGTACTTAGCTTCTAAGTTTATACCTACTAAAATAATCCTTATAAACACCACTATTTAAATTAAGTGAAGAAAGATGAATAACGGCATATGGAATATTAGGTTTAATAATTTTTTCTGTTTAAGTATTGGTTTAAGATCAACCAAATACATTGGTTTAGATTGAAGAGAATATTTCGGAGGACAAATTTATATTACATTATTATTTATATTATGTTTTTGTATTATGTTTAATAAAAATTTAATAAAATTGGTCGTATGATACATTATGTATTACGAAAAGTGAAAATAAATATAATAATAAATACATAAATGAAAGGTAACAAAAACAATAAATGACATAAATAAAAAAGATATGTGTGAACTTCTCGCTCACACAGACAAGTTAATCAGCATCTATGGGTGTTTGAAAAACTCTGCAGCTTTAAGCCTCAAATTTGCACTAGCTAAACTACTCTATTTGTTTGTTTTCACATTGTGTGAGACAGCTTCAGGAATTGGAATTGAAATATCAATATATTTGCTGTGCTAACCAACTAATATTGCCAACAAATATAACAAACTACGTTTCTCAGAAACGCATTCGTGCGTCTATAGAACTTTGAAAAATGCTCCTCAATTTCGTCAGTAAATAAACTACAGCATCTCTGTATGCAAAATAGTCATCCTATCAAACATTACATACTTTGGAAATACAAATGTCCTCCTAAAATTAATGCCACGTGGTATTTAAAGGCGTATGTTCTTTATGAGATTGGATGTGAACTTGGAAACATGGTGAACATTGTCAATGAATAAAGTTCGAACAAAATGTAAGTCCGTAAGGCCGACCGTCTGTCCGTCCGCCTGTCCGTCGTGTTCTGGCAGGCTGTATAAGGCCTGAAAGCTTTTGCTGCGTGCCCACCAGCTAAGGGTTTTACTGCTGCTAGGGGTCTTTTTTCGGAATTTTGTCGGCTGGTATTGGGTTATGAATTTGAATTTAGTGAAGTAACATACATGCT